>OY821518.1:24672404-24933980 GCA_963682025.1 Cordilura impudica
AAAATGAAAAATGAAAAATGAAAAATAAATTGAAAACGAAAAATATAAAATGAAAAATGAAAAATAAAAATAAAAAATGAATAATGAAAAATAAATTAAAAATGAAAAATGAAAAATGAAAAATAAAAAATGAAAAATGAAGAACGAAAACTGAAAAATAAAAAATGAAAAACGAAAATTGAAAAAAGAAAAATGAAAAACGAAATATGAAAAAAAATTAAAAATGGAAAATAAAAAATTAAGAATAAAGATGAAAAATAAAAAATGAAATATGAAAAATAAAAAATGAAAAATGAAAAATAAAAAAATAAAAATGAAAAATAAAAAATTAAAAATAAAAAACTAAAAAAAAAAAATAAAAAGGAAAAATGAAAAATAAAGAATAAAAAATGAATAATAAAAAGTTAAAACTTAAAAATGAAAAATAAAAAATGAAACATGAAAAATAAGAAATGAAAAATGAAAAACTAAAATTAACAAAGAATAATGAAAAATAAAAAATTAAAAATGAAAAACAAAAAATGAAAAATAAAAAATGAAAATTGAAAAATAGAAAATGAAAAATAAAAAATTAAATATTAAAAATGAAAAATAAAAAATGAAAAATAAAAATGAAAAATTAGAAAAAAAAATTTCAAATGAAAAACGAAAAACGAAAAATTTTAAATGAAAAACGAAAAATTAAAAATTAATCGGTTAAAATAATAAATAATAATAATAATAATAAGTGATACGCTAACTATTTGATTTTAAGAATGTGCTATAAAAAAATCTTTAATTACTAGATGTTTACACATCTCTTCTGCGATCGGACTCACACTTATAAACACTTATAAACTATTCGATTTATTAAATGTTCCTTTTAATTAATATTTTTTACTATACAATGAAGTTTGTTTGTAAGAAATTAAGATGAATTTCAAAACTAAAAAATTTTCCTAATAAATTTAA
This sequence comes from Cordilura impudica, assembly GCA_963682025.1. Taxonomy (NCBI): domain Eukaryota; kingdom Metazoa; phylum Arthropoda; class Insecta; order Diptera; family Scathophagidae; genus Cordilura; species Cordilura impudica. Next base: position 24,673,356 of record OY821518.1, read on the forward strand.
TACGAAATATCGTACGTATGCAATCCTTCAGGACATTTTCTTTTAAATTTCTTGTATCATAAATTTTTTTTAGAAATATTCTTAAAAATTCATTTATTTTAAATTTATTAAAAAATTATATTTTTTCTTTTACACCTTTTAGGCATTGTGGATCAATCAGCCCTATATGAAGCTTTAAAGACTGGTCAAATATTTTCAGCTGGTTTGGATGTTATGACGCCAGAACCTTTACCTGCCGATAATCCTTTGTTAACACTTCCAAATTGTGGTAATTTGTCTTTGCAGCCATAAAACCTAAATTACATCAATAATTAATATCAAAAATTTTTCTTTAGTGATCATACCCCACTTGGGTACGCAGACTTGGAAAACTACCACGGAAATGGGCATGGTGGCTGCCAATAATATCTTAAATTCTTTGGAGGGCAAACCTATGATATCGCCAGCTTATTAAATAAAACAATTATCTAATCAAGAAAAACAAAGTTTTTTTTTATTAATTTTCTTCATTACTTTCTTTAGTATCTAAACTAATGAATAAAGTCTCGCATTCTTCCCTGGCCAAAGCTTTTAGATATTTCTTACGTTGCTGCAGAACCAATTCCAAAAGCTCATTATCGTGCTTTTGTGCTATCTCCAAAGCTTTGCGCCAATTATGCATGCGTAAGCATAAACCAACAGCTTCTCGATATTTACGATTATGTATCAGAATCGTTTCAGCTTCGACCAGTCTACCGAGCATCAGAGAATTTTCAGCCATATATTGTGGGCTAGAGGGTTCCAAGGTTTTGATATATTGCAAATAACTAACTTTATCGATTTGCAAGGCGGCCGAATAAGCTTCTTCACTTATTTGCAATTGATTCTTGCGGGTAGCCACAGCTGCCAAGGTGGCCCACATGTAGGCATTTTGGGCCATGCGGCATATTTTTAAAGACTGCTGCCATTGGCCCTCCATCAGATTGCGATGTAAGATCTCACAATACATATTCACACTTATGGGCAGTAAAGCTCCCGAGCATCTAAAAGTGACGATGGCATCTTCGAAAGATTCGATGGTAATATTTTTACCAAATTCTCTGTAAAGAACTGTTAAGTGCTTTAAAAAAATTTATTTTTCGAATATTAAACCTACGTAGCATCGATCGTTATAGTTGTTAGAGCTATAATGGTAGGATCTGTGGCTCCTTCTCCCGGACAATACCATATACTATAGCAGTTATCGTGTACTCCCACCAAGATATTTACCTCACTGGCCCATTTTATGGCCGTTACTTGTGTACCAATCTTATAGATTTCTCCTGTAGTGGAACCATTTATAACGGTTATATTGGCTCTGTCATTGTTGCCATTAAGATTTCTAGTTTCGGTTATGTACAGCTCCCGATTGCTATCCAACATTGCCACAAATTGATCATCGACAGTACCAGCACGACAGGCCGAAATTTCAGCAATTTGTGTTTTAGCCTTAAGAGTAAAGGGTTCATATTGTCTGGTGGCTCCGGGCATGAGATCAAAAATATGCAGAGCTTGTGAAAATTTAATTTTTAATACAATATTTAAGATGTTTTTTTTGAGCTCTTACCCGTGTTATCTGAATTATCCCTTATAACTAAAGTGTCCAAGCCTAAAGATAGACTTCGCCAATTCAATAAGGTAATTTGAGCTTGAGAACCCGGATATCTGGGATTCACATGTAAACGTCCGGTATAGGTATAAACCCATATGGAAGTGGAATCCAAAACCATAAAAAATCTAAGAAATCCAAAAATTATTTCATAATCTTAAAAAAGCCACAAAGAAACTCACTTCTTGCCCACATCTATAACACGAATATCGGTACGACCATCTATTATTATCGGGGTATTGATATATTTTTCATTATAAATGTGTATCTGATTTGAAGTGGCCACTATAAGATGACCATAGCCCAAAGAAAAATTTATAACACGTTCGCTAAACTCCAAAGCATCACTGCTGCCATTGGTGATGTCCTCCAAACGCAAAGATTTACGGCCGGTGGTGATGCCCTTTAGATTTTTTGAAACCAATAGTTTTTGGACAATATATCCCACAATCAATTGCCCCGTAGAAGTACCACAAGCCACTTGAGTACCATCCGAGGACCAGGAAAGCGTATGAAATGAACCAACCGCTGGTTCATTGAAACGAGCTGAACTATAAGACCACTAGAAAATAAAGGCCATTATGAATGTTAAATTTTCACTGACTTATAGTGGGACAACTTACTCCTGCACTTGAGCATAACTTAAGCATATTGAAAGTGCTGACAAGTAACACATCTTTTTCGGGATTAAACGCCACGCAGGTTATGGCATAATCTTCGGTAGTGCTGATATATAGATTGGCTCCTTGAGAATCCCAGATTTTAAAGCGAAAATCTTCACCGCCAGAAGCTATAATATTCGACTGAGAAGACCAACTTAGAGATAAAACCAAACCGTCATGAGCACGCCACTGAGAGTATTGTAAAACAAAAAATAAAAATTAAAGAGAGAGAGCATGACAGAGACTAAATGATTACCCTTATTAATTTACTATTGGCCGCTAGGGGTTTCACCGACATATAACCACCTTGACAAAACACAATAGATGTGGAATTTGGTGCCCAGCGAGCACAGCGTATGGCCTCCTCACTTTGTACAACTGTCGAACGTAACATGCCCGATCGAGACCATATTTTAATAACACCATCTTCACCCGCTTTAAAAGTCAACGAATATAAATCCAATGAATATTTGAAAAACAAAACACTCCACTCACCCGTTAATAAGCCAGCTCCATCAGGACTCCAGCGACCTGAACTTATGGCAGCAGTATGGGCCGATATGTTACGTTCTACCCTGGAACTTTTATTCAATATAATAAAGCGGCCATCATTGCTGCTTATTAATAATGTATCACTGCCTTTGCCACCGCCACTACTACGACCACCCAACAACAACCAATGCAAATCGGTGGGTATGAAATCATCCGGTAATTTGGCCACTTCCACAGAGTCTCTCGTCACAGCATTCCATTTATAAATTTGATGGTCATCACTTTCCAGAAAAATAAACATAAATGCTCCGTTAAATTCCAATAAATACCACAATTTTACCTTACGAAATAGATTTCATCATTACTACTCCAATCCACACAGCTTAAGGGTAAATTATCCAAAGACTTTTCATTGTCCTTTTCTTGTTTCGTGTTTAAATTTTTTTGATTTGCTGTATTTTGTGATAGATAGTCACCATTGGAGTTTGAGGAAGTCTTTTTACAAAGATGAGTTTTTAATTTCATTTTCTTAAAACACAAAAATTAATTTTTCTCCTTAAAACTAAAAACACTTTATGCATTTGTTTACCACCAATTGTTGCTATGGCAACACTAAAGTGGTTATTATTTTTTTTTTTTTTGGAAAACCGAAGCACATGTTTCGCAAGGGTTCTTTTTTCATGAAACAGAGTTGATAAAAAAATAATATAACGGTTTGAAAGCGCAGTTAGCGCCCAATATGACAGTTTAATGACAGCTGAACTTGTAAAGAAAATGTGAGCCTGAATCGGGTCAAAAAATTATTATCAGCGTATATTTTAAATAATTTGTTTAATTTCATAATACCTAAAATTAAGATCGAGTTTTTGAGATGTCAGGTAAACTAAGTTTGGTTAACGACCAGTTTTTAACTCTTTTGTCAAATGCTTTAAAGCTAAATGTTGTCTTTGTGGATGTCAGTTAAAGTTAAAATCATCAATTTGAAGTTAAAATCATCATTTAACATTTTAGTTAAATAGTTAAGAGTTGAAAACCCCGAGTTTAACTAAACAAAGTTTAGCGGACATTTCAGAAAGTCGATCTCAGCTTCAACTTTAATAAATTGGATTGGCATAGCCTAAAATTTATCAAATATAGGAGCCAAAGTCCAAGAATGTCCACTATGTTTCAGTCCGGTTTTTTTAAACCGAGTTTGTCAGTTAAACTTAGTTTGATTAAACTGATTTGATCTTTATTAAAACAGTGAAAAAATATAAGACCTCATAAAATTTGAACTTAAGGAAGAATTTATAGAATGTCAATTAGCCTTAGTCTATTTAAAATCATGATCACTAAGTTTAATTGACATTACAAAAATTCGAGCAGAACAATATTGTTACATATTTGTAAGGTTTTTAATAATAAAGGGTCCGCCAAATAACTTTTTTTGTTTTGAAAATGGTATAAAAAAAACTACTGAATATTATCTCAAATTTCTTTTTTTTATTTGAAAGTACAATCCTTCCGGTTAATAATGGAAAATAATTTCATTCAAATGGCTGCCTCGGCTGGCCATGCAGTAGCCTACACGATCGGTCCAATTTTTAAGCACATTATCGATTGTGTGCAGCTGTATTTCACCAATGGCTTCACGAATATTGTCCTTTAAAGCGTCAATTGTCTCTGGCTTGTTGGCGTAACACTCATCTTTGAGGGCACCCCAAAAATAATGGTCCAACGGTGTCAAACCGCAGCTCCGAGTTGGCCAAACGACATCAGCTCTGCGGCTGATAATGCGATCTTCAAAAACAGGGCGCAAAACATCGAGTGTAGCTTCGGCTGTATGGCACGTAGCGCCGTCCTGTTGAAACCAAATGTTGCCAATATCCTCATCTTCAATTTTTGTGAACAAAAATTCGTTCACCATGGCCCGATAACGATGGCCATTGACTGTAACGGCCACTCCTTGCTCATTTTCGAAGAAAAATGGCCCAATTATGCCTCTGGACCAAAATCCGCACCAAACAGGGACTCGTTTTGGGTGTATCGGCTTTTCAATGTATGCCCGGCACACACACATTGCCCCAAATGCGACAATTTTGCTTGTTTACATACCCGCCAAGATCAAAATGAGCTTCATCTGAAAAGATGATTTTGTTTTGGCAATATCGGCATCTTCTGTAAGTCGATCGCAGGCCCACTTAGCGAAGCGAAAACGCATTGGATGGTCAGTTGGCTTCAACTCCTGAACCAATTGGACTTTGTATGGCATCATACCAAGGTCTTTATGCAAAATTCGTCTCAATGATGCCTCCGAAATGTTCAATTCTTGAGAACGACGGTGAATTGATGTTGATGGCGCTTCACGCACACTTTCTGCCACAGCAGCAATATTGTCGGGTGTACGCACTGTTTTTGGCTTTTCACGCTTTGGTTTGTCGATGAGGATGCCAGTTTCTTTCACTTTTTTTTCACAAGATAACGAACATACGGAGCTGACGGTGCTTCTCTTCTTCCAAAATCCATACGCAATTTTCGCACACATTCTGCAACATTACCATGATTTTCAAAGTAATGTCGCAATATTTCCCAGCGTTGCTCAGGCGTATACACAACCATATTCGTTCAGCGGAAGGATAAAACTAATTATCTGTCAAATCAGACATGAGCTAAGTGTTACCATTCACGAAATAAACACTAGCTGAAAAAAAAACGTTAGATGGCGGACCCTTTAGTTTACATTACAACTAGTTATAATCGGAGTATAATGTAAGTTAAGATTAATATTATTTTAATTGGCTTTCATATACAATTTAGATTATAGTTAGATATAGTAAGGGTTTAATCGTAGTTTTTACTAAAGTTATAATTAGGCTTTAATTATAGTTTTAATCGGGCTTAATTCCTAATTTGGTCGCAGTCGCAGTCTATATTATAGTGAATTTTAATTAGTGTTTGAACCTCGTTTAAAATACCGTAGCAAAATAATATTAAGTTGCAGATCCCAGCCCTCAAAATTCGAGTGCAAATTATAGGAAATTTTGTTTTTTCATAAACTAAATTATTTTATAAGACCCTAAATGTATGCTCGTCAATTTTAACCAGTTCGCAATTCAACACTTTTTATTGTCATTATTGTCGTTATTGGTTTATGTCCAAAATTATTTTTCAATTCAACACAGGGCTTTTCATATACAATTTTTGCAAACACATTAACAAAGTTAATCAACACACACACACAGCATTGTATAATTTTATGTATGTGTTAGTAGCAATTTTAAATGTACTTTACTCCAAAAAAAGTGTAAAAAATGTTAAAATCTGTAAGTCTGATGAACAGCTAAAAAGAAATACCTTTCAAATAAGGGATGTTTGGTCAAAATAGGATTAAAACTGACATACTTGCATCGGTCACAAGAAATTGTCCTGGCCATTAACATTATGGATTAATTATAATCGGTGTTTTAATGGTTTTTATCAGTGTTTAATTGTAGTTTATGTATAAGTTATCATAGTTAGCATTTAGGTTAAGATTTGATTTACGCTTAGTAGTATCTTAGTTTATAGTTCTGAATAGAGCCACAATCTTGGTCGAAATTAATTGGTTATAATTACATCTTAATCAGAGTTAAGTGGATATTTTTATTATAGCGATATATCTATAATATTAATAGGCTAGGCGATTTCTTGTGACTGATGTTCTGTTCTACCGTTTTATCCCGATTTTGACCAAATGTATATTATTTGAAAGGTATTTCTTTTTAGCCGTTTTGCAGGTTTAACGATCTTTAAATTTTTTCTTTATTTCGAGTAAATTCCATTTAAATTTGCTACTAACACATACATAAAATTATACAATGAGTTTGTTTTTGTGTGTTGATTTGTGAATTGGCTATAATTGATTAGCATACCTTTAGGGTCTTTATTTAATGAAAAAATCAAGTTTCCTAGAATTTGCACTCGAATTTCGAGGGCTGAAATCTTATTATGGAGATATATGGGGCGTTTCATGTCAAGTGATCCAACTTTTAAAACCTATGTCTACCGATCGAGATGAAATTTGCACCAAGGTTAGTCCTATTGGATATTAGTTTAGACACAATTTTTCAACAAAATCGGTCCAGAACTCTCTGAGTTAGAGGGGTTAAAAATTTGATATTTTGACTAAACAGGTGTTTTTTTCTCATCTATGTAACTTTTTACCTATTGTTTTTTTTTTATCAAAATTTGTCCCAAATAGTTTGGATATCTATTTCTTCAGTCTTTCGGAAAAAAAACAAAAAAAAAAAATTTTTTTTACTTTTTTATTGAAAATCAAAAATTTTTTGACTTTTTTCAAAAAAGGAAATTTTTGTTTTTTTTTTTGGCTCAAAAGAAAGCTTAGGTTTTTCCTTTAAGAGCTTTTTGGTCGATTAGTGGGATGCGAGTGGGATATCTATAAAAAACAAAAAAATGTTTTGTAATTCAAGACAACGGTTTTTCAATTTTTAGCATATGCACTAAGTTGAATGTTTTCCTATTAGTGTGTAAGTGTTTCCAAAACCTTAAAAATAAAGCAAACATTGAGAAACTAGACAAATTATCATTTCCGACGGTATGTAACATACCTAACTAAGATTTCATACCTTCGATGCTGTAATACCCGCAATATGTTAACCTCAGGAAAAACTTATTTTCTATAGAAATGTTGAAAAATTATTTTTTTTATTTATTTGTAATAATAATTAAATTAATATATAATAATAATAATAGCAGTAAAAAATAAGCCACCAAAAAGCTCTTAAAGGATAAAATCTAAGCTTTCTTTTGAGCCCAAAAAAAATTTTTTTTTCCTTTTTTTAAAAAAAGCCAAAAAATTGTTTGATTTTTAAAAAAAAGTCAAAAAAAATTTTTTTTAATTTTTTTCCGAAAGACTGAAGAAATAGCTATCTTAACTATTTGGGACAAATTTTGTTAAGAACAATAGGTAAAAAGTTACTTGGATGAGAAAAAAACACCTGTTTGGTCAAAATGTCAAAATTTTGACCTCTCTAACTCAGAGACTTCTAGACCGATCTTGTTGAAAAATTGTGCCTAAACTATTATCCGATAGGAACAACCTTGGTGCAAATTTCAACCCGATCGGAAGACATCGGTTTTAAATTTGAATCACTTGACATGGAACGCCCCATATGTTATTATAGAGATATATATATTTTTCGATTATAGTCAAACCCTGGGTCTAGCTGTAGTTAAAATCTAAACTAAATCAAGTCTTAAAAGCTGACTTCTTACTGTCGTTACAGTATTAATTGCGTGCAGACTTTACTTATTTACCGACTATTTAGGGTAAGGAAATTACAACGGAAATTACGCTAAAATGCATTAAAAAAATTTTAATTGATCAAAATGTTAAAGTGAAGTGTTTTTTTTATGATGTCATCGCAAACAAAAACTTTAGGAAATGTTGAAACATAAAATGTTAAGTGGAAACATAAAAACCAAAGTTTCTTGTTTCTAACTAATACGAGACACTGCATAGACATTCTGTTACCAATAACATGTCAATTTGTAACGATAAAAGGGTTTCCTATAAACATCTCACTAAACCTTTATTTTTAAATATTACATCAACTTCCAAATTACTACATTGCAAATATAATAAAGCAGATGTTCATAATATAAACTTTATATTAGTGTCCTCCTCTATCATAAAGAAATTTCTAACATCAATTTCATGTTTAATTCATTGATTTCGGTTATTTATTGAGTTTTTATTGTGATAATGTTAAATAGATACAATTAAAACAAGTGAGAAATGACTATACGATACCCTATGCAATGGCTTAGGGACCCTATCTCTTCGGTTCAACTAATTGGATACAGAAAATAGGCATAAACCAAATTTGAGTGGCCTTGCTATTATTTTTTTGCCTTCGGATATGAAAAATTACATATCGGGTGCTATATTTATATGGGGACTAGGTCGAAAAATGGACCGATCCTGACCATATTTAGTAACTTCACTTATATTTTGAAAAAATATATACAAACCAAATTTCAGAAAAATCTGTGCAATATTTTTGTTTTTTGATAGATTTAAGTGAAGAAGCAGCTCTATATGGGGCCTATGACTAAGAATTGTCCTATAGGTATTATTTTTGGACCACTGATTAATGGATATAATAAACGTATACAAACCCAATTTGACTGAGATCTATATGATAATTTGGCTGTTGTGGCAATTTATGTCAATTTCATAGCGGTAATTGGTATGGGGACTAGGTCTGAACATGGACCGAATTTCACCAATTTCAACAGCGTTCATCCCATGGCCGATAAAAGCTTATATACTAAATTTCATCAAAATATATTAATATTTTCGACCTGTAGTTTGGTTACAAGGTTTACATGGACACACAGACGGACGGACAGACTGACAGACGGACGGACAGACTGACAGACGGAGGGACGAACATCGCTAAATCAACTCAGAAAGTGATTCTGAGTCGATCGGTATAATCGAAGATGGATCTAGATCAAATATTTTTGGTAGTTTCAAACAGCAGCACAAAGTCATTATACCCAAACCACATAGTGGTATGGGGTATAAAAATTATAGTCGGTATAGACCGCCAATACAATATCCTATTAAATGCGTTTCGGGAGAGGGTCTCTGCTAACGCTAGAACTGGATATATATATGAAAAAGTTCATATCTGATGTTATTTTTGTATGCGGATAAAGATTAAGGATTTACAATGCCATGGGGTTGAGTGCAATCCCCTGCACTGCGACCAAGTGGATCTATTGTGCACCCTCTTTCGGTATTGTTTCCTTTCCTGTTTATCCTAATCCAGTACAGCGTTTAGGAACTTGATGATGTCCTTCATCGCTAATGATTTGTATGTTTCCTCCCTGATATCAGATTCGCCAAATATTTTGTACCTCGGATGTGCAAACGCTGGCAATTTTGCCAGTAAATGTTCCATGGTTACATCGTCCTCCGGACAGTATCTGCACGTTTTATCTTCCGTCAAATGCATTACATTTAGGATGTAGTTGCACGCATAGTGCCCTGTGACTGCCCCACATAGGAGTCTTAGATTGAATCTGTTTAATGTTAGGGCATCCCTGCTCCTTTTTTTCGTTTTGATGCAAGAATTTTTTTCGAGTGTTTAAGTAGTGTTTGTTTGCTGCAATAATCTACTTGCTCACCTTCAATCCATCTTCCGATGTTCTCAGTAATGTCTGGTGAATCCGAATTCAGGGTTTGGATCAATAAATGGTTTTTCTGCTACTCGGCTTGCCTGTTCATCGGCTTTCTCATTTCCTTCATACCCTTTGTGAGCTGGTACCCATATATGGCTTTCGAGTACGGATTTATGGTGATATGTTGATTTGTCCAGTGCTTTTAAGATAGCCTGGCTATGTGATTTTAGATTCATCTTCGTCCTAATCACGTTTTTATTCCAGCCCTCGAAATTCGAGTGCAAATTCTAGGAAATTTTTTTTCATTAAATAAAGACTCTAAAGTTATGCTAATCAATTATAGCCAATTCACAAATCAACACAAAAAAAAAATCATTTTTATTACAAACAAATTAACAAATTTAATACACACACACGTAGCATTGTATAATTTTATGTATGTGTAGTAGCAATTTTGAATGCAATTTACTCAAAATAAAGGAAAAAATTTAAAAATCTGTAAATCTGCAAAACGGCTAAAAAGAAATACCTTTCAAATAATATACGTTTGGTAAAAATCGGGATAAAACGGTAGAACAAAACATCGGTCACAAGAAATCGCCTAGCCTTTTAATATTATAGATATCACTATGTGGTTTGGGTATAATGACTTTGTGCTGTTGTTTGTAACTACCAAAAATATTTGACATAGACCCATCTTTTATTATACCGATCGACTCAGAATCACTTTCTGAGTCGATTTATTGATGTTCATCTGTCCGTCCGTCTGTCTGTGTGTCCATGTAAACCTTGTGGTCAAACTACAGGTCGCAACTATGAAGATATTTTGATGAAATTTGGTATATAAGCTTCTATCGGCCGTAGGATGAACGCTATTGGTGAAATTTGGTCCATGTTCAGACCTAGTCCCCATACAAATGACCCCTATGAAATCGACATAAATTGCCATAAGATCCAAATTATCATATAGATCTTAGTAAAATTGGGTTTGTATGTGTTTATTGCATTCATTAATCAGTCGTCCAAAAATAATCCCTATAGGACAATTCTTAGTCATAGGCCCCATATAGAGCTGCTGCCCGATCTTCACTTAAATCTATCAAAAAACAAAAATATTGCACAGATTTTTCTCAAATTTGGTTCGTGTATATTTTTTCAAAATATAAGTGACTTTACCAAATATGGTCAGGATCGGTCCATTTTTCGACCTAGTCCCATATAAATATAGCACCCGATACAAACTTTTTCATATTTGCAGCCAAAAAAATTAATAACAATGCCACTCAAATTTGGTTTATGCATAGTTTCTATATCCAATTGGTGGGACCGAAGAGATAGGGTGTCTAAACCATGGTATGGTTATAGTATAGTCGGTCTAGACCGACTATAGTTTCCTTACTGGTTTTCCATTAGTTTAGCTGTATAGAACCACCGTAGGAGTGGTTCTCATTGCTCCTGTGATGTTCAATCATGCTGATCTCTGCACCTTGGATCATTTTAAGCTGGCTCCAGTCTGATTTGTCTTTTGCCACCATACTACTGAGCCACATAAAATACCCGGAAAGATCATTAGCTTGTATATTCACAATGACATTTTAGGTTTTAAACCCCACGATTTGCTTAGGAGTTGTTTGCTAGCCCAAATTGACTTTTATAGCCTTATATATTATAGAATATAAGTGTGGGATCTAGGTGAGTGTTCTATCGAGTATGATACCCAGATATTTTACCACCTCCTTGAGTTGAACCTCCGTGCTCTTTATATGAAGTGAGGTCATGCATAAATTTCTTTTTCTAGTGAATGGGATAATTATGGTTTTATTGGGATTTATGGAAAATAACTCATTTTCGCATCATTCCCATGAAAGTCTAAGTGCATTTTACATTTGTTTCCCCATAATCTGGCTATGTGTTCCACCTACAAACACTGTAATGTCGTCCGTATAACTTTCAGTGGTTAAACCCTTGTTATTTAGTTTAACACTTAGGTTATCTACCAAAATTGACCATAGTAATGGGGAAAGTACGCCCCCTTAGGGCATCCGTTTGCAGTGCTAATACTTCTCTCCTCATCTGCAAGATTAGCCACTATTCGTCTCCTAGAGATCATATTTTTATCCAGCCCGTGTAACTTGGAGGAGTCCAATGTGATCAGCGCTCCTTTCATAAATTGAAAGCTGGCATTGTCAAAAGCAACTTCTTTCTATGTCCATTAGGGTTGGCCGAAAAAAAAAAATGTGAGTTATTGACTGGGCCGCCCCCTAAATATATGCGAATAGAAAAAAAGAGAGAAATACAAAGTTTTGGGCGAATCAAAAAACATTTTGAGGGTGCTATGACTTTTTTTTTTTTCAGATTTTACGAAAATTTCGTTCAATAGTTTTATTCTTCCGACAAATTGTTCTGTAATTCAGCATTAAATTGTCTTTTCAAAAAGCTATAAAACTTCAAAATCGAAGGAAAACTCGCCAAGAAATAGCAAATGCCCCAGACCACTTTTGTGCCAAAAAAAAAACTAGGTCATGAAATTTGATGGCATTTTTTTCAAGTTTAAGAAATTAATTAAAGCCAACATTTTGTTTTAGTCCCAATACCTGTAAGTACTCAGATATGAAGTATTGTTTTATTACTACCTTGTTAACCTATTAAGCATTGAGACCGAAAATAGAAAATTTTTTTGATAAAATTTTGAAAACTCCTTTTTCAAGTTTTGAAAAATTTTCTTAAACAAAATTTAAAAAATTGATCTAGCTCTTTAAGGTCTTGTTAAATGTATATTAAAAATTAACTGTGTGAATTTTTAGGTAAATCCCTATACCAGGATTTTTTTGACAAGGATTTAATTTTTGCGGATTTGGAGAAAAGTGGGATTTTTGTAAAATATATTGTAAATGTAGTTTTTCTAAATATTTTGTATCAAAAATTCATTACTTGTCTACTTTAAAATGTAATATTTTATCCTAATAGCTTAGGGTTTAGAAAACAAATAATATGATCCCATTAACCCTTTTGGAATTGAGGTAACATATGAACCAAAGCTAATAAAAGAAAATTTGTTCAAAAAATTCAAATATTTTGTAAATGCAGTTGAATTTTTAGATGAGACGCTTAAAATATAATAACCAAATGTGCAGAACTTCCGTTTCTAAAATTTGAGAGAAATCCGAGAACGTTAAACCATTAGTTTATAAGGCCAGCTTTGGATTTTAAGATATTTTTAAATAAAAATTACCGAAAACGAGTTTTTCTATTAAGCTCGATGAAACCACTATTTAGAATTTAAAAAAAATAATTCGGTTAATTTTTATTTATTTAACCCCTCAGTGCTCCTGGGATCAAAATAATCCATTGTGATATATCTTTGCTGCAATTATCTATATTGTAATATTAATAGGGTACACGATTTCTTGTGACCGACGTTTTGTTCTACCGTTTTATCCCGATTTTGACCAAACGTATATTATTTGAAAGGTATTTCTTTTTAGCTGTTCACCAGATTTACAGATTTTTAAATATTTTCCTTTATTTTGAGTAAATTGCATTTAAAGTTGCTACTAACACATACATAAAATTATACAATGCTATGTGTGTGTTTATTAAATTTGTTAATGTGTTTGTTAATGAGTTTGTTATCTTCATTCACAATAATAAAACACCAAAAAAGTGTTGGTTTGTGAATTGGCTAAGCTGAGAAATAAAGTAGCCTAGAAATTGCACTCGAATTTCGAGCGCTGGAATCTGCTAGTATAAATTAAAACAAGTCTTAACCAATTTTGTTATAAAATTATTTTATGTATAAAAACTATTTATATTTTTCTAACTACAGTAAGAAAACCCACAAATAACCTAAAGCTAATAAAAGACAATTTATTCAAAGGAATATGAAATATAAAATTAATATAATAATATAAAATTAAAGAAAACCAATACTTATTGCAAGTCGTCAAGGAATATGAAATATAAAATTAATTCTATTTATTTTGGTGTATTTAAGGATGATTTAGTTGCGATTTAAGTTGTTTTCTGTAATCACCTACGACTTACAATAATTACTGTTTTTCTTTAATCTATAATATTAATAGGCAAGGCGATTTCTTGCGACCGATGTAAGTTTCACAGTTTTACCCCGATTTTGACAAGAAATTTATCATTTGAAAGGTATTTCTTTTTAGCTGTTACCCAGATTTACAGATTTTCAGCGTCTGGAATATTTTTTTGGAGTTATGATCGTTTAAAGTTGCTACTAACACATACATAAAATTATACAATGCTATGTGTGTGTTTATTTAATTTATTAATGTGTTTGTGTTAATGTGTTGTGTTTGTTTTCTTCATTTAAAATGAGTTGATTTGTGAAGCATATCTTTAGGGTCTTTATTAAATGAAAAAATGAAAAAATTTCCTAGAATTTGCACTCGAATTTCGAGTGCTGGAATCTGCTGATTTTATATTACTATATTAATTTTGTATTTGTGTCCGCAAACTCCACATATATTATTTATATATAGAAAGAAAACAATATCGCATTTTCATTTTTAAAGACCACTCTAATATATAAATATGATAATCTGGGTCTAACGACAATTTTACTCAGTCTGATGGTATATGAAAGCTCATATACCAAATTTTATCAAAATATATTCATATTTGCGATCTGTAGTTTGACTAGAACTTTATACATATGCGGAAGGACGGGCGGACCGTCGGACATCGCTAAATCGACTCAGAAAGTGATACTGAGTCTGTCGGTGTAATAAAAGAGATTTTAGTTAAATATCCTTGTTAATTACAAACATCAGCACAAACTCATTATACCCTGACCAGTGTGTAAGTTCACATTGTCTTTTGTTATTAGGGCAATGTGTGAGAGTGTATATGACTATGTGTTCTCAATGTTTATTCCCATTATTGCCGAGAAGTTGTGTTGAAAAAGGTGTCAACAATTTCCTAAATTTGATTGAGGTTTTCAGGTCTTCTATTATCCAAGGAATAATATGCTCGTATTGAATGTGTGTTTTTGATGAGTGGAAATAATTGTAAAACATTTGTGAAAATTTAGGTCAAGTGAAGAAAATTAATAGCGATTTGAATATTACAATTTTATGGAATTAAACGAACTAGCAAATTGCAGCCCTCGATATTCGAGCGCAAATTCTAGGAAATTTTATTTTTTCATTAAATAAAGACCCTAACAGTATGCTAATCAATTATGGCCAATTCACAAATCAACACAAAAAACAAACCCATTTTTATTACAAACACATTAACAAATTTAATAACACATAGCACTGTATAATTTTATGTATGGGTTAGTAGCAAATTTAAATGCAATTTACTCAAAATAAAGGAAAAAATTCAAAAATCTGTAAATCTGCAAAACGGCTAAAAAGAAATAGCTTTCAAATAATAAACGTTTGGTGAAAATCGGGATGAAACGGTAGAACAAAACATCAGTCACAAGAAATCGCCTAGCCTATTAATATTATAGATTATTAAAAAAATTATATATTATTTATATCGAAAAATCAAACACAATTGAATTTACTGACAACTTTTTAAGAAACTACAGAATTTATGCTTAATAATATTTTTTTTTTAAATTATTTCAAAATCTCCAGTTCCCCAAATTTTTCTAAGAATTCAAATGAAATAAGGTTTGCTTATAAAATTTCAAAATAAATATCATTTATTTTATATTTCTACCCACCAAAAATAAAAATAAAAAAATAAAAAATGATAAAATTTCAATTTATGAAACACATTCCAACATCAAAAAGTAAATATAAATGAAAATGCATTTTTCCCTCAAGTTAAAAATAAAAGACTATAAAAAGAATCATTTTAATAGAAATGATTTCCAGAGCAACAAATAAAATAAAGAAATCAAAATAGTAGAAAAAACATGAACTTTTGTATATACACATATATATACAAATATGTACATATACTTACGCATATATAGTCATTGTTTTTTTGGGGGAAACATATTTTGTTTGAAACATTTGCTGGCTGCTTTGAACATCACATCATTAATTTTATAGAATTTGCAATTTACTTTAAAGCATTGATTTTTATAAAAAGTTTTTATATTAACTTGATACTAAAACTAAAACGGAAAAGCGTTAACATAATAAAAATTTATCCAGTCAATGAAGCTAAAAAGTTAAATTGTTTTATTTTTTGTGCAAAATCAACAAAATTCTCCCTTTGGGAATGTGAGGAAAAGCCAAGTGATTGACTGATTTGTAAAGCAACATAAGTTTTGATCAAATGTTGAAGGGACATTTTTGTCAATTGAAATCGTATTTGGGGATTTGTACGATTTTTTAATGATTTTTTTTTTAATTTTGTTTTGATTAAATTGAAGATGGTGTAAATATTAAAAAAAAAATATTTTGAGTAAATAATTTTTTTTTTGATATCAAATTTCTTGGGAAAATTTTTTGATTGGAAAAAGATTTAGAATTAATTTTTTTTCACTACAGTTTGGATTCAACTGAAGATGGTGTAAAAAAAATTTTGAGTAAAAAAAAATTTATTTGGAAAAAAATTTTGCGGTTGAATATTTATTAAAACTAGCAGATTCCAATGCTCGAAATTCGAGCGCAAATTCTAGGAAATTTTATTTTTTCATTAAATAAAGACCCTAAAAGTATGCTAATCAATTATAGCCAATTCAAAAATCAACACAAGAAACAAACTCATTTTGATTACAATCACATTAACAAATCCAATAACACACACATAGCACTGTATAATTTTGTGTATGTGTTAGTAGCAACTTGAAATGCAATTTACTCAAAATAAAGGAAAAAATTTTAAAATCAGTAAATCTGCAAATCGGCTAAAAAGAAATACCTTTCAACTAATAAACGTTTGGTCAAAATCGGGATAAAACGTTGGAACAAAACATCAGTCACAAGAAATCGCCTAGCCTATTAATATTATAGATGATAAGATTTTTACATTTATCTTGATCTTAACCAGTAAAACACATTTTTTAGCGTAACAAAATTTATTCAGTTTAAAAAATTTAGTGAACAAACTTTTATGAAAAGGTGCGGGTTTAAATCTCTTGGATTGCCCTGTATCGATTACACACAAAAACACTTTAAATAGATAATAAACCGAAGGGGGGCTAAGGGCAGAAACCGTATGGTAAACAAATATCTAAAGAATAAATGGTTTTGATTTTCAAAAATATGCCTTTATCTTATCAGATTGGTCAAAATCGGGATAAAACGGTAGAACAAAATATCGGTCACAAAAAATCGCCTAGCCTATTAATATTATAGATTTCCTCTAATTTGGAAACTCTGTAGAAAAACTGTGTCAAAACAGAATAATATATTTATAAGCTCATTTTAAATATAAAACAAAATGAAACAAAACATTTGAAATTTGTTTTGAAAAATTTTTGGAGAATTTTAACAATTTGAGATGTAAATTAAGAACAAAACGCGGAAGATACAAAATGAGCGCTTAAATTAAAACCATAAAAAAAAAATTCGCAACCCAAAATGTTTAAAATATTTAATTTGTTTAAAAATGTTTTCAAGCATTTTTCAACGAACCATTAGTACTTTTGAGTCTCAAATTTTTAATAGAAAAAAAAATATTTTAATATAGAAAAATTATTTTCAATTACACTGTTCAACAAATTCAGAATAATGGTCTGGGGGATGAATATATCTAGTATCAGATTATTATATCGGGTGAGTTTCCTAATGTTCCCACTGGTATTTGATTTTAAAGTCTCTCAAAATGTTCTTTTTTTTTGGCCAAGGAGTATTTTCATAGACCGTTTTCTTTCCCTATCTCTGATTTTAACATTTCTAAAATACAAAAGTTAATACTTAAAACTATTATATTATTTAAAAAATAATTTCATTGAAATTTGAAATAAACAGAGCATAAACAATTGAGGATGATGATAACGGAGAAAAACCGATAGTATAACTTATTCAGATAGTGATTATCGCGATGATTAAATGCATATAAAAGTAATAATTTGAATTATGCTTAATTTATACAGATCCTAGAGTGTGAGTGTGTAAAGGTCATTTCGTAAGCATTGTGAACCAAATCGTGGCAAAAATCAAAAATTTGATAGAAGCATTCAGAGAAATGAATGAATGTACAGGATAGAGGATTTAGACCAAGAATCAATAAACGGTTTTAAAATCGGATAAGAACTGTGGATGATAGAGTCCGCAAAGTTGGAATTTTTTAGCTTTTAGAAAAAGGCGCAAAATATTTTAAAAAATATCCCTTTTCAAATCAGATTGTAGGCTAACTAGTGAATCGATTATAATGCTTTTTAAAGGCTATAAAATACCAAATATTATCTAATTTTTGCATATTTTTAACTTATTGTTCACGATTTTTTTAAGGTGCTTGAAAACAGAAGTTTTAATTGTGCATATTTTATTTTGATTTCGATAGGAAGTGTTTTTAGGAGATTGTTAATGTTTTTATACCCTATACCACTATGTGGTTTGTCCGTCCGTCCGTCCGTCCGTCTGTGTGTCCATGTAAAGCTTGTAATCAAACTGCAGGTCGCAAATATGAATATATATATTGATGAAATTTGGTATATGAGCTTTTATCGGCCATGGGATGAACGCTATTGAAATTGGTGAGAATCGGTCCATGTTCAGACCTAGCCCCCATACAAATTACCCATATGAAATCGACATAAATTGCCATAAGATCCAAATTGTCATATAGTTCTTACTCAAATTGGGTTTGTATGCGTTCATTACATCCACTAATGAGTAGTCCAAAAATGATACCTTTGACCCCATATAGAGCTGCTTCCCGATCTTCACTTAAATCTATTAAAAAACAAAAATATTGCACTGATTCTTCTCAGATTTTGTTTGTACATATTTTTGCAAAATACAAGAGACTTTACCAAACATGATCAGGATCGGTCCATTTTTGGACCTAGTCCCTTTATATATATAGCATCCGATATGAAATTTTTCATATCTGCAGCCAAAAAAATTAATAAAAATCCCACTCAAACTTGGTCTTTGCTTATTTTCAATGTCCAGTTAGTTGGGCCTAAGAGATAGGGTTTCTAAACGCATGGTATAGGGTATCGTATAGTCGGTCTAGACCGACTATAATTTTCTTACTTGTTTAATTTTTAATTGGCAATAATAAAAACTGCAAATTTATTAATGAATTCAGCATAATAAAAAATTCGCTTGCGCTACCTGAATTATTTTTAAGCGGCCCAAAATTTTCAGTGTTAAAATTTTGTTAATGTATTCAATATAATAATAAATTTACACTCAAAAAAAAGGTCGAAAATTTACAACGTATATACAACAATTAGAAACTTTTGACCTGATGGCACATCAAAAAATGAATTTAACATAATAAAAAATTTGCACTTAAAAATTTAAAACAACGAATAATGAGGACCTTTTCAATATGTTGGCGGCCTTTTCAGACCCACCTATTTCATCACGAAGACATGTAAGATCTCGAAAGGATTTGGAAGAAAATAATTATAGCTCTGATATGTTAAGTCTATTAGATATCGCTCCCAAAGTTAATGAATATTTTTAAGAGAACTAACTAATAAAAAAATTATACTAGTTTAAAATAATATATACTAAATAACTTAATCTCTATATCATAAATATATTAATATTAAAAATATTTCAAAGATGTGTATCTGTAATATTAACAAAAAATTTAATATTAGTTTAACATGTTATATTAGAGTCGTATTTTTTTTCTAGATTTTCTGATTTAAACAATATTTATTGTGAAATTATAAGTTTTTTGAGTGGTTAATTAACAAAATTTCAATGTGAAATTTGGAATTTTGTGAACCTTGGGTGTTTTTCTTTATAAAAAAAATCGGGAAAATAGGTCCAGAATTGGTCCTATTCCATTAATATTTTACTGTGTTTTATGCACTATTTTTGTAAATTTTTTAAATATTTACAAAAATTAGCAAATTTGACATCTTTTGTGGCATGTTAAGCAAATTTTGAAGAAAACTTGTACGGGTCCAAACATGGACCGATTTCAAAGATTTTTTACAGATTTCGTCACTGACCTAATAAACCCTTGTGATTCAAATTTCATCGCAATAGAATAACATTTGCTACATTCAGTGGCATTAAAACCAATTTTGAGGGAAAAATTTGTATGGGGACTAGGTCCAAACATGGGCCGATTCCAACAAATTAAAGTAGGGTTCGTCTTTGGGTGAAAAATACTTTAAGTTCCAAATTTCAGCACATTATCTTTATATTTGCAACATGTAATATTGGCACCAAAATAATATTGAAATTTGATAGGTTATACTGACGCCCCCTGTAGACCTACCGCCCTCCGCCAGCACTAAATTTAAAGGCAAGGAAGTCATCTTTGAAGATCATTTATAATTTTTAAAATACCTTAATTAGTTTAAAAGTTATGATTTTTGCAACGAAAAGAGTCAAAAGGCCCCACTGTGCGTCGCATGACCTTTTGGTCTTTAATCCTAAAAACCTCTTTCTAGGGGTAAGGATTGAAATGAAAGAAAGAATGTTAAATTCATCCTTGAATATGTTTTGTTTAAATTAGGAATATAAGCATTTATCGGGCATAGGATGAATGCTCTGAAAATTGGTAAAATCGGTAATAGCTCAGACTTAGCCCCATAAAATAAAACCTATCAGACCGACTAAAATTGCCCTAAGATCCCAATTGTCATACATATCAATAAAATTTGGCGTATGTGTGTGTATTACATCCACTTACTATAGTCCATAAATAAACCATGTAGGACCAGTTTTAGGTGCTCTGGGAAATATTGCCCAATAAAAAATAAAAATTAAAAGTGGTAAAAAATAAACCCTGCCATAAAAAATTCCCTCAAATGAAAAAAATGAGAAATGACCAAACTTTTTGAGCTATTTTTTATTTTTAAAATTAGAAAAGAAAAATGACCCACAATTTTTTGTGCCATTTTCTATTTAACTTTCGTTAATTGTACTCGAAATCCATAAAAATTACTGTAAACAAATTTTTGTTTTGTTTTTGGATCCACATCTACCTAATAATAGTTACATATTGAGGGTAAATATATATTTTTTTTGATGTATTCATAAAAATACTTACAGCCGTATTCATAAAAATTTCAAACAGCGTTTCAAATCCATTTTAGCCAAAAATTTATAAAATTATATTCATAAGTGAATTTTAGCTTAAAATACTTATTTTAAACCTTGTGTAAATAAAAGAATTTTTAAATTGGTTCGACCCTATTTTAAACCTATTTCAAATGATATTTGTGCTTGTTGCCTGCCTTGTGTTTGTTTTCATTTTGAACATTATAGCGAAAAATTGTCACTCATTAAAGAATGGACACGCTTTATTTGATTAATAGAATTGACAAAATTTTAAGTTTTAATTGTATTTTGTTTACAATAGAAACTATTGCCCAAATCTCAAATGATCGTCAAAAAAAAAATTTACAAAAATAAGGGATAAGGAACGCTTACGCTTATAAACCTCTTTGCTATCCATATCAATCAAATTATTTATACAAACTAGCAGATTATAGCACTCGAAATTCGAGTGCAAATTCTAGGAAATTTTATTTTTTCATTTAATAAAAACCCTAAAAGTATGCTAATCAATTATAGCCAATTCACAAATAAACACAAAAAACAAACTCATTTTAATTACAAATACATTAAAAACTTTAATAAAACACACACATAGCATTGTATAATTTTATGTATGTGTTAGTAGCAACTTTAAATTCAATTTACTCAAAATAAAGGAAAAAATTTAAAAATCTGTAAATTGCAAAACGGCTAAAAAGAAATACCTTTCAAATAATATATGTTTGGTCAAAATTGGGATAAAACGGTAGAACAAAACATCAGTCACAAGAAATCGTTAGCCCATTAATATTATAGATTATTAAAATAACTAAATTAAGTCAACTATATTAAAAGGAATATCTTTAATTTGTAATGATAGTATAACAAAAAAAAAAAAAAAAAAAAAAACTGGTGGTGTGTAAACAATCAAAACAACTCAAGTAAAACTGGTTACTTTTTAAATCTGCAATAAAATAACCACTTAAATTACATTTCTACATTTTGTTTTGATGCTTTTTCTTTATTTATTTAATAGACAACTTTATCATTAATTTTTTTCTATAAAAACCAAATTTTTCTCAAACACATAAAAAAATTTAAGATACGAATACCGTATGAATTCATAACCATGGTTTTCCATCATTACGACTCAAGTGACGAATAAAAAATATAGTGTTACCATCGTAGAGTTTAATAAACAGATTAAACGTTTATTACTTAAAATACTGATTATGAATACGACTTTTTAACAAACCTTATTTTGGCTTAAAATATGTTTTAACTAATTTGTATTTGAAGCCCTCGAAATTCGAGTGCAAATTCTAGGTAATATAATTTTTGCATTAAATAAATTATTTTGTAAGACCCTAAAGGTATGCTAATCAATTTTAGTCAATTTACAATTCAACAATTCCAAATTATTTTTCATTCAATCGGGCTTTTTGCAAACACATAAAAAAATTTAATAAATACATACACAGCATTGTATAAATTTATGTATGTGTTAGTACCAACTATAAACGCATTTTACAAATTTAATAAACACACATACAGCATTGTATAATTTCATGTGTTGTATTAGTAGAAACTTTAAATGCATTTTACTCCAAAAAAAATTAAAAACGTAAAAATCTGTAAATCTGGTGGACAGCTAATGAGAAATCCCTTTCAAATGCGGGATGTTTGGTCAAAATTGAACTAAAACTGACATACTTACATCGGTCACAAGAAAACGCCTTATTGATACAATACATAAGCAAAAACAATTCATTATATAATTTTATGAGATATTTTTCCATAATGAATAATAAAATTTCTATATAATTAAATATTTAATTTTGCACAATATTAATTGATTTTTGAGTGAATTTTCATATGGAGAATCTATAATATTAATAGGCTAGGCGATTTCTTGTGACTGATGTTTTATTCTACCGTTTTATCTCGTTTTTGACCAAACGTATATTTTTTGAAATGTATTTCTTTTTAGCTGTTCACCAGAGTTATAGATCTTTTAATTTTTTCCTTTATTTAGAGTAAATTGCATTTAAACTTGCTACTAACTCATACATAAAATTATACATATGCTATGTGTGTGTTTATTAAATTTGTTAATGTGTCTTTTAAAGAGTTTGTTATCTTCAATCACAATAATAATAAAGCAAAAAAGTGTTGGTTTGAGAATTGGCTAAGGTGAAAAATAAAGTTGCCTAGATATTGCACTCGAATTTCGATCGCTAGAATCTGCTAGCATTGATAAATGTTTGAGCATTTTTGTGGGCCGATTTTTGATTTTTTTTTGCCATTTTTCTTATTTTTGTGAAACATTTTTTTTTTTTTTTTTTGGCAATTTTTCATTAGGCGATATTTAATAGAGCGATACTTAGGCATAGTCCCCATATAAAGCTTATTTTCGATCTTCACTTAAATCTATCGAAAAACAAAAATATTGCATAGACTTTGTAAAATATGGTTTATATATGGTTTTTGAGAAAATAAAGTGACTTTAATATGGTCATGATCGGTCCATTGTTTGACCTAGTCCCCATATAAAGATAACATCAGATGTGAACTTTTTTATATCTACATGTCACAAATTGATATGGCTTTAAAATTTGTTTCATGCTTAATTTCTTATATCCAGTCATAGCCTAAGCAAAGTAGGACTCAAGACCCTCCCAAGAAATGTTTAGTATAGTCGTTCTATGGTATAGATTCTATACCGACTACAATTTTATACTTCTCTAATATAAAAAAGTTCCCTTTGAACGTTTGAAACTTACATCGCCAAAAAGTTATAAGCTGCAAACAAAATAAAGTTTTTTTTATGGATTCTGAATATCACAGCATTTTTATTTATCTGTTTGAAGATTTATATAGAAGTATTGCCTTCATATAAGGTTTTGCAATCAAAAAAACTTAATTCTGAAATCTGATCGATATTATACCTTCTTCATAATTCGACAGAAGAATTTAAATCTATTTTGCCATGTTTTCAGGATTTTAGATTACATATTTTATTGGAATATGAGAAATTTCATAACCATAAATATGAAAATACTGGACATTTCTTTTTACCATATTTCTTAATCAGATTCTGGAAATAACATTTCACGAAGCAGTTTCTCTCCACAATGGAACTGAAAAAATATAAATTTCAACTCTGCTTGTTGTTCACTTAGAAATTTGACAAATTTCATTGAGGAGAAGTTGCTCATGTATAGATATGGATTATATATGAATATATAAGTATTTAAATATCTTAAATTACCTAATTTTAATTTCGGATTTAAATTGTTTAAATATATTTATTTTAATACTGTTAAAGATCATGAGGTATTTATGATCTTTAAACGCAAAATAATATTTAGGGAAAATATAATAGGAACTGGGAGAGTTGTTACGGTGAATAGGGGATTTATTCACGATTTCGAAATAAAAGAATTTATATTTATTTCAAGTAACTTACATTATTTTATTCAATATTCAGTTAGGTTATACTTATGTATGTAGGTAATGCCGACACGTCTTCTTTGCGTTGTAGAAAGGGAATAGAATATTTCTACTTAGCGCTAAAACCTTGTAGCCTCGGTATTGGATAAATATCATACGATAGGATAAGATAAGATATAAGATAAAATATAAAGAATAAATGTCAATTCAAAAGACACAAAAAATAGTGGTTGATCTCTTACAATGCAGAGATGTGACTTATAAAACGTTTGCATATAAAGATAATTCAAATACAAGTATACTTTATAAATTCATTGGTAGATAATTATTATAATAATAAATCATATTAATACAAATATATCAATATACATATTTATATAAACAAATTGTGAAATTCAATATAATGCTGATGAACGTACAAATTACTTTCATCATACTGCCGCCTCAGAAAGATAAATTCATATTGTTTAAAGGGTCTCCGCAAGACGGTTTAAAGCCCGCACAGCACCGCGCAGAATGCGGCGTGGACTAGGTCTACGCATATCCATATTATTTTGTTGGTACGGGCGTTGATTTTGATGAGTTGTCGGTCTTTCATGAGTCTCTCCGCTGTAATTGCGCCTTCGCAAAGGTGTATAAAATGGTTGCCGCCGACGCTGACAAGTATATCTTTGTCGTTCCTGTCGTTGTGGATTATTTTGGTTGTGTGGCTGTTGTTGAGGTGTTGACTGTTCAGAGTTACGTCGACGACGAGCGGTATTTTGATTGGAGGTATGAATACCACTGATACTTCTAGATGTTGTCACATGAAGCAGCGTATGGTGAGCCCACCCACATTTTTGGCATACCTGTGCGGAGATGCAGTCGTCAGTTTTATGTGACCTAGCTAGACAATTTTGGCAGTAGCCATGTTGACGAACAGTTCGCCGCCGACCCTCGATACTCATTGCTAAGAATTGTTTACAGAATCGAATGGAGTGGTACCTTCTACATATAAGGCATTGGTGAACACTTGGGTTTCTTGGAGCCCTGTGGGAGAAAATAAGGATTAGTATACGAATTTAAACATTTGGGTTTGACAAGTATTAGTGTACAAATAATAATAATTTTCGTGTAGGAAATATGAGAATATTCAAAGAAAAGTAGAGGAATCAAAGGGACTTATTGGGATGTAGGCGTTACAGAGGGGAGTATACAAAGCTTAGATATTGCTCTTGTGATTGTACCACACTGTGTCCTTATATCGGCTACACGGACCATGCCGTCCTGGCCTTCATATATTTTATGTATTCGACCGAGACGCCATTCACTGGGAGGTAAGAGGTCGTCCTTTACGACAACTAACTGGTCAACTTTGATGTTTTCTTCTTGATTTTGCCACTGATATCTCCGTTGCAGCTCTTTAAGATATTCATCTTTCCATCGGCGGGCAAATTGGTGATGAAGTGATTTTAATCTTTCCCACCGATCTCTAAAAGTAATATCCTCTGCTGGTGTTTCGGGTATTGCTATTAGAGGAGCTCCTCTCAAAAAGTGTCCTGGAGTTAACGCGAGGTATTCGTAGGGACCATCAGTCATAGGTGAAAGTGGTCGAGAGTTTAGAACAGACTCTATTCGGGCTAAGAGAGTAGAAAACTCTTCAAATGTAAATTTTTGGGTGTGTGCTACTTTCCTAAAGTGCATTTTAAAAGATTTTACACCCGCTTCCCATAACCCTCCCATATGGGGAGCATTTGGGGGAATGAAACACCATTGAAAACCAAGAGTCGTATACTTTTCGATAATGTCGTTGGAAGCCTCTTTGATGAAGGCATCATATTCAAGACGGAGAGCTCGTTCTGCACCAACAAAATTTGTACCGTTGTCAGACATAATCTTTTTAGGCAGACCGCGCCTTGCAACAAACCGTGTGAAAGCCGCTCGGAACGAGGCTGTTGTTAGTTGGGAGCATAACTCAAGATGGATGGATTTTGTACAAAAACATACGAAAACACACACATAACCTTTATGGTAGGGGGCATTTCTGAGAATAGATGATTTTACAGAAAATGGACCTGCGAAGTCTATGCCGGTTACTGTAAAAGGCAGAGAAAATGAACTTCTCTCAAGAGGAAGTGCGGCCATGATTTGAGTTTTAACCTTCTGTTTGTACCGCAGGCACGTTATGCATTTCCTAATGCAAAACCTAAGGGCAGATCTGAGTCGAGAAACGTAATATTCTCCACGGATAGCTCTGAGCATTAAATTTATTTCAGCATGCATGAGGAAATTATGCGTAAAAGTAATAAATAATTTACAAAAAACTGAATTTACAGGAATAATAGCTGGATATCGTTCGTGAAAAGAAAGAGCAGAGTTTGAGATTCTGCCATTGACTCTCATCACTTCATTAATATCCAAAAATGGATTTAAAGGATATAAAGTGCTCTTTTTATTAATTTTCTTGTGTGTTTTTAGAGAAGAGTACTCTTTACTGTAATATCTTCTTTGGGCAAAAGCTATCAATCTGTTTTTAGTGTTAAGAAACTCTTGGTGACTAATAGGGGTTATATTTTCAATTAGTATTTTAGTTGCTTTTTCAGGCGGAATATTTTCATTATTGGACAATAGACAAGTTGAGTGTTCTGGTTTTGAGTGAAGTCGAGCCCTACTTTGATCGAGGAATCTGAAAACATATGACATTACTCTAATGGCTTTGTCCCAACGTGAGAAACGCTCTAAAATATCCTGTTCATTGTTATCAGTAATTAAGTGGAATACTTGGACTCTATTTTTTATCTCGGGAGGATCTTGCTTAGGTGTTATGGACTTTGGCCATTCTTCGGGGGGACTTTGAAGCCAAACTGGGCCATGCCACCACATAGAATTGTTCAAAAGGTGTTCAGTACTACAACCTCGAGACCCTAAGTCGGCAGGATTATCTGCTGAACGAACATGCCGCCAGGGGGTGTGCCCAACGTTTCTTATTATTTGCGATGTTCTATTAGCCACATATGTCTTCCAGGTACTGGGCGGTTTTTCTAGCCATGCTAATACTATTGAAGAATCACACCATAGAAAAAGTTCGTAATTCCAAAGGGGCAAGGAGATTGTAACTTGTCTCATTAACTTTGCCAGCAAGACGGCACCACATAGTTCTAATCGAGGTAGACTTACAGGATTAACAGGGGCCACTTTAGTCTTAGCGACGAGGAGATTCGTGACAATGGAAGATTCAGTCTGGATGCGAATATAAATCGCTGCACAATACGCCTTTTCTGAGGCATCGGAGAAGCCATGAATTTGTGTTCGTAACGATGGGGTAAAATTAACCCAACGAGGAATTTTTAGATTTGAAATTAATGGTAAATTTTCTACAAATTTGTTCCATTTTGAAAGCATGCATGGTTTTACGATGTCATCCCAATTTATTCCGTCTAACCATAACTCCTGAAGTAATAGCTTGGCTTGAATAATAATGGGGGCTATCCATCCGGCTGGGTCAAAAAGCTTAGCGACAGTTGAAAGAATTTGTCGTTTGGTTACAGAGTTAGTAGGTGCAGGTGGCACAACACTGTAAGAGAAAGTGTCGTACAACGCATTCCATTGAATACCTAGGGTCTTCGTTGCACTTGTTTCTTTAAATTTTAAAAAATCTGAATCTAAAAGATTTTCTTTGGGTACAGATTCTAGAATCTCAGAGCAGTTAGAAGTTATTTTCTTCAGGGGAAAACCTGCAGATTTGAGAACTGTAATAACTTGAGATAGGCAATCTACTGCAGATTGCAGATCATGGGCTCCTGATAGAATATCATCTACGTAGGTTTCCTTTTGTAGAATGTATGAGGCCTGCGGAGAGATTTCTTGAGAGTCACGAGCTAATTGAATGAGCGTTCTAATTGCTAGATATGGAGCGCAATTTACTCCAAAAGTTACGGTTTTCAATGAAAAGTCTTGGATGGGGCCATTGGGATCTGGGCGGAAGAGAATACGCTGATAAGGGAGGTCATCTGGGTGAATAAGAATTTGGCGATACATTTTTTCAATATCACCATTAAATACAAAGCGATATAGACGCCATTTCAAAATTAAAGTCATTAAATCGGTTTGCAGAGTGGGGCCTACATGGAGAACATTATTAAGGGAGTTTCCAGAACTTGTACGCTTAGAGGCATTAAACACGACTCTGACCTTCGTACTTCGACTTTCTGGCTTGAAAACTGCATGGTGGGGCAAGTAAAAGGAGCGATATGAATCTAGTGCAAAATTTTCACATGGTGTTGAGAGTTCCATGTGGTTTAATCCAAGATATTCTTTTAAAATATTGTTATAGGTTTGGGATAACATTGGTTTACGTTTAAGAGACTGCTCTTGTCGAATATATTGTGCAAAAGCTGTGAATCGGGAGGCTCCAAGAGATAAATCTTGGGGAAATCCCTTTTTAAAAGGAAGTTTAACCACGTAACGACCGTCAGGGTTCCGGGAAGTTGATTTTTCATAAAGTGATTCGCAATATTCGTCGTCTTCTGAGCTGGGTGGGTTAGTAATGACTTCTTCCTGTTCCCAAAACATTCGTAATTGTTGCTCAATGAGATCGTTAGAAGCTTCAGTAGCTTGAAGAGCAAAAGATGAAATTGAATGTGTCTTAATTGGGCCACTCACAACCCAGCCAAATATGGTCGACTGTGCTAATAAGGAATTGTGAACTTTTTTGACACCATCAAGTAATATACTGGGAATGACATTACTTCCAAGTAGTAAGTCGACTGGTCCCGGAGAATGAAAACTGGGGTCAGCTAGATCAATATCCTTGATGTCATCATATGGTAAGTCAGCTTTTAATAGGGAGAAACTAGGCAAAAGTCGAGTAATCTTGGGAATAACAATCGCTTTAATTTTAATTCGTTGGCTACATTTTTTAGAAATCAGAGTTAAATCACAAACAGCATTAGAATTGCCTACAATTTCACCACCCATACCTCGAATTTGAAAATGTTTGGGCTCGGTTGGAAGCATTAAACGCTGCTGAAGTTTTTTCGATATGAAAGTTCTTTCTGAGCCCTGGTCGAGAAAAGCCCGAGCTTTAAAAACTTCGCCTCTATGATTAATTTGAACTATTGCAGTGGGAAGAAGGGTATTTTCGTAGGGCAATTTACCAGTACTTGAAGTAAAATGGGAAACAGTTTGAGGTTGAGAAGATGTACCAGGGTGAACATCTAACTGAGAAGGTGTTTGAGATAATGACTCATGTTTAATAGGGTTGTTAAATTTCGACTGTGTAAAATGAAGTAGCGAATGGTGGAGTTTTTTACAAGTTGTACATGTGAATTTACTTTGGCAGTCTTTCCTCAGATGTGTGTAAGAGAGACAATTCACACAAATTTTATTTTTGGAGACAAAATTGTACCTTTCCTGAGCTTTAAGTGCTTTAAATGTGGGACACCATTTAAGAGGGTGTGGTAGATTACAAATTTTGCAAGGGAACTGTGAAACGCTTTCTGTACTAAAGGAATTTACTTCGGAATTGACATGTTTTCGAGCATTAGTTTTGATTACTTGCGTACGAGATTCTAAACGTTCAACTACTTCGCATCTATGGGAGAGGAAAGTATTCATTTTTTCCCACTTAACCAACTTCTTATGAGACTCCAGAGACTGTTCCCATAATGAAAGGGTTTCCATTGGAAGTTTTGTTGAACAGAGAATTACAATAAAGGGGTCCCATTCACCTATCGGTACTTCTTGGGCCTTAATCGCTGAAAGACAATCATTGATTGTACTTTGGATGTTCTGAAGGGATTCACTACTTTCTGAAGAAATAGCTGGCAGATTAAGAAGAATCTTTATTTGATTTTCTACAAGAATCCTTTGATTTTCATATCTTTCTTTTAATGCGTCCCAAGCGAGAGAGAAATTATTCGCACATAACTTGTTTTTCTTTATTATACCGCCTGCTTGACCTTGAACTTTTACCCGAAGGTAATATAATTTTTGAACTGGAGGTATTCTTGGATTATCTAAGTAAACAGCAGTAAACATGTCCCGAAAGGACGGCCATTCCTCATAACCTCCATAAAAGATACCCGTATCGCAAGGGGGAACTTTGACGCTCGCATAGCTGGTGTCATGCACTGATAGATCTTGCTCAAAATTCGAGTGAGAGGGACTTATTAAAATAGCTTTTTGTGTGTCTATAATCTTTGCCTTACACTTATGGAAAGCTTGTGTACAGGCAGCATGTTTTCCACGAGCGGCTTCCTTAAATGCAGCATCAAGTGTGTCATCCTTAGTGATAGACATCAACCTGTATGATTTCTGAAGTTGCGCCCATCGTTGCTCAAGGTCATGTAAATTGACTTCTAGCAAAGAGTCAGTGAGGTCGTCCATTGGGATACCATCAAAATAAGAGCAGAAAGTTATTAAGTTATCTGAATCAAAGATGAATTCTTCGGCCATTGTAATTAATTAATGAAAAGCAAATATTTGGAAAGGTGGAGAAATATTTTTATACGGAAAATAAATCAAATTGTAGTTTCGCTGTATTAAAAGATTTGAAAGTTTATATCTCGTTTATTTTTTTAAAGGACGGTTTTTTATAAGCTTTCAGGTTAACAGCGTAAGTAACGATCAAATCATATAAAAATGACTAATAATTTAGTTTCTATTTCGCATAAATGCTAAAGGGTTCAGACCTCAAGCTAGTCTGAAAGTTGGTGAAAGTTCAATTAGAAACAAACAGAAAAAGAGATTTAAAAAAAAAAGCGTACAAAAGGCGACTTTGTTGCAAAAATATAAATTTGTTGAAAATTATATTAGTTATAATATGTTGTATTACTTTTGGATAGTTTAAAAAGGATCAGAAATGTTGTTGATATTCTATTCATAAAATTTATTTTTTATATTCTGTTTTTTTTTTTAATAATTCATTTTAAATTTCTGTATAAATTTTGTATGAAATGTATTTGCTTCCTAGAATGTACTAAAACGTAGGGGCATTTGTATACAAATTAATTTTAATGTAAGTTTTTGTTAATAATTTTTTATTTTTTTTTTTTTTTATACAAATAATATTTATGCACGTTTTTATATTTATTTCCAGGTTTTTTATAGGCAAAATAAAATAAGAGCGTAATTTTATTTTGTTTCCTTATTTCCTTGAGAAAACAGTCAATTGTAGAATGTAAACGAACACGCCTAATAATTGTTTGTATACACTTATGTACATACCAGCTGAACTTAAAAGATTTTAGGACATTGCGCCTAAAAGTATGCAGCCACAATTGGAAATCACCACTTAAAATTGTTTTGTACAATAAGGACTCCTAAACTTAGTTTGCAGGTTGACAACAACTGCTTGTACGAAATATGTATAGAACTTTGTTGAGGTTTCCAATTGGATTGCCTTGTTCAAATATAAATATTGGGAATATTGTTTACTATGAATTTGACATAAGCTTTTTATAATAAAGAAAAAAAATTCTTTTTAATTAGGAAAGATGAATTTATTCTTAATAGAAAGAAGTGTAAAATGTTAAAGGTTACCACATTTAACTTGGATAAACTAAACTAATTAGAGATCATGAGGTATTTATGATCTTTAAAAAATCAAAATAATATATAGGGGAAAAAATTTTGATTTTGGTAACTAATGTGTGTTTATTGTTGTGTTGTGTCTATTCATGTGTGATATAGTTTAAAAAAAAACTTACTTGACTTGATCTTTGTTGAAGTGATTCAGGGTTAAGGTTCCAATATTTTGATACTTGTCCGGCAGCAATGTTCTGGAAAATTCCTTATTTCAATTTGTATGTCGGGTAATGTAAAATTATCCAAGTTTCCTCTGGGTGTAGAGCCGAAAACGAAATTGCGTTGCTTGGGATATCGAAATCCTTCAATTGTTTGAATTGTGGTTGAATTGTTAATTTTCGAAAAAAAAAAAACCTTGATTATTTTATTCAACACAATTTGCAGGTTATGTGTCGAAAAATCCACTCACATTTCCTTTGCTTCTAAAATAAAATGTAGTTTAATTTAGATTTTTCACAGATGTTTTATTGTTTCCCTTTTATTTTTTCCAATGCAATTACCTATGGCTTTTGCTTTATTTTTTAAGAATTTTAAATTTTGTTGGAGGAACAATTAAGATTTTTGCACGAGAAATTTGTGAAAATGAATGTGCAAAAAAAAAGACAAGGGCAAAGAAGAAATACCAAACCAGGGTTGTTTTATTAAAAAATCAGTGTTACCATATTATGAGCAGTATGGAGTTGGATATAACTTACGAATAAATTGTACTAGTTCTGTTCGTTTTTTATTTTAATAATTTTATTATGTAGTAAAATAATATACACACTATTTTGTAGGCTATGTTGTTGTTATTTTTTTTTTTTTACGATGACAAAGCATGTGCATTTTACAGTGGACTGTATATTTGTTTCCAAATCAAAGGAGGTTCGATTGGACCATGTTAAAGATCATGAGGTATTTATGATCTTTAAACGCAAAATAATATTTAGGGAAAATATAATAGGAACTGGGAGAGTTGTTACGGTGAATAGGGGATTTATTCACGATTTCGAAATAAAAGAATTTATATTTATTTCAAGTAACTTACATTATTTTATTCAATATTCAGTTAGGTTATACTTATGTATGTAGGTAATGCCGACACGTCTTCTTTGCGTTGTAGAAAGGGAATAGAATATTTCTACTTAGCGCTAAAACCTTGTAGCCTCGGTATTGGATAAATATCATACGATAGGATAAGATAAGATATAAGATAAAATATAAAGAATAAATGTCAATTCAAAAGACACAAAAAATAGTGGTTGATCTCTTACAATGCAGAGATGTGACTTATAAAACGTTTGCATATAAAGATAATTCAAATACAAGTATACTTTATAAATTCATTGGTAGATAATTATTATAATAATAAATCATATTAATACAAATATATCAATATACATATTTATATAAACAAATTGTGAAATTCAATATAATGCTGATGAACGTACAAATTACTTTCATCAAATACTATTAATATCTTCCAAACAAATGTCAATTTCCATTCACGAAAAATCTCTATGAAGGGCAACTTTCGACAACAACACAACCTATTAACACAATTGTTGTTGGCGACAATGTCCTGTCTTCCATCAGATAAACTTAAATATTTTCCGTACAAAAAAAAAAATGTCATGTAGTGATTTTGTAAAATGTTTGTCAATAAAAAATGAAAAAAACTTTGACTCTATTCCAAAACACTTCATGTTAAGGATTATTTTTTTGAGCGAAGGGAAAAACTTCGTAGTTGAAATTGGATTCTTTCACAGATTTTCAAAATTAACGTATATTGCGTTTTTTGTTTTATTGTTGTTGTTGTTTTTATCGTTAGCTGTATGCTTTAGTTTTTTTTTTTCCTTTGACAAACATTGCATGTGTGTTAGTTTTACGACGATCGTTGAAGTTTTCTGTTTCTGTGTATAGAAGTTTTAACTTCGGCGCTTAATATTTTTTGTTTTTATTTTTATTATAGGAGGCAGAGTTTCTCAAGTCGCTTCAAAATTTAGAAGCTTAAAGAAGGTATTCAGTTATTTTATCTCGTTTTCATCAAGTACCAAAGTTATATTTGGTCTATGACGACTATACGATACAATGAGTTTTGGGAAAGAGTCTTAGGTTCGAAAATTATAATCGTTAATGAATACTAGCAGAGCCGAGACCTCGAAATTCGAGTGCAAATTATGTAGCTTTTGGTTTTTGATGAAACAGCTATATAACCTGTCATGCAGAATATAGATCAATTTTTTATACAAATGTGCCAACGTTTTTTTGCTTTAAGGTAAAAATATAAGTTCTTGAGCCTGAATAATTTCTAAATCAATTCTAGGAAATTCAGTTTTTGCATTCATAAATAATTTTTTAAAAGCCTAAAGGTATGCTAATAAATTGTAGCCACTTTACAATTCACCATAAATTTAATAAACACGCACACAGCATTGTACGGTTTTTTATTTAAAGCTTAAATATGTGTTTTATGTATGTGTTAATGCAACATTAAATATATTTTACTCAAAAAAATTTACCAGATGGTGCACATCTGTAAATATTGTGATTATCTGCAAAAAAATCCTTTCAAATAGTATATTTTTTGTCAAAATCGATTGGTAATTGAAGGTGTAGAATACGTCACAAGAAATCGACTTACCTACTAATATTATAAATAAAAAGAGCCGATGGCCTTAGCAGCTAGTGCTTACTTAATATAATTTTGTAATAATTTATTATTACATAGTTATTAAATAAATAAATAACTAAATAAATAAATAAATAAATAAATAAATATAGATAATAATTAGTAGGTTAAAAAATTTTCTCTATTTTTTGAACGTGCACAAAATCGCAAAAAAATACGTTAAATCGTTCAAAAAATTTTCCTATAAATAGGAATCAAACAAACTTCAGACAAAAAGTTGTTCAAATATTTTGGGCAATATTTCACTTTTTCTGTGAAAATTTTCGTTAATAAAACTTGGGTGATTTTTCGTATATTTAAAGGACAAATTTAAATCCAAAACTCTACTGCTGCTAATTTCATTTTTGCCAATGAATTAGGCGTAACATTTTAGTGATATTTTTAAAATTTTCGGAATTGATAAGAGAAAAAAACTTTAAATGCAGGCACAAAAATCGAGGAGTTGTTGAAGATACAATACAACTTTTCTTATAAAATTAATAAAGAGAATCTATAATATTAATAGGCTAGGCGATTTCTCGTGACCGATGTTTTGTGCTACCGTTTTATCCCGATTTTGATCAAACGTATATTATTTGAAAGGTATTTATTTTTAGCAGTTTACAGATTTACAGATTTTTAAATCTTTTCCTTTATTTTGTGTAAATTGCATTTAAAGTTGCTACCAACACATACATAAAATTATTCATATACTATTTGTGTCTTATTAAATTTGTTAATGTGTTTGTTAATGAGTTTTTTATCTTCGTTCACAATAATAATAAATCATAAAAGTGTTGGATTGTGAATTGGCCTAGAAATTGCACTCGAATTTCGAGGGCTGGAATCTGCTGGTTTTTTTTAATTGACTTTTCTATTTATTGGAGCTGAGGTTCGCTTTTGTTTTTTGTGTTTTCTTTTAATTTTCTAGGTGTACTTTTGTCGTTTATTATACCCTATACCACTATGTGGTCAGGGTATAATGACTTGGTGCTTATGTTTGACATTTTATTATACCGATCGACTCAGAATCACTTTCTGAGTCTACTTAGCGTCCGTCCGTCTGTCCGTCTGTGTGTCCATGTAAACCTTGTAATCAAACTACAGGTGTCGCAAGTGTGAACATTTTTTGATGAAATTCGGTATGTAAGCTTATATCAACCATAGCATGAATGCTGTTAAAACTGGCGAAAATCGGCGCATGTTCAGACCTAGTCCCCCTAGTGACCCCTATGAGTTCGACGTAAATGGTTATAAGATCCAAATTATCATATATATCTTGGTCAAATTGGGTTTGTGTGTTTATTACATCTATATATCATTTGTTGAAAAATTAACCCCATATGGCAATTCTTTGCCATAGCCCCCATATAAAGCTGCTTCCCGATTTTACTTAAATCTATGAAAAACAAAAAATATTGCACAGAATTTTCTCAAATTTGGTTTTCGTATATTTTTTAAAAATATAAGTGACTTTACCAAATATGGTCAGGATCGGTCCATTTTTCGACCTAGTCCCAATAAAAATACAGCATCTGATATGAACTTTTTATATCTGCAGCCAAAAAATTAATAAAAATGCCACTCAAATTTGGTTTATGTTTATTTTCTATATCCACATAGTTAGACAGAAGAGATAGGACCTCTAAACCACGGTATAGGGTATCGTATGGTCGGTCTAGGTCGACTATAATCTTCTCACTTGTTTTTTATTTGCACTTTTGTTGATTGTTTTAGAGCGAAATTTTAATTATTTATTTTTGATAAAATATTTGTCATTTTTTTGTGTTATAATTTAGTTGGAGGATTTTATGTAATTTTTTTGGGCGATTCTGTCTACCGCTCAATTTCCTATTCTCATATAAAAAAATGCTTGGTTGGTAACAGTTGCCCGTTTTTAAACTTTTATCATATTCCATCAAAGGACTCAATAAAAAAGTTTCGTCAGAACGAAAATACGAAAAATGGAAGTTTCCATTTTTAAATTGTGTTCTTCGTAATGGTACTTTGAAATTTGGACAGGCCATGAAACAGATCTTAAATTATTGATTTTCATCAAAAATCGAATTACGCTGTGATACATCAAGCCCATACGA
Source organism: Cordilura impudica (assembly GCA_963682025.1). Taxonomy (NCBI): domain Eukaryota; kingdom Metazoa; phylum Arthropoda; class Insecta; order Diptera; family Scathophagidae; genus Cordilura; species Cordilura impudica. The sequence continues at coordinate 24,710,192 of OY821518.1, forward strand.
AATGGAATATAAGGATCAATCAATTTGGTACTTATATGAATTTGAATGTGCTTATTCCTAATATGTTATCAGATTTATATGTTGTTTTTTATAGTTTGGCTAGAAAAGGGGTAAAAATCCCAAAATTGGGTATTTTTTAATTTTTCAATATTTTTTTTAATTTAATGATTTTTGTCAATTTTATGTCAGAAACGTTACATTCTACTAGTTTTTTAATCACCAGAAAAAGTTTCGAACAATATTAATTTGTTCAATAATAGATACCTATAATATTAATAGGCTAGGCGATTTCTTGTGACCGATTTTTTCTTCTACCGTTTTATCCTGATTTTGACAAAACGTATACTTTTTTAAAGGTATTTCTTTTTAGCTGTTCATCAGATTTACAAATTTTTAAATTTTTTTCCTTTGTTTTGAGTAAATTGCATAAAATTCTACATATGCTATGTGTGTGTTTATTAAATTTGTTAATGGGTTTGTTAACGAGTTTGTTATCTTCATTCACAATAATAATAATCCGAAAAAGCGTTGGTTTGTGCATTGGCTAAGATGAAAAATAAAGTTGCCTAGAAATTGCACTCGAATTTCGAACGCTGGGATAAGAAATCCAAAATCGACTTTTATAGTATTTATTTTTATTTGAATGCTAACTTAAATTCAAAGCTTTAAGAGTAATTTTTTGCGATATTTTATTAATAAATTTACAAAACATTGAATAGGGCTGCAATATTATCAAAAAAAAAAAAAAAAAAAAAAAACAAAACAAAAGCATCATCAGATTTTGACTAAATACGATTACGATTTTCACATTTAATCACTAAATCTTTGTAAATGTCGGTAGATTTATCACTAACATTTTTCTTTCTATTATCAAAAATGTACGGCTGAGATGATACAAGAAGTTTTGCATTTAGGTCCTTGACTCATTATATTAATTTCATCGAAATAAACTAATTTATCTATACTAATATAATAAAGAGGTAATGTGTGTTTGTTTGTTTGTTTGTAGGAGGTAATCTCCATAACTACTCATCTGATCTTCCTGAAATTTTCACAGAGTCTTACTGCGGATATGGGAAGTGCTATAGGCTATAATTTTTTAAATATTTTTGGTGGGCGTGACACCTCCCACACAAAGTAAATTTTTAATATCATATACATATATTGAGTACTATGATAGGGAGAGCTTTTCAAATTTGTGTGAGGTCACCTATTGTTAATATTAGTAGCTACGCAGGAAATGGACGGGGTCGGATAAGTGGGCGTGGTACCTCCCATACAAGTAAAAGTTCAATATTATATATCTCGAGTAATGTGATAGAGAGGGCTTTTCAAATTTTTCTGATGTCACCTATTATTAATGTGAGTAGTCGGTTGCAAAATGGGCAGTATCGGACCAATAGGCGTGGCACCTGCCATACAAAGTAAATATAAAATGCCATATATCTGGAGTACTGTAATAGTGAGAGTCTTGGGAACGCCCATCCAAAGTAAATATATGATATCATATAACTGGTGTGCTAAAAAAGGAAGCTTTGACACTTTGCACGAGCCTATCAGATCTTAGTATGAGTAGTCGCACAAAAAATTTGCGGGTTCACACCAATGGGCGTGGCACTTCCCATGCAAAGTAGATATCTAATTTCATAAAACTGGTATACTATAATAGGGAAAGACTCGACATTTTGCATGAGTCCATCAGATATTAATGTGAGTAGTCTAATAAAAATTGGGTGGGGTGGGATTAGTGGGCGTGGCACCTCCTATGTAAAAAATATGCACCCCAACGAAAGCGACAGTCTTTTGATAAGTTTATTAGTTATCCCAAAAATCGCGAAAAATTAAAATCGCCCAAAAAACAAAAATCTTCAAAATCAAAAATTTGCAAAATCAAAAATCGCTAAAAATAAAAATTGCCAAATGATATTCTAAGTTTTAGGCGAATAGTTAAGTGTTGCCAGATCAAATTTGGATATTCCATCTTCTTCTCATGGGCAGCTACATGTACCTTGCTCCAGGGTAGGAACGCCGAGAAATCTGATAATTGTTGTACCGAATGAAAGACAAAAAACATTGTATATCAGCATCAGCAAGCATTGAAATAAAAAAATCTATACTAATAATCTATACTAACATAATAAAGAGGTAATATTTGTTTGTTTGTAGGAGGTACTCTCCGTAACTACTCATCTGATCTCCCTGAAATTTTCACATAGTCTTACTCCGGATATGGGAGTGCTACAGGCTTTAATTTTTTTTATATATTTTTAGTGGGCGTGGCACCTCCCATACAAAGTAAATTTTTAATATCATATATATTAAGTACCATGATAAAGTAAGCTTTGCAAATTTGTCTCAGGTCATCTATTATTAACGTGAGTAGTCAGACAAAAAAATGGGCGGGATTAGACAAATGCGCGTGGTACCCCCACACAAACTTAATATTAAATGTGATATGTCTCAATTACTGTATTATTGAGAGCCTTGGGACTTTGCGTGAGCCCTTTCATAACGATTCGAATGGGTGGGCGGGAGGGGGGAGGGTGTAGCAAAGCACACCGGATTACATCTAGTATTTTACAAAGTTAATACCGGCTTCATTTCTATAAATATGATAGTTTCAAAATGTTAATGTTACATTTATGCTCATTGCATTTAATAATTGAATTGTGCTCTAAATAGAATATAAAATATAAAAAAGACTAGATTTTAAATTATAGTTGCTAGATTTTTTACCATGATGTTTCAAATTAATAAGATAACTCAGAAACATTTTAATTAATTTCGTCTTTTTTTAATTGAAAGCAATTATTAAATGCAATGAGCATAAATGTTAGCACGTATAAATATGTTTTTGTTTGTTTGTTTATTTGCCAAGCATACACATTTTTTTCTTGTTGTTTTTTTTTCACATGTACAACACACATCAAAAAATGTGTATGCATCGCAGATATTTGCACATGTTCTGTTACGTGTATACATTTGTTACTATTTTTTGTTTTTTATATGAAATTTTATCGGAGTGTCTTTACAGTTTCGTACGTCAGTCCTCACCTATTTGGTTTAGAGACTCCGGAATCAATAGCAGACTGCTGTAGATGATGAAGATGATGAAGGCCTAATTTGTGGGACCCAGTCGATATATTGCGGACAGTGGATTGTTTTCAACGGATAGACAGACAAACAGATATCCAGGCAGTGTCAAGTATTAAAAATATAAATATATAGTTTATGGGGTCTCTCGAATTTATTTCGCTGAGCTGCAAACTGATATAAACCCTCTGTACAGTAGTGTGGAGGGTTAAAAAATATTTATTAAACATATCATGCATTTTCATTCTTTGAAATCAATACTGATTTTGAATATCTCAATTTTTTGAGCGGTTGTAAATAGCACACATCTTTCATAAAACTGTTTTTTATATGAAATGTATATCTATAATATTAATAAGCTAGACGATTTCTTGTGGCCGATGTTTTGTTCTACCGTTTTATCCCGATTTTGACCAAACGTATATTATTTGAAAGGTAATTCTTTTTAGGCGTTTTGCAGATTTACAGATTTGTAAATTTTTTCCTTTATTTTGAGTAAGTTGCATTTGAAGTTGCTACTAACATAAACATAAAATTATACATATGCTACGTGTGTGTTTATTAAATTTGTTAATGTGTTTATTATGGACGCTGTAGGTTGGATATACATAGAACCAGTATTAAAATTAATTAAATTAAAAAGCGGGATTTATGTGATCAAGATCCTGTACAAAATAATCCAAGAAACATATTAAAAACATATTAAACTAATTGTATGATACCCTATACCACGCATTTGGAAACTCTTTCGCGTAGGGCAAACTAATTGGTTATGAGAAATAGGCATAATCCAAATATGAGTGGCATTGCTATTAATTTTGATGCCTTCGCATACAAAAACCAAAATATCGGATGGTATATAGAGATTAGGTCGAAAAATGGACCGATCCTGACCATATACAAAACAAATTTGAGAAAATCTGTGCAATCATTTCTTTTTACAGATTTAAGTGAATACCGAGAAGCAGGGTTGTTCTATATTTGTACTACTGATTAATAGAAGGAATAAACACACACAAACCAAATTTGACAGAGATCTATATAAATCCGATGTCATGGCAATTTAAGTCGATCTCATAGGGGTAATTCGTATGGGGACTAGGTCTGAACATAAACCTATTTTCACTAATTTCAATCGTGTTCATTTTGTGGTTGGTAAGAGCTTGCATAGCAAATTTCTTCAAAATATATTCATATTTGCTAACTGTAGTTTGATTACAAGATTTTGGTCAAATATTTTTTGTAGTAATAAACATCGGCACAAACTCATTACACCCTGACCCCGAACACATAGTGGTATAGGGTACAAATATTTTAAAGTGAATTGTAAACTTTATTTTCGTAACTTTTAAATTTGTTTTTTTTTTTGCTGAAACAAATAATATATTTGGCACTAATATACGTAAGTTTCGCGTTGTTTCCGAACCAGACCTCAAAAATCCTTCTGCCATCAATAAAATATACAATAGTTAATAATGTGGATCTAAAATTAGTAATTTGTAAGAGCAAATAGAATTTTGTTAATGTTTTCCAAAACATAAACATAAAGTATAAAAGTTTCATCGAAAAAATATATTTCAGAATAATTTTAGCACAGCAACCTTAACATATTGGTAATACCCACGACCTAGGGATACACATCATGCCAACATCGATTGATATACACTAAACGATTCGCTGTAGATCCAGATTTGATTACTTTCAGCTAAAAATTAAATGACATTTTACTTTTTAATTTTTCTAAAATTTCAACAAAATGGAACAAGAAACGTATACCACCCGGAGAAAGGTGAAAGTGTCCTCTTTAACCCTATATATACTTTTGTACCCGTGACGACCCGTGGATAGAACACTTTTTTCATTTTAATGAATTTACTCTAAAAAAAAATTCAAATTGCGATAATTTAAACAGTATAAGTACTCGTATACAATGGTGTATTATATTTGTGCTCCAGGTATTTTATAGCTTATAATAGTCATTATTTGTTCTATTACCAGTATATATTTGTAAGTAAGAATGTCAATACACAGAGGATGGAATTCATTAGTAACCTGGGTCAGGCTTTGACTAACACGGAGGCTGCATCCAGCTGCATCATATACCAGGCAACATCAAGCCAATTAAACCAAGTCCCGACAAAATCATTAGATAATACCGATACATATGAATTTGGATTATCACCACTACATGCAAGAATACGACTTATGGCACATATACTAAAAATCAGTTATGATTTGGATTTCGGGTCTTCAGGATCAATAAGAAACAACAAAACCAACAAAGGGTTAAGAAGTTCAAAAAAGAAACATGTTCAAGATGAATATCGCAAATTTGGATTGATTATAGATCAGCCAAAACAAGAGACAGGCAATACAAATGATGGCAATACCGCAAGAAGATTCTTTCAGATCCAGAAACAGCATCTGAAATAACAGGAGTGGATGGAAACCTTATTTTCAGATTTAAAATAATCCTAGAAGTACTTGCGTGCAATGAAGAAATTGACTCTAGAAAATTTGGAGATTATGCTAAGGAAACTGCAAAAATATATACAACCAAGTACCCATGGAGAAATATGTCTGCAACAGTTCACAAAATCCTTTATCATGGAGAAGATGTCATTAAACATCATTTGGTGTCACCTGGGGATCTATCAGAGCAGGCTCAGGAAAAAAGGAATAAGGATTACAGATTTTATAGAGAGCACAATACTAGAAAAATTTCACGAAATTCCTCAAATGAAGATCTATTTAATATATTATTGGCAACGTCAGATCCGTTCATCTCCAGTATTCAAAATCAATGGAAAGTGGAACATCGGGATTTAGATGAAGAAGTCAAAAAACTAGTGAAGAACAGAAATAACACAGAACAAAATATGAAATATTTGAAATCAATATTTGAGTCAAATGAGTAATGATTAAAATTGCCAGTTTTTATTTTTATTTTTTTTTTAAATTATCAAATTTGACAGCAAAAAATTACAAATTTTTCTGAAGTAATAGCAAGAGTTTTAGATAATATTATTAATTTTTTTTAAGTGTAAATATTCTTTGATTGTAAACAAATTTGCAAATTTGACAAAATAATTTTTAATTTTTCAGTAATAATAGCAAAATCTACAGTTGATTTTACTAATTTTTTTTTTTTTTAGTGTAAAAATTTTTTGAGTGTAACATTAAAAAAATCCCATTATTACAAAAAATGTTTATAATTATTATTAAAATCCAAATATTCAATTTTTTAATAAATAAAAAATCATAAACACATATTTCACTCTAAAAGTTAAAAAAAATCGAAAGCTCAACGTTGACCTAGAATTTCTTAAAAAGTCATGAATTAATTTTAATGTAGTTAAAACTGAATCAAGCTGAACTAAATGTCTATCTATTGAAAAATATAAATATTTTGATCGGTTCAAAAGTTACGGAATTTTGGTCAATGAAAAACGATTTTCAGCCACTGTGCGGCACAAACTCATTATATTTAAATGCAAATTGTATGCCTACTTCTTCTGCGTAACTTTTAAATTTGAATTTTTTGCTGAAAAAAACTCAATAGCATTTCCTAACCTATCGTCAAAAATCCTTCTTCCAGAAATCAAATATACTATACTTAAAAAATGGATGTAAAATTAGTAACATATAAGAGCAAATAGAATTTTGAGAATTTTTTTTCCAAAACATAAACATATAGTAAAAATTTTTCACAGGAAAAAATTTATTTCAAAGTGTTATAACTTCCTTTAGAATAATTTTAGCACAATAACCTTAACACATTTGTAATACTCAGGATCTAAGGATACACATCATGCATATATGCCAACATCGATTGATATACACTAAACGATTTACTTACAGAGCGTCAATCCGGTTTCAGATCCCAACGTAGCTGATGTAGTTGAGAAGATAAGAAGCAACATGGATGATGGAAAAATATCTCTTTTGGTTTAGTATACTACTCAAAGGCATTTGACACACTATCCCACTCGATTTTATGCCTCAAACTGACGAAGTTTTTTAAATTTTCATCAATAGCAGTTAGACTCAAGTTGTCATACTGCACACACAGATCCATCCCTAATTCCCCGCAATTTATAAGGGGGTACCACAGGGCTCAATACTTGAACCACTACTATATTCGATGTATTCCAATGATCTTCCACAACAAATCAAATTCACTAAAATTCAGATGTCCGCTTATAACATTCAGGTCTATATAAGCAGTCCCATAGATTCAATTATTTCTAAAACTCAGGAATTAAATCATAATCTCAAACAAATTGGAAATTGGGCAACAGCAAATGTTCTACGACTTAAGCCAAATAAATCAAAGAATAAAGAAGAGAACGGCACATTTCGGGAATGAGATATATTTTTTCTTTGGGAGCTCTAAAATTGACATCGTGGACTCAACGTGTAAAAATACTCGTTGTTATGTCTATAATATTAATAGGCAAGGCGATTTTTGTGACTGATGTAAGTTTCACAGTTTTACCCCGATTTTGACAAAAAATTTATCATTTAAAATGTATTACTTTTTAGCCGTTACCCAGATTTATAGATTTTCATCGTCTGGAATATTTTTTAGGAGTTATGGTCGTTTAAAGTAGCTACTAACACATCTATATATATAAAATTCATTTTCTGTTTGTTTGTTTGTTTGTTTGTTTGTTTGACCGCTATACAAATTTTTATTTTTCAACGGATTTCCCTGAAATTTTGTACACACGATCTCTATACCCCAGGAAAGGTCGCCATATACTTTTTACCGGCCACGCCTACTTTTACGCCCACTTTTTATGTAAAATTCCTTTTCTGTTTTATTCATATTTGTTCACTATACAAATTTTTATTTGTTAACGGATTTCTCTGAAATTCGGTACACACGATCCCTGTACCCCAGCTAAGGTCACCATATGCTTCTTAACGGCCACGCCTACTTTTACGCCCACTTTTTATGTAAAATTCCTTTTCTGTTTTATTCATATTTGTTCACTATACAAATTTTTATTTGTTAACGGATTTCTCTGAAATTCGGTACACACGATCCCTGTACCCCAGCTAAGGTCACCATATGCTTCTTAACGGCCACGCCTACTTTTACGCCCACTTTTTATATACAATTAATTTTCTGCTTTTTGGTATATTTGTTCGCTATACAAATTTTTATTTTTTTAACGATTTTCTCTGAAATTTGGTACACACGATCCCTGTACTCCAGCTAAGGTCACCATATACTTCTTACCGGCCACGCCTACTTTTACGCCCACTTTTTATATACAATTCATTTTCTGCTTTTTGGTATATTTGTTCGCTATACAAATTTTTATTTTTTAACGGATTTCTTTGAGATTCAGTACACACGATCCCTGTACTCCAGCTTAGGTCACCATATGCTTCTTATCGACCACGCCTACTTTTACGCCCACTTTTTATATACAATTCATTTTCTGCTTTTTTGTATATTTTTTCGCTATACAAATTTTTAATTGTTAACGATTTCCTTTGAAATTTGGTACACACGATTTCTGTACCACAGGGAAAGTCACCATATGTTTTTATCGGCCACGCCTACTTTTGCGACCACTTTTTTAATTTTTTAAGGGTTTCGCTCGAATTTACTGCACATTATTCTCAAATCCCAGGTAAGGTCGTCATATACTTTTATCGGCCACGCCCACTTTTTTTAATTTTCTATATATGTTTTTGTATTTGTTCATATTTTAATTTTTCAATGGACTTCTCAAAAATTTTGTACATAAATCTCTTTACTTACTACTCTTGAGTTTACACCATTATGAAATGAAGATTTTAAATCAACCTATTACAAATTTTCCCGTCTTATCTTTTTTACTATATGAGTTGCAACACCCCAAAATTAGTGCAGATTTATTTCATAGGTTGACTGCCTCTGCAGGATTATTCCGATTATAAATATTTGCATCTCGCCTTTTTAAATACAATGGAAAACAAAATATTACATTTATTTCCATCTTGCCTTTTGGCTACATTGGAAAGCAACCTATTACAAATATTTCCATTTCATCTTTTTCACTATATAAATGAGTAGTAAAGGTGAAAAAATAACTGTTTGCAATTGTACCTTGCACATGAAAGCATAGCATATAGGCCGTACTACCTCAAATGCAAAAAGGCTTAAACAAAACAAAACTCTAGAGAATCTGATCAGACCCAAATTCGTATCGAGTCTCAACGAGTTAGACAATCTGAGTCGAGAAATGCCGAAACACCTAAGCAAACCCAATAACGTCTTGAAGCCCAAAGATCAAGACAAGCTTCGTAAGAGAAGCGGAAATGCCTGAATCTACTCCAGTGCGTCTAGAAATCCAGCAGCTAATCCAAGCTTAGTCGAGGGAATCTGAAACTCCGGAAACGACTCAATGATGTCTTCAGGCCCAACGGATAAAACAAGCTAACTCCAGGGAATGTGAAACTCTTGAAACGACTGTAATATCCCTACCAGAAGACTTTTGTAAGTTGGTTTTTCATTGCAAGAGATGGTACAAAAAGTTGTTCCTAACATAACGTACATAAGAGGACCATCTCTTACGGTAGCAGGTATCAACTTAGAATCTCCCTGTTTTTCTCATAGACAATTATTTGTCGCCTGCTCCAGAGTTGGGAGCCAGCACAAGCTTTTCGTATATGCACCAGAAGGAAAAACCAGAATTGCTGTATATCCCCAAGCTCTAGAATAACTAAAATTCGTAACTTTTAGACATAATACACTCAAAATAATCCATGCTAAGTTGTAGTGGGAAGCATGCGCTCAGCACTTAGCCCCCAATGCACAAATTCCCCAAAAAATTAACAAATTCCCCAAATTTTTAAATAAAGGTCCCCAAAAGAAATGAACAAAATCTCCATACTGCTCTCAATATACGTATTTAAAATCTGTATTCTCTTTAATAGCATAATTTCGATACGCAAAAGCGGCGCGCGGACGCGACGCGATGCGCTCGCGGAACACAGTTGCGCTCAAATATCGGATGATCTGAAAAATAATATTTGGCAATTAAAATCGGTTGACAACAACTGCGCGGCAGCACTGGTGTGGCCGCCAAACGCGCGGAAGCGGCGCGCGGACGCGGACGCGACGCGCTCGCGAACACACTCAGCAATTAAAATAGGTTGACAACAACTGCGCGGCAACAGTGGTATGGCTGCCAAACGCGCGGACCGCGCCGCATGGCGCGCGGACGCGACGCGATGCGCTCGCGGAACACAGCTGCTCCCAAATATCGGATGATCTGAAAAATAATATTTGGCAATTAAAATCGGTTGACAACAACTGCGCGGCAGCACTGGTGTGGCCGCCAAACGCGCGGAAGCGGCGCGCGGACGCGGACGCGACGCGCTCGCGAACACACTCAGCTAAAATATTGTAATGATCTGAAAAATATATTTTGGCGATTAAAATAAGTTGACTACTGCGCGGCAGCACGGGTGTAGCTGCCAAACGCGTGGTAGGGGCGCGCGGACGCAGACGCGACGCGCCCACGGAACACAGCTTAGCTAAATTATAGGAATGTTCTGAAATGTATATTTTGGGATTCAAATAAATTGACGACAATTGCGCGGCAGCACGGGTGTAGCTGCCAAACGCGCGGACGCGGACGCGACTTGCTCGCGGGACACAGCTCAGTGAAAAGTTTTATGATAAATTTTATCTACGTATGTGCAATAATTACTATACATATACTATAAGCAGTTGCTTAAAGCAACATTGCGGCACAATATTAAACGTCGCATTCGTTTTCTGTTTTTCTTTGACGTCTCTGCTCAATGATGATCACATATTGAATAAAGTAATTCAATTTTTAAAAGTTCTGATTCCTTTAATGTGCAAACGATTCCGTTATATTTGATGTTTACAAATTAAATAAAATTCCAAAAAAAAAAACTTAGGGCGGTTTCGCAGCTTATTTTTGAAGTATTTTTGCTGTAGCGTCTTATAAAAAAAAGTTCTAAATTAAAAAATCACAAAATTTTAAATTTAAATAAAACATGAATTTGTTCCCCAAAAAAACGTGAACATAGGGAATTTTTTCACCATGAACAAATTCCCCTATCCCATAAAAAATTTTTGGGAGTAAGTTAGTTTTTTTGAGGAATGGTTCATCGGGGACTAAGTACTCAGCGCCTGGTAAGCATAGTGAATCATTTTTCAAGTCAAAGCCCTTTGGATCCCGGGCAAGACCGGGTAAAAACAGCTAGTACATACATAAAATTATACAATGCTATCCCAATAAACCATTTCATAAGTGAAATGTAACTGAATTGGAGAATAAGCTTACTATAACAATATTTCTATAACTTTTCATAAGCATTGTTATGATAGGTTTATTTAATTGCAAAATATGAAGTCTTTTTAAATTATGTTTTAAAAATGCTTTCCATAGCCATAGCATATACAATAACATTTGAATTACACTGAGTCTGTATAACAGTTTGGCAAATATGATTGTAAACGACTTATGCTCGCTATAGTTTTGTAAACGTTGTTGCATATAAAGTCCCGTAATTTTAACGTTTTGTAAACGTTGCACATTGGGTTCAACATTGTGTTCTTTACGATTCAAGTGCTTGTTTTTTTCCTTAAATCTTTCAACGATGATGACGAAGATTATTGTAATGAATTTAATGATGATTGTGAAGTAAATGATTTTCCAAAAAAAGGCTTTTTACCAATGAAATTTTTTTTTCAATATTTTTTTTTTAAATGGTTATTTTTATGCGTTTATGCTTATTCATCAACAAAAAATATATATAATATTTCCTAATGTGACTCTTTTGAGTTTAATTTGTGAAATTATGGAATTTGGATAAAATTTCAATTTAAAATTTTACTAAGAATAATAAGTATATATTAAATATTTATTCTTTTTTTATTTTTTAATAAAAACGTATTTTTTTCTAAGAACACATTAAATATGCATCAATTTTCAACTTAATTTACTAATTTATTGCTTTTCGTTCCAAAGTTACAAATATAGTTGTGAAATAAGAACATTTTTTCCCAAAATACAAAAAAGCGCCTAACAGCTTAAAAACATTTTTTGCAACTTTTTTTTTCTAAATTCTGGTTTTTTATGTATTTATGAATATCCACCAATTAAAAATAACAATACTTTCCGTGAATTAATCGCCACTTTGGTTACCATCGAACCCACTGTGCGTTGTTGCATGTCATGTCCCGTTATTTTCGCGTTAAAATTATTGTGAAATCCTCAGTCTTTTCTTTTGTTTGAAGAGTGAAGTGTTTTGTTAAATAAATAAAATATATACATGTATAATATATACATAGGTACAGTTTGTATTAAAAAAAGGAAGTATATTAGTACATAGATTTATATTTTTTAAATATTTGATATGCCATATAAATCAAAACGAAGTGTTCGTGAAGAATCTAATGAAATTGTAGAATTGCTCTTAAATTTTAAAAAATATAAGAAAGACGTTTATAAGGCTTACAAATAAGGTGTCTTCATTACGGCAAGAGATGAATACCCTGCGCAATGAAATTAAGGATCTGAAGAAGGAGAAATGTACATTAAAGTTAGTGATGGTTGAAAATCCGTTTAAAGTAATGGAGGATTTTTTAAATTTAGAAAAAAATACAAGAGGACAAGTACTTTTTGAATTCGTTTGTAAGTTGTAAGTTAAAAACACTATACACTAAGTTCATATTTCATCATTTGTTTTATATTTTTTAAGGGAAACGATCTGCTAACGGTAGCAAAGTCTCCAAACTTCATCAAAAAATAAGCTTGTTCACAAGGGTTCAGTTTTCATTATTAAACAATTGTTAAGAAGCCTTTCTAAACTTAAGGCTTATGGCAGCAAGTTTGTTACAAGCTATTTTTATACTGTTTTGGTTTATTGGGATGTGTGTGTTTATTAAATTCGTTAAAGTGTTTGTGTTAATGTGTTGATTTTGTTTTCTTCATTTAAAGACCCTTTAGGGTCTTTATTAAATGAAAAAATAAAATTTTCTAGAATTTGCACTCGAATTTCGAGTGCTGGAATCTGCTAGTTTATTATTAATACGTGAAGGAAAATCTTTCAACCAGTTTTTATGCAAAATGCGCGCATGGGGGAATATGAAATTTGGCATAGTTATAGGCCATATGTACGAGAAATGCAGAATGATACAATTTATTTATAATATGTGTTAAAAATATATTTAATAAAATAAAATATTTATAATAAATAATTTTATAAGAGCCTTAAGGTATGATTATCTATTTTTAGCCAATTCACAATTCATTGCCTGTGCATTTATTATTGTTTCAAAAAAAAAGGACATTTTATTCGAATTTCGTTATAATTGTATATCACACGTCCTGTGTTGAATTGTGAATTGCGTAGAATTGATAAGCATACTCTTAGGCTCTTATAAGATTAATAATTAACAATCCCATTATTATTTCTTCTGTGTGTTCATTATTTATTTATAATGAAATTTATTAAATTTTATTTATAAATTCACAATTCAATGAATTTAAATTAAATATTTATAAATTTTTTATATATAAAGATTAAAAACACATTGAAAGAAAAAAAAATTTATGTGTGAAATAAAATGTCCTAAAATTTGCACTCGAATTTTGAGTTCTGGGCTCTGCTAATATTTAATGGAACTCTAAATTGTTCAGATCATGTTAATCAATCCTGTGGCAGTAATGCTAAATATAAAAAACTGATGAATGAGTGTTATATCGTCACCAATTTATATTAAAATGACACCTCTTTCATATTACATACTAACTACTTTAAAGGGAGACCCTCCGCTTATAATTTGAGAAGCCCTGCCATATTAGTTTCATATGGTCGTTTAATATGTGTATGAGATTTTTTTCTTTTCGTATATTTTCCCTACAAACACATTGCACTCGATTTCATGCCATACCCGAGCGCACCAACTATTCATTCATAGAATTTCGTTTAAATTTTCATTTTAGTTTGCGTTTAGTTGTCAACGAGTTCAAATCGAATAAGATTATTTAAACAATAAAAACAAAATAGTGTTGTATTTTGTGTATGAGAATAGAAAAAAAAAATAAACCAAAAAAATTAATTAAATTGGCGGGCTTTAATTGAAAGTTGAAAGAAACCATTAAAAAAGTTATAAACGTTGATAAAAGATTTAAGCACTTGTTGGTGGTTTTTCTTTCTTTAATTAAAAAAAAAATAAATAAATAAAAACGAAATAAACAAAAAAAAATTTCAACATCATGTCTACATCGGGATACATTTGTGCCATATTATTTTTAGGAATTGTGTGTCTTAGTACAGGTGGGTGTTTAAAATATAAAAAAACAACATAAAATTCTTTGGTACGCTGATTTAAGGGCCCCAGGAAAATATATTTTCCAACGAAATTCAAATATGAATCATCCGTGAAATTTTTTTTTTTTTTACAAAAATTACTTTCATAATGAAAAGTGAAAAACAAAATATGTTTTCGGTATTTATTTCTGAGTCATTAGTTGGATGGTAAATGAAAATGTTTATTTTCTTTTTCAATATATAATTTTATTATTAGAAACTATAGTTTTAAGTACAGGAAAAAGTAAGAACATATTCTGAACTACATATACCGGTACCAGGAATTCATTCTCTCAACTAATGTTTGTACATTAACATCCCACCATATAAAGAAAAGGATGCCGTACTAGTGATCCAGATATGGTGAAGAATTGTTTCAACTCCAACGAATTTAATATAGAGTTGTTATAGTAAGGAGCCCTTCCTTTTATCCTGGGAAGTTCTTTTAAAGTACTATTCGTGAAAGTAAAAATAAAATCACAATACGTTTGTGTTGCTGGGATGCTGCTGAATCAATTGAATGAATTTCTTTTAAGAAACAGATTTTTTCAAATCAAGTGTTGATATGGATTGGCAGCGATGCCAACATTTTTCAATTAAATCGCACAAAAATGTACCCCACGCGGCGCTAAATTAGAACGAAACTAAAGGAGCTAAAAAGCGCTAGTATAGGAAATTACTTTTTAAGAGTATATCAATAAAAAAATATACATGTATAATATTAATAGGCAAGGCGATTTCTTGTGACCGATGTAAGTTTTACAGTTTTACCCCGATTTTGACAAAAAATTTATCATTTGAAAGGTATTTCTTTTTAGCTGTTACCTAGATTTATAGATTTTTTCGTCTGGAATATTTTTTTGGAGTTATAATCGTTTAAAGTTGCTACTAACACATGCATAAAATTATACAATGCTATGTGTGTGTTTATTAAATTTGTTAATGTGTTTGTGTTAATGTGTTGAGTATGTTTTCTTCATTTAAAATGAGTTCAATTAAGAAGCATACCTTTAGTGTCTTTATTAAATGAAAATTTAAAATTTCCTAGAATTAGCACTCGAATATCGAGCGCTGGAATCTGCTAGTATATTAATAAAACGCAACCGTTCATTTTCAAATAGAAAGATATAAATTTTCATTTTCATGTTTTTGTTTTTATACAAAATTTTGATTTATTTTTATGATTGAAACGAACTAGTTTTTATAAAATTTTGTAATTAGCACAACATTCGTTTTCGATTTCTAGTCCGTATTTAATAAGTACTAGCAGAGTCCAGCCCTCGAAATTCGAGTGCAAATTCTATGAAATTTTATTTTTCCATTTAGTCAATTTTAACCAATTCACAATTCAACACTTTAAATAAAATTCATTAAATTTCATTATAAATATTTGTTGAGCACACAGAAAATAAAGAAATGGTTTCGTTAATAAACAATTTTATAAGAGCTTAATGGTATGCCAAACAATTTTACGCAATTCACAATTTAACACATGGCTTTTGATATTTATAATAAGCACACACGGTTAGTAGCAACTTTGAATGAACATTATTCCAAAAAAATGTTCCCCATGTTGGCAGTCTGTGAATATGGTGGACAGCTAAAAGGAAATACCTTTCCAATGAGGTATTTTTGGTTAAAATCGGTTGGTAGCTTAAATTTTTATATCGGCCACAAGAAATCGCCTTACCTGTTAATATTATAGATTAAAGAATTGACGACATTATGTATTATGGAATGCCAATATATCAGTAACAACACTTAATATTTCAAAAATATTCATTGGCTGACTTTTTAAATTAAGTTAGTTCTACTCTTCGATTTCTTTCAATCTCTAAAAAAATCTAATAATAAATGAATAACATTTAAAGATTTTAACATTAGATGAGCATCTAGCTCTTATTCCATAATTAAGGGATTTTGGGGACTTGTTTAACAGTTTCTTTGCCCGATTCCACTACATTAATGTCAAAACTATAACTTAAAAATCAAATTTCATTAAGTGGAGAGTCGATCTTATCCTCATATATAGAAGAAAAGTCTTTCGTACGTGAATTTATGCTGCTTTTCAGTATTTGTATATCTGAAAATACAAGGCCAACGAAGTGCATTAAACAAATATTGTTCAAATCTTATATATTAAAAAATTTTTAAAAACTAAACTCAGTCCGTCTGGCCGTTCTATCCGGCCGATTTCCTTAATTTTCTTTTAATGAAAGGTATTTAGACACATATATGTTCAATTATTGAAACTTACTCAACTCCCACCATACTCAAGTCATACTCAATCGCGATTCTTCCCTGTACATTTCTTATGGGACACATTCACTCAAGCAATTCGAATTCTCATAGCTCCTCTTCTAATGCATGGATCACTCTCAGAACACTCAGTGGATCAAGCTCTTTCTTTTGAGCTATAAACTGCTTAAATTCGTTGAGTTTGAGGAATGTTATGCGTGCAATAATTGCATAACACATACCCTGTGTTGAATTGTGAATTGACAAAAACTTTAATATCTTTAGGTGGCATACAAGGTGGCCTTTATATCTGTGTGTTCAACAAATATTTATAATGAAATAAACTTAATGAATTAAATAGATTAAAAACATTGGAAAAATTAATTGAATGATAAAATAAAATTTCCTAGAATTTGCACTCGAATTTCGAGGGCTGGGCTCTGCTAGTATATAAATACTTTGAAAGGAAAACGGATAGGGCCAACTTAGCCTTTTTTTATAAAAGGCGCTAAATGGTAAATATCAATTCTCGATATTTAGCGCGAAAAGTATTAAGTAAGCATCGATGTTTATTGATAACGTTATGGTGGAAATGATTTTTAATGACTCGTCAATTTTCTCGCTTTTTAAGAATAGAGTTTTAAATACCGAATGCTTTTCCTTTAATAAAATTAGAACAAAATTAAAATTTGCATATTAATTACGGTACTAATTGCAATATGTCTGAAAAATGACGTCAAATCTAACAAATTATTCAAATATATGTAAAAAAACGCAATGCGTAGAATGTACAAACCATACATCACATATGGCAACTCTTACGTAACTGAGAATAGTGGAGTAGTAGAAGTATAAATGCAGAAATAATGGGTGATTTTTTAAGAGCTATAGGAAAGTTTTCCAAAAAAAAAAAAAACACATAAAATTCAGAAAATTGCATGAAATCTTTATTTGAATCGATAGTACGGTCCATATAATTTAATGTTTGAAGATTATTTCATGCAAATGTTGACCGTGACTGCGCCTCAAATGATCCATCCGCTTAGTCCAATTTTGGCATACTCTTTCCAACATTTCGGCCGGTATCTCACTAATAAATGCTTCAATATTGTCTTCCAATGCGTCAATTGAAGTGGGATTGTCTATATAGACACGAGCTTTAACATAGCCCCACAAAAAATAGTCTAAAGGCGTTAAATCGCACGATCTAGGCGGCCAATTGACCGGTCCCGAACGTGAAATAAAATATTCACCGAACTCGCCTCTCAATAAGTCCATTGTTGCGCGTGCTGTGTGGCTGTGGCACCGTCTTGTTGAATCCACATGTCATGCAAGTCAAGCTCTTGCATTTTGGGCAAAAAAAAAAGGAGTAACAGAGGCCCAATTGCTGTGAACGGCGACGAATCGATAATTGATGGTCATCATTAACACTGGCCGATACAGCTGCGATATTTTCTTCAGTTGGCACTCTACGTAAGCGTGTTGGTGGTTTAATGTCCAACAATGTAAATTTGGTGCGAAATTTAGTCACAATAGCCCGAATAGCCGCTTCAGTGGGTTGATTAAACTGACCATAAAATGGAAGAAGCGCGCGATGAACTTTCTTAACAGAGCACGAATTTTGATAATAAAATTCAATAACTTGCAAGCGTTGTTCGTTTGTAAGACAAATCATGATTAAATTATAGACCAAACTGAAGATGTTTGACAATGAAACAAAATACGAAACGTGCGTCGGCTGTTTAAACCAGTGTTGCCAAAAAGATAATAGCTAAAAAATCACCCATTATTAAAAAAATTCAAAAATAAAGATTCAAACGACTCTTCACTAATAATGTGCAGATAGATGCTAATTTAAAAAAAAAAAAGAGAAAATTTTAAAATAGTTTTATTTGAATTAGTTAGTAATACGTTAATTGGTAATGTTAATTTAACAAAAAAAAAGCAAAAAAAGTAATCTTTAATTCCCTCTATATGGGTTATACATCTGAAGTTATTGTAATATTTATAACAAACTAGCAGATATCAGCCCTAGAAATTCGAGTGCAAATTTTAGGAAATTTTATTTTTTCATTAAATAAAGATCCTAAAGGTATGCTAATCAATTATAGCCAATTCACAAATCAACACAAAAAACAAACTCATTTTTATTACAAACACATTAACGAATATAATAAATACACACATAGCATTGTATAATTTTATGTATGTGCTAGTAGCAAGTTTAAATGCAATTTACTCAAAATAAAGGAAAAAATTTAAAAATCTGTAAATCAGCAAAACGGGTAAAAAGAAATACCTTTCAAATAATATACGTTTGATCAAAATCGCGATAAAACGGTAGAACAAAACATCGGCCACAAGAAATCGCCTAGCCTATTAATATTATAGATATAACAAACACAAACATAGCATTGTATAATTTTATGTATGTGCTAGGAGCAATTTTAAAAGCAATTTACTCAAAATAAAAGAAAAAAGTTAAAATTCTGTAAATCTGCAAATCGGCGTAGAAGAAGTACCTTTCAAATAACATACGTTTGGTCAAAATCGGAATAAAACGGTAGAACAAAACATCGGTCACAAGAAATCGCCTAGCCTATTAACAGAATATTTTAAAAAGTAAAAAATTTTTATTAACTAAATACTAAATAAAGTGCGGAAGGCACGCCGTTAACATTTGTTTCAAAGTTTTTTATATTTTGGTTTGTTATATTGGAGAAAGTTTAACAGAATAACTCTTTGCTTGGATTCTCATTGCATTGGTTTCACAGCAAAGGGATATGTATTAAACTTTTTACTAAACAAACTATCTACTGCTTCTGGTTACTGATGACATGCAGAATATGGATCAATTTTTCAAACTAATGTTCCAATGTGTTTTGCTTTATTTAAAGTAAAAACATTTGATTTTAAGCCTGATTTAATATCTAGCTCAATCACTTAAATGATATACATCTAAAATAAAAATTTTTTAAAATTAATACTAAATTATTACAACAAACAGAGTGAATTTTTAACATTTTTTAAGGGTGCCCTTATTTTGTTGGTTATATCTTGGCACAGTGATGCTCGATTTACCCCATTTTCAATAACAACCTGCTCGAAATAATTGCAAATGATATTATCATAACTTTGCCCAGGTAAGTGGTTTATTTTGTGAATGAGCGTGATTACAACAGACGACGGATAGTTGGATGAATGGACATTAAAAGCATTATTTAACTTACATATAATTTTTAGTCAATTTGCACATCTATAATATTAATAGACTAGGCAGTTTCTTGTGACTGATGTTTTGTACTACCGTTTTGTCCCGATTCTGATCAGGAGTATATTATTTGAAAGGTATTTCTTTTTAGCCGTTTTGCAGATTTACAGATTTTAAAATTTTGTCCCTTATTTTGAGTAAATTGCATTCAAATTTGCTACTAGCACATACATAAAATTATACAATGCTATGTGTGCGTTTATTAAATTTGTTAATGTGTTTGTAAAAAAAAAGAGTTTTTTGTGTTGATTTGTGAATTGGCTATAATTAATTAGCATACTTTTAGGGTCTTTATTTAATGAAAAAATAAAATTTCCTAGAATTTGCCCTCGAATATCGAGGGCTGGAATCTGCTAGTTAAATATAAATCTCTTTTATTGCGAAACATATATGTAGCTAAAAATAATTGTAAGCAAAAATATTTTTGGTTAGAAATATTTTGGAGAAAAAAAAAAATAATGAAATAAATTTTAGTTGTTCTAATGATTAAGCAAAATGGCAACAAAGAAATAGAAATCAGTAAAATTTATTTCTTTAAAAATATTTATAATCTGCTTTCGGATTATAATTCTAAATTTCACCTTATTTCACACGAAAATTTTGTATTTTTCATAAAAAAGTTTTTTCATGAGAAACACATTCAAAACCCGTTTTCTTTAGAATGGGAAAAATAATACTTGAATTAATTTCAAATACAAAAAATCTTTCACTATTTTCTAATACAAAAAATGTTGTTGTAGGGGTTTTCAAAAACGGTTTACCAAAACTGTTAACCAATAAATATGTCTGGGTTTAATTTCACTCTAATAAACATACGGTACGTATGTAGATCTATAACCCTAAAGTATGATTCCTCAAAATATACCCAGAATATCTGAAGTTAATAGTAGAGGCTCCCTTAACTACATGCATTCATTCAATTGTAACTTGATTTGGAAAAATAAATTTTCAACATAAAAATAAAAAATACGTGTTAAGCATAATAATACTAGCAATTAACGTCATTTTTAAAGCAGAACTTTTGCAAGGACTAAATTAAGCTCACAACACATGCAATTATATACATATTAATATTTACATAAATGTATGAGTTTGTGCTAGGAAATATATAGTAAAACAGACATTAGATTACATTCATGTAAGACAGACACACAGGCATAATATTGTTAATAAAAATCGTTGCATTCGAGTATATAAAATTGAATAGGAAACTTTTGCATGTCATTATGATTGTATTGGTGAAAAAATTAAAAATTTAAAATGAAAAACGAAAAATAAAAAATGAAAAATGAGAAACGAAAAATGAAAAAAAAGAAAAATAAAACATGAAAAACGAAAAACGAAAAATTAAAAAAAAAAATGAAAAATGAAAAAAAAAATTAAAAATGAAATATGAAATATGAAAAATGAAAAATAATAAATAAAAAATAATAAAAATAAAAAATAAAAAATAATAAATAAAAAATTGAAAATAAAAAATAAAAAATAATAAATAAAAAATTTTACCCGGTTGAAATAATAAATAATAATAAATATTTTTATATCAGCAGAGCCCCTGCAGTTGATTGCTATAAGTGATACATAGACGACGCTTTCCGTTTGATTTTAAAAAAGTGCAGTAAAAAAACCTTTAATTACTAGACCTTTACACATCTCCTCTGTGATCGGACTCACAAGATTTTTTTATTTTTGTAACTCTTAAACGGAATATGAATTCTTACTGCCCAAATTATTTAAAAAAAATTTTTTTCTCAAATTTTCAGAGGTCATTACGGGCTAGAAATCGTTTCGATTTTATCCAAAAATAAGGTTATGTAACCTTATATTTTTTTTATTATTTTTCTCTCATGCTTTATTTTTCCAAGCAGAAACTGCTAATTATATATGTATTAAAAAAAATAATAAAAGTTATTTCTATTAATGAAAAAAATGTATATTATTTCCACAATTGAGATCAGTTATTATTTAATGTAAATTTTAAAGCATAAAGCAAAAATAAACAAATAAAATACGTTAAACACTTTTCTTATACATATTCTTGTTCAATTAAAATCTTGTCATTATCTTCCTCATCTTCAGACCATTGTATGCATAATTTTTATACCCTATACCACTATGTGGTTTGGGTATAATGACTTTGTGCTGCTGTTTGTAACAACCAATAATATTTGACCTAGACCCATCTTTAATTATACCGATCGAATCAGAATCACTATCTGATTCGATTTAACGATGTCCGTCCGTCCGTCCGTCTGTGTGTCCATGTAAAGTTTGTAATCAAACTGCAGGTCGCAAATATGAATATATTTTGATGAAATTTGGTATTTAATCTTTTATCGGCCATGGGATGAACGCTATTGAGATTGGTGAGAATCGGTCCATGTTCAGACCTAGCCCCCATACAAATGACCCCTATGAAATCAACATATGTTGCCATAAGATCCAAACTATCATACAAATCTTAGTCAAATTGGGTTTGTATGTATATATTACTTCCATTAATCAGTAGTACAAAAATGATCCCTATTGGACATCTCTTAGTCATAGGCCCCTGCTTCCCGATCTTCACTTAAATCTATCAAAAAACAAAAATATTGCACTGATTCTTCTCAAATTTTGTTTGTATATATTTTTGCAAAATACAAGAGACTTTACCAAACATGGTCAGGATCGGTCCATTTTTGGGCCTAGTTCCCATATAGATATAGCATCCGATATGAACTTTTTCATATCTGCATCCGAAAAAATTAATAAAAATCCCACTCAAATTTGGTTTATGCTTATTTCCTATATCCAGTTAGTTGGGCCTGAGAGATAGGGTCTCTAAACGCATGGTATAGGGTATCGTATAGTCGGTCTAGACCGACTATAATTTTCTTACTTGTTTTAACATAACATATTAACATAATTTTTTTTTTGATGTGTAAACATCTATACGCGCAGGGGGTAAATTTCTATTTCGCAATACAATCACAAAAATAGCGTAACATGTGAGCCGTAAGACAGAATCGGTATGACTTATGATTGTATTGGTGACAATATTGTGATATTTAATAACCTGTTTGAAAAAAAATAATAAAAAATGAAAAACGAAGAATTAAAAATAAAAAATAAAAATGGAAAAAAATGGAAGATGAAAAATTAAAAAATGAAAAATAAGAAATGAAAACTGAACAAGTAAGAAAATTATAGTCGGTCTAGACCGACTATACGATACCCTATACCATGCGTTTAGAAACCCTATCTCTTAGGCCCAACTAACTGGACATTGAAAATAAGCAAAAACCAAATTTGAGTGGGATTTTTATTAATTTTTTTGGCTGCAGATATGAAAAAGTTCATATCGGATGCTATATCTATAAAGGGACTAGGTCCAAAAATGGACCGATCCTGATCATGTTTGGTAAAGTCTCTTGTATTTTGTAAAAATGTGTACAAACAAAATTTGAGAAGAATCAGTGCAATATTTTTGTTTTTTAATAGATTTAAGTGAAGATCGGGAAGCAGCTCTATATGGGGTCAAAGGGATCATTTTTGGACTACTCACTAGTGGATGTAATGAACGCATACAAACCCAATTTGAATAAGATCTATATGACAATTTGGATCTTATGGCAATTTATGTCGATTTCATATGGGTAATTTGTATGGGGGCTAGGTCTGAACATGGACCGATTCTCACCAATTTCAATAGCGTTCATCCCATGGCCGATAGAAGCATATATGTCAAATTTCGTCAAAATATATTCATATTTGCGACCTGCAGTTTGATTACAAGCTTTACATGGACACACAGACGGACGGACGGACGGACGGACGGACGGACGGACGGACGGACATTGTCAAATCAACTCAGAAAGTGATTCTGATTCGATCGGTATAATTAAAGATGGGTCTAGGTCAAATATTTTTGGTTGTTACAAACAGCAGCACAAAGTCATTATACCCAAACCACATAGTGGTATAGGGTATAAAAATGAAAAATGAAAAAAATAAAAAAATGAAAACTGATATATAAGAAACGAAAAATGAAAAATAAAAAATGAAAAATCAAAAAAAAAATAAAATGAAAAATAAAAAATAAAAAATAAAAAATGAAAAATAAAAAATGAAAAATGAAAAATAAAAAATAAAAAACTAAAAATAAAATATAAAAAATGGAAAATGAAAGTGAAAAATAAAAAATAAAACATGAAGAAAAAAAATAAAACGAAAACTGGAAAATAAAATATGGAAAATAAAAAATTAAAAAAAAAAAAATGAAAAATGAGAAATATAAAATGAAAACATAAGATTAAAAAATTAAAAATGAAAAATACAAAATGAAAACTGAAAAACGAAAAAATTAAAAATAATAAAATGAAAAATAAAAAATGACAAATGAAAATAAAAAACGAAAAATTAAAAATTAAGCGGTTAAAATAATAAATATTTGTATATTAGCAGAAGCCCTGCAGTTGATTGTTATAAGTGATACATAGACGACGCTTTCTGTTTGATTTAAAAAAAAGTGCCATAAAATAATCTTTAATTACTAGATGTTTACACATCTCCCCTGTGGTCGGACTCACATGATTTTTTTGTATATGTGACCTTCTCCGAGAAAAGGGACCTAGCGTGTCAAAAAACGGGTTGTGTCAAAAATGGTGGATTCTGGTACTTAAAAGGGTGTAGAAACTTTAAATGCGTTTTTTCTCAAAACTTAATTTTCACACACTAGGTCCCTTTTCTCGGAGAAGGTCACATATAGTAAATTTTAATAGAAAATTTTATGGAATTTTTTAATTAATACAAGCATTTTTAATCTTTAGCCCGTATTAAAGACGTGTTAAAGAATTTACGGTGTTTGAAGGTATTCATTCCATTTCTTATTTTATTTTTAAAAAACTCATTGCACTGACCACTGTTTCGACCTAAGCGTTTGAGCTCAGAAACGTCAATTATCTAGTTTAAAATAGGGGACATTATTGACTGATTTTTTCAAGTTAAGTGCTTCTACACTTTTTTTAATCTTCTCCAAATTCTTTTGTGAAATTTATAACATCTTCAGAGGTTTTAAAAGTTAAAAAAGTCGTATTTTCATAATTCTTTTTTGGAGCTATGAATAATGTTGGATTATTTATTTCATATGCATGTTATAGCATAACATTTGTAGAATCTTCGAAAAAATTTTCAATTAAAAATTTTAATAAATAAGTTCGTGACCACGAATCTCCGGAGACGTTAATGTTTTGCGGTGAACATCATAACTCGTTACCGGATCATGTGAAATAAAACAAGTAAGACTGACTATACTATACCATATACAATGGTCGTCAGTTATTGCACTCACGATGGTGGATACACAATAGTTTTTGTTCTTTTTTTTAAAGTATTTTGTGATAATATTTAATAGAAATACCTGAGGATGCTATTCGACGAATAGCGAAATATTGGAATAAAAATAAAGAAATAATTTTTGAGAATATGACCTTGAGCTCGATTAAATAATTTTTTATTAACAGACGACAGGTCAAATAAAATATTACATCTTTTAAAAATAAAAAATAACAAATAAAAAATAAAAAATAAATAATAAAAAATAAAAAATGAAAAAATGAAAAAAGAAAAATAAAAAATGAAAAATGAAAAATAAGAAATTAAAAATAAGAAATGAAAAATTAATAATGAAAAATTAAAAATGAAAAACGAAAAACGAAAAATGAAAAATAAAAAATAAAAAATGTAAAATTTAAATTTAAAATGAAAAATAAAAAATGAAAAATTAAAAGTGAAAAATAAAAAATGAAAAATAAAAAATTCAAAATGAAAAATAAAGAATGAAATAAAAAAAATTAAAAATGAAAAATGAAAAATAAAAATAAAAAATGAAAAATAAAAAATACAAAATGAAAAATAAAGAATGAAATATAAAAAATTCAAAATGAAAAATGAAAAATAAAGAATGAAAAACAATAAAAATTAAAAATAAAAAACGAAAAATAAAAAATGAAAAATAAACAAGTTAGAAAATTATAGTCGATCTAGACCGACTATATGATACCCTATACCATGGTTTCGAGACCCTATTTCTTCGGTCCAACTAAGTGGATATAGAAAATAAGCATAAAGCAAATTTGAGTGGCATTGTTATTAATTTTTTTGTCTGCAAGTATAAAAAAGTTCATATCGAATGCTATATTTATATGGGGCCTA
This sequence comes from Cordilura impudica, assembly GCA_963682025.1. Taxonomy (NCBI): domain Eukaryota; kingdom Metazoa; phylum Arthropoda; class Insecta; order Diptera; family Scathophagidae; genus Cordilura; species Cordilura impudica. The sequence continues at coordinate 24,736,344 of OY821518.1, forward strand.
GGTCGACAAATGTACCGATCCTGACCATATTTGATAAAGTCACTTATGTTTAGGAAAAATATATACAAACCAAATTTGAGAAAAATCTGTGCAATATTTTTGTTTTTTGATAGATTTAAGTGAAGATCGGGAAGCAGTTCTATATGGGGCCTATGACTAAGAATTGTTGTATAGGTATTTTATTTGGACTACTGATTAATGGATATAATAAACACATACAAACCCAATTTGACTGAAATCTATACGATAATTTGGATTATATGGCAATTTATGTCGATTTCATAAGGGTCATTTGTATGGGGACTAGGTCTGAACATTTACCCAACAGCCTTCATTCTATGGCCGATAAAAGCTTATATACTAAGTTTCATCAAAATATATTCTTATTTGCGACCTGTACTTTGATTACAAGGTTTACATGGACACACAGATGGACGGACGGACATCGCTAAATCAACTTAGGAACTGATTCTGAGTTGATCAGAATAACAAAAGATGGGTCCAGGGCAAATATTTTAGGTAGTTACAAAAAGCAGCACAAAGTCGTTATATCCAAACCACATAGTGGTATAGGGTATAAATAGCCCAAAATATTCAGCGCGAAAATGATGTGGGGTACCCATATATCGACCATATACGACCTATATTCAATTTAGGTCAAAAAATTCGATTTTTTTATTTACTCTTTGACTTATGTTGAATGAAATCGATAGAGGAACTCCACATAATTTTCAGCGATGAATATTTTGGACTATTTTAAATTAATTGTTCTAGTAAACTAGATGAAACCCTTACCAAAAGTTGGGAAATAAAATTCTGCTATATTTTACGAAAACTTACCCTTATGTGCTCCTAGGGTTAAAATGATCCAAAATTCAGCATTATTTGCAAAATATTAGAATTTTTGTACTTAATCGTTCTATACTAGCTTGGAGCCATTTATGGCGCCAAGTCCAAATGGGTTAATGACATCAAATTATATAATCATCAAATCATAAAAATCGGTAAATTATAGAACTATTATATTTCCATACCCATAAGGTAGGGTTTCTTCTAGTTTACTACAAGAATTAATTTATTTAAATATGTCAAAATTCACAGTTTGGCCTCGACAAGGAATGGGTTAACGTTGTTCGATTTATTCTAAATTTTAAGCATAGAATACTTGCACATTTGGTTATTATATTTTAAGGTAATATGCGACCCCAAGTCCAAAAGGGTTAATGGGCTCATATAATTTTTTCAGAAACCCTAGGCTATGAAAATGAAACTAGTAGATTCCAGCGCTCGAAATTCGAGTGCAAATTCTAGGAAATTTTATTTTTTCATTAATTAAAGACCCTAAAGGTATGATTCACAATTTAACAAATTTTATATAAAGAAAACAAACTCAACACATTAACAAAATTAATAAATACACACATATCATTGTATAATTTTATGTCTATGTTAGTAGCAACTTTAAACGATCATAACTCCAAAAAATTTTCGAGACGATGAAAATCTGTTAATCTGGGTAATAGCTAAAGAGAAATACCTTTCAAAAGATAAATTTTTTGTCAAAATCGGGGAAAAACTGAGTAACATACATCGGTCACAAGGAATCGCTTTGCCTATTAATATTATAGATATAACATTAACTGATAAATTTTTGATAAAAAGTATTTAGAAATTGTACATTTACTGAATGAATATTAAAAAAAAAAAATTCATTTTTCTCGAAATCCACAAAAAAAATCTTTGTAAAAAAATTCTGGCAGAGGAATTTACTTTCAAATTCACACACTTAATCTCTAACATATAATTAACAAAACTTTGATATTTTGTTTATGAAAATTTTTTAAAACATAAAAAAGGAGTTTTCAACATTTTATCAAAAAAATTTTCCATATTTAGTGTCATTTCGCAATAGGTTAGCAACGTGATAATGAAACAATACTTCATATCTAAGTACTTCTAGGTTTAGAGACCAAAAACAAAAAAAAAATATGGCTTTATTAAATTTTTTATTAAATTAATTTTTATTAAATTTTTCATCACATTTCATGGCCTAGTTTTTTTTTTGGCACAAAAGTGGTCTGGGGCATTTAATATTTCTTTTCGACTTTTCACTCGATTTTGAAGTTATATAGCTTTTGGAGAAGATAATTTAATACTGATATCGATTCATATAACAACTTTTCGAAAATATAAACCGTAGAACGAAATTTTCGTAAAATCTGAAAAAAATTCATATTTTCCCCATATAAACACACTTGAAATTTTCAATAGCGTTGAGGCACCTCTAAATTTTTTTGATTGACCCAAAACTTTGTATTTCTCAGTCTTTTTGCTATTTGCTTATTTGTAGGTGATGAGACCGATAGATTGAACATTTTGATGTGTAAACATCTATACGCGCAGGGGGTAAATTTCTATTTCACAGTACAATCACAAAAACAGCGTAATATGTGAGCGTAAGAAAATATCAGCGTAACATGTGAGCGTAAGAAAAAATCGGTGTGACTTATGATTGTATTGGTGAAAAAATTATGATATGTAAAAACCTGTTTGAAAATGCAAAATGAAAAATAAAAAATGAAAACTAAGAAATGAAAAATGAAAAATAAAAAATGAAAAATTAAAAATAAAAATGAAAAACGCAAAATGAAAAATGAAAAATATAAAATGAAAAATGAAAAATAAAAAATTAAAAACGCAAAATGAAAAATGAAAAATACAAAATGAAAAATGAAAAATAAAAAACGAAAAACGCAAAATCAAAAATGAAAACTAAAAAATAAAAAATTTAAAATAAAAAATGAAAAACGCAAAAAGAAAAATACAAAATGAAAAATAAGAGATGAAAAATTTAGAAATAAAAAAACAATTAAAAATGAAAAATAAAAACTGAAAAAGGAAAAAAGAAAAATAAGAAATGAAAAATAAAAAATTAAAAATGAAAAATAAAAAATTAAAAATGAAACCGCAAAATGAAAAAAGAAATCTACAAAATGAAAAATAAAAAATGAAAAATAAAAAATGAAAAACGCAAAATGAAAAATGAAAACTACAAAATGAAAAATAAAAAATGAAAAATAAAAAACAAAAAATGAAAAATAAAAAATTAAAAATACAAAATGAAACATAAAAATGAAAAATAAACAAGTAAGAAAATTATAGTCGGTCTAGACCGACTATACGATACCCTATACCATGCGTTTAGAGACCCTATCTCACAGGCCCAACTAACTGGATATAGAAAATAAGCATAAACCAAATTTAAGTGGGATTTTTATTAATTTTTTCGGCTGCAGATATGAAAAAGTTCATATCGGATGCTTTATCTATATGGGGACTAGGCCCAAAAATGGACCGATCCTGACTATGTTTGGTAAAGTCTCTTGTATTTTGCAAAAATATATACAAACAAAATTTGAGAAGAATCAGTGCAATATTTTTGTTTTTTGATAGATTTAAGTGAAGATCGGGAAGCAGCTCTATCATTTTTGGACTACTCAATGGATGTAATAAACGCATACAAACCCAATTTGAGTAAGATTTATATGATAATTTGTATCTTATGGCACTTTAAGTTGATTTCATAGGGGCCATTTGTATGGGGGCTAGGTCTGAACATGGACCGATTCCCACCAATTTCAATAGCGTTCATGGCTGATAAAAGCTATGGCTGATAAAAGCTTATGTACCAAATTTCGTCAAAATATGTTCATATTTCCGACCTGCAGTTTGATTACAAGCTTTACATGGACACACAGACGGACTGACGGACGGACATCGTTAAATCGAATCAGATAGTGATTCTGATTCGATCGGTATAATAAAAGATGGCTCTAGGTCAAATATTTTTGGTAGTTACAAACAGCAGCATAAAGTCATTATACCCAATCCACATAGTGGTATAGGGTATAAAAATGAAAAATAAAAAGTGAAAAATGAAAATTGAAAAATTAAAAATGGAAAATGAAATATGAAATACGACGAAAATTTAAAATGAAAAATATAAAATAAAAACGAAAAATTAAAAATTAACCGGTTGAAATAATAAATAATAATAATTATTTTTATATTAGCAGAGCTCCTGCAGTTGATTGCTATAAGTGATACGCTTTCTGTCTGATTTTAAAAAAGTGCCATAAAAAAACTTTAATTACTAGAGGTTTACGCATCTCCCCTGTGATCGGACTCACATGATTTTTTTTTTTTATGGGCCACCCTAGTATCAATGTAAAAAGATAGTAGAATATAATAGTGATGTATGTTTGATTTAATATTAAAATGCGTTATGTTATTCAAAACTTGGTTAGAAATGCAAACAATTAAAATTTTTGTAAGATTTCATTCGATTATATAAGTCCAATTAGATTTGCTGGAGATTTGTTTGCAGTATGAAATAAGCATTTATTAATGGTTCCTGAGTAATAGCTGAAAAACTAAGTAAACTAAGATCAAGATAAAGAAAAAGCATAAGTGGTCGTAAAAAAATCTTTAGAGGTTTTACTATACTAGGCTAGTATTTTCACTCTGACTTCGAATTTTTCACCCCCCCAATATATCTGTTTTACTGTGAAATTAACATTGACTGTAGAAGCTAGTTAGTTTTTAAAAAAATTTGGAAAAACAAGTCCAAAAATATATATTTAAATAAGAACACTGGGGAAAACATATTATATAAAATTGACAATCTAGTTCTTACATTTTCGCCAGTCCTAGTTTCAACATTCACGGGTCAGTCACAGCAAGTGCAACACATTTTTTTTTTTTTTTCGTTGAAACCAATTCGATTTATTTATTCCAATTTAAGAGCGGTAATTTTTCTTTGATTTCAATAAAATCATTATTAAACATTTTATTTTATTATCACTTGATTTGTGTAGTCTTTTTTGTTTTCGTGTAACACTTACACGAACCATAACTAAGCATCATTGATACCCTGTGGCTGGTAATTTGATACCAATTTGCAGAAAATGCAAATGCCATAAAATATCAGTAGCTGTCAATTCAATTTAATAAGCGATAATCACTATTATTATTGTTTAACTTCTGTGGAAAAAACAAATAACAATTATGCAAAAAATGAAATAAAAAAAAAAAAAAAACAAATCTATAAATATTTTAAAATTGTTATTGTTGTCGTTATGGCCAATATAAAATAATGCATTGCGAAAGCAAACTTCTAAAATTTTATAATTTTACTTAAGAAACAAGTTGTGTTCGAGACACAACACACAGACTGTCAGCCCGAAACGAGCTAACAAAACATTATTTTTTTTTTTTTTGCTTAAAGCCAAACCTCCATATGAAACCAATCAGACAATCGACAAAGTGTTTGCGTAAATCGGTTAAGTGTATTGCATTTATACTCGTAGCTAAGACCTTTTTGCTTTTATATTAATGCGTTTTTGTTATTTTGTTATTTTTCGTAATCAAATGGTTTACAATTTAATGTTATGGCAATTGTACGAGCATTTTCAGATTCTTATTTAAATACTCTGTTCACACTGTTCACTGATTGTATGCTGAATTATATTTTAATCATCATGGCAGAAATTGAAGAAAAGAATCTTATACGAATTTAACATATCCGACTAATAAAAAAATAAAAAACGAATATTTTTATATGTATTTTTATTTGTGTTTAAATATATTTTCCGTGAGGACAAATTAACTTATTTATTCTTTTGAACTAGACCATCACCTCGAAAAATCTTCATTCTAATTATCGGAAATTTTTAACAAATAATTACTCAAGATATTTAAAATTCAAAAATTTCAAATAATAAATAATTCGATTATAATAATATCGCTTAAAAAATGTGTTTTTTTAATATTAAATTTATTTGAAAAAAAAAAAAATAAATATATGTACAAAAGTAAGAAAATATCGAATAAATATTTTAAAAATATAAAATTGATTTGGAAAAAAAATCATGTGAGTCCGATCACTGGGGAGATGTGTAAACATCTAGTAATTAGAGATTTTTTATGGCACTTTTTTAAAATCAAACAGAAAGCGTCATCTATGTATCACTTATAGCAATCAACTGCAGGGGCTCTGCTAAAATAAGAATATTTATTATTATTTAATATTAACCGGTTAATTTTTAATTTTTCATTTTTATTTTTCATTTTTCAATTCTAATTTTTTGTTTTTAATTTTTTATTTCTCATTTTTTATTTTTCATTAATTTTTTTCATTTTTTAATTCTTATTTTTCGTTTTTATTTTTTATTTTTCATTTCTCATTTTCATTTTCCATTTCTTATTTTTAATTTTTTATTTTTTATTTTTTAATTTTAATTTTTTTTTTATTTTTAATTTTTTATTTTTAGTTTTTTATTTTGCATTTTTCATTATACCCTATACTACTATGTGGTTTGGGTATAATGACTTTGTACTGCTGTTTGTAACTACTAAAAATGTTTGACCTAGACCCATCTTTTATTATACCGATCTATTCAGAATCACTATCTGATTCGATTTAACGATGTCCGCACGTCCGTCCGTCTGTGTGTCCATGCAGGACGCGCAAATATGAATATATTTGGACGAACTTTGGTATATAAGCTTTTATCGGCCACACTATGAACGCTATTGAAATTTGTGGGAATCGGTCCATGTTCAGAGATAGCCCCCCTATGAAAACGACATAAATTGCCCTAAGATCCAAATTATCGTATAGATCTCAGTCAAATTGGGTTTGTATGTGTTTATTACATCTATTAATCTGTAGTTCAAAAATAATACCTATAGGAAAATTCTTAGTCATAGGCCCCATGTAGAGCTGCTTCCCGATCTTCACTTAAATCTATCAAAAAACAAAAATATTGCACAGACTTTTCTCAAATTTGGTTTGTATAAGTTTTTGCAAAAAATAAGTGACCTTACCAAATGTGGTCAGGATCGATCCATTTTTCGACATAGTCCCCATATAAATATAGCACCCGATATGAACTTTTTCCTATCTGCACCCAAAAAAATTAATTACAATGCCACTCAATTTTGGTTTATGCTTATTTTCTATATCGAATTAGTTGGACCGAAGATATAGGATCTCTAAACCATGGTATAGGGTATCGTATAGTCGGTCTAGACCGACTATAATTTCTTACTTGTTTTTTATTTGTCATTTTTTTTTTAATTTTTCTTTTTTTATTTTTTATTTTTCATTTTTAATTTTTTATTTTTCATTTTTTATTTTGCATTTTTAATTTTTCATTTTTCATTTTTTATTTTTAATTTTTTTTTATTTTTATTTTTTCGTTTTTCGTTTTCAATTTTTTATTTTTAATTTTTCGTTTTTAATTTTTCATTTTTAATTTTTTATTTTTCACATTTTTTTTTGCATTTTTCAGTTTTAATTTTTTATTTTTCATTTTTAATTTTTCATTTTTTGTTTTTCATTTTTATTTTTAATTTTTTATTTTTCATTTCTTATTTTTCATTTTTTATTTTTAATTTTTTACCTTTTCATTTTTCATTTTCAAACAGGTTATTACATCTTACATGGTGCGCTGTTCTTGCGATTGTATTGGGAAATAAGAATTTACCCCCCTGCGCGTATAGATGTTTACACATCAAAAATATATATGAACAAAACTATTAAAAAATCGGAAAATTGGAAGTTTTTATTAATGTCAGTATGACCATTTAACCTATATAAACTGACGAATTTTCCCACCTTTAATTATATTACCGCTTTCTGAAGGCACATTCTACCTTAGTTATACCTTCCACACCATTCCGTTTGTAATAAATAGAAGGAAAAAAACTATGTGAGTCCGATCACAGGGGAGATATGTACATATCTATTTACACTTCAATTAAAATCAAACAGTAAGCGCCACCTATGTATAGAAAGCAACTGCTATGGTTATTATATTTGATGGTTGCAGTGGTTTGCTATACATTCATGGCGCTTTCTGTTGGTTGTTGAATCAGCTAAATAAATTTAAATCATAATCTTAATCATATACCTGACACCGATTTTCCCTTACGCTGCTTTTGTGATTGTATTGTGAAATAGATTTTTACCCCCCTTAGCGCATATGTGTTTGTACATCAAAAAAACTGGGCCCCATAAAATCTATATATTCATGATCCTTATTACAAGCGGAGTTGATAAAGAGATGTTCGTCTGTGATAAATCAGCTGGGTTGATAATTTTATTGAAAATTATCATCAAAATCGGTTATATAAGTGCAGAGATACCAATGAAAAAGCAAGAAAAGTGTTGAAAAAGAATGATTTTTCTATGTTGTTGAAGGTATAACCACTGTGCAGAGGGTATAAATCAGTTTGTCGTTCTATTTGCTCGTATAGTGCATCTAAATATGAATTTGTGCGAATTTTTGCGATTCCTTGTGACCGATGATTTGTTCCACAGTTTTCTCCCGATTTTGACCAGACCAATCTTATTTGAAAAGTATTTCTTTCTAGCTGTTCACCAGATTTTTAAGTGTTTAGATTTTTTTGGAGTAAAATGCATTTAAAGTGTTTACTAACACATACATAAAATTACACAATGATATGTGAGTGTTTATTAAATTTGTTAATGTGTTTGTGAGTTTGTTTTCTACATTCACAATAATAATTGTGTTGAATTGAAAAATAATTTTGGACATAAACCAATAATTGGCCTTGAACCAATAATGACAGTAATCGATAATTAAAAAGTGGTGAATTGTGAATTGGATAAAATAATTAGATAACCTTTAAGATCTTTATTAAATTAAAAAATAAAATGTCCTAGAATTTGCACTCGAATTTCGAGTGCTGGAATCTGCTGGTATATACAATTCGAGTCGATGTAGCGATGTCCGTCCTTCCGCCGGTCTGTCTGTCCAACAATTTACTTGAGTAATTTTAGGATTATATTGTTTATCATTATTTTGAGCAGGTTTTTGTTGGAAAGGGGGTAATTAAGGCAGCATTGTTGCTAGATATAACCTAAAATAAGGAGATAACTTTAATAAAAAAAGCTAATACTGCAGTGTATTTGTTGTAATAATTCTTTAGTACTAAGTTTATCAAATTGTTTATTTTTCAAATATTTTTTTGTACATTTGTTTTAAATAGTACAATAGATAGCGAAACTTATTTAACGTGGTTATAAATAGTGTAAACGTAAAGGAGGGTACCAAAGATTCGGCATAACCGAATGTAACACTTCTACTTGTTTTTATTTATCGCATTTTCTTGGTAATCTTAAACTGCTAAACACATCTCTACACATTTGAACTATTTGAAAATAGAATAAACATTTTTTTTTAATTTAGATATAGGAAAACTAACCGACATTTATATAATTACTTTCCTAGAAAAGTAATAAATAATTAGAGAATTAAAGAGATATGTCACAAGTGAGCTTCTGATCCATATTATAAAAATAAACAAGTATGAAAAAGTTCATATCGGATGCTATATCTATATGAGGACTAGGTCCAAAAATGGACCGATCCTGACCATGGTTGGTAACGTCTCTTGTATTTTGCAAAAACATATACAAACAAAATTTGAGAAGAATCAGTGCAATATTTTTGTTTTTTAATAGATTTAAGTGAATATCGGGAAGCAGCTCTGTACGGGGCCAAAGGGCTCATTGTTCGACTACTCATTAATGGATGTAATGAACGCATAATAACCCATTTTGAGGAAGATCTATATGACAAGTTCGATCTTATGGCAATTTATGTCGATTTCATAGGGGTAATTTGTATGGGGGCTAGGTCTGAACATGGACCGTATTTCACCAATTGATCCCATGGCCGATAAAAGCTTATATACCAAATTTCATCAAAATATATTCATATTTGCGACCTGCAGTTTGATTACAAGGTTTACATGGACACACAGACGGACGGACATTGTTAAATCAACTCAAAAAGTGATTCTGATTCGATCGGTATAATTAAAGATGGGCCTGGGGCAAATATTTTTGGTTGTTACTAACAGCAGCACAAAGTCATTATACCCAAACCACATAGTGGTGTAGGGTATAAAAAATAAGTAGTCTATTAGGAAATAAATTAATATAATCTTGTAATTTTGATATTAGTTTCTTAAAAATCAGAAAATGATCCCAGACTTTAAAGTTTAGGAAATTTTATTTTTTCATTAAATAAAGACCCTTAAGATATTCTAATCAATTATAGCCAATTCACAAATCAACACAAAAAAAAAAACAAACTCATTTTTATTACAAACACATTAACAAATTTAATAAACACACACATAGCATTGTATAATTTATGCATGGGTTAGTAGCAACTTCAAATGCAATTTACTCAAAATAAAGGAAAAAAATTTTAAATCTGTAAATCTGCAAAACGGCTAAAAAGAAATACTTTTCAAATAACATACGTTTGGTCAAAATCGGGATAAAACGGTAAAACAAAACATCGGTCACAAGCAATCGCCTAACCTATTAATATTATAGATTTCCAGAATACAAAAAACGGTTTAGTGCAAAGTTTTGTCTGCATCGTTTGGAAGAATATAAGATTAACTTTTCAGGTACTTATTTTTCGTGCTAGATATTTCACTATTATTTTATATTTATTTAACATTGTTTTTTGGTTATATCAAAAGAAATCTAGTGGCCGCCATATGCCAAAATATTTTTTGATTTTTTATATAAATGGTAGCAGCATAACCGATATATCAGACAAAATCTTATAAAATATTGATTTTAAAGTACTTTATCCTTTTATTTTAGAGAAAGTTGTGACTACAATTGTTATATTTAATATCCGAATAAATTTTAAAAAAATCATAAAATTAATGAAAAATTTTTATAAATTGCTTTATTTATTATTAGTTTTTGACTTTTGCAATTTACAACGTAACTCGGTTAAGTGTTTGTGCCTCCTGCACTGCGACCAGATAGGTGTATTGTGCACGCTATTTTTATTTTAGTACAGCAGTTAGGAACTTTATGTGTCTTTCCTTAGTTCGGGTCCACAAAGTAAATTAAGCCTCAGGATGATCGAAGCTGGGCATTGAGCTAACATATGGTCCATCATCATCTAAGCAATATCTGGATGATTTTTCATCAGAAATTTTTATTCTACGAAGATTTTTTTTAAGTGTTAAAGTGTTTATTTCCTTTTGCGTAAAGACAAATTGAGAGTTTGGGCCAATAAATGGTTTTCTGCTTCAAGTAAGTCTCGCTTATTCGTGCACTTTTTGAACTCCTGCAGAAACACTACGAGCACCACTATGGGCACTAGCCGATTCCAGCGCTCGAAATTCGAGTGCAATTTCTAGGCAGCTTTATTTTTCAACTTAGCCAATTCACAAACCAACACTTTTTATACCCTATACCACTATGTGGTTTGGGTATAATGACTTTCTGCTGCTGTTTGTAACTACTGAAAATATTTGACCTAGACCCATCTTTTATTATACCGATCGACTCAGAATTCAATTTTTGAATCGATTTGGCGATGTCCGGCCGTCCGTCCGTCCGTCTGTGTGTCCATGTAAACCTTGTAATCAAACTAAAGGTCGCAAATATGAATATATTTTAACGAAATTTGGTATATAAGCTTTTATTGGCTATTGAAATTGGTGAAAATCGGTCCATGTTGAGACCTAGTCCCCATAGAAATGACCCCTATGAAATCGACTAAAATTGCCATAAGATTCAAATTATCATATAGATCTCGGTCAAATTGGATTTGTGTGTGTCTGTTACATCCATTTATTAGTTGTCCAAGAATAAACCCCATATGGCAATTCTTTGTCATAGCCCCCATATAAATCTGCTTCCCGATTTTCACTTAAATCTATCAAAAACAAAAATATTGCACTGATTTTTCCCAAATTTGGTTTGTGTATATTTTTTCAAAATATAAGTGACTTTACCAAATATGGTCAGGATCGGTCCATTTTTTGACCTAATCCACATATAAATATAGCCCCCGATTTGAACTTTTTCATATCTGCAGCCAAAAAAAATAACAACAATGGCCCCCAAATTTGGTTTATGCTTATTTCCTATATCCAATTAGTTGCACCAAAAAAATAGGGTTACTAAACCATGGTATAGGGTATCGTATAGTCGGTCTAGACCGACTATAATTTTCTTACTTGTTTGTTTTATTATTGTGAATGAAGATAACAAACTCATTAATAAACACATTAAAAAATTTAATAAAATACACATAGCATATGTATAATTTTATGTATGTGTTAGTAGCAAATTTAAATGCAATTTACTCAAAACAAAGGAAAAAATTTAAAGATCTGTAAATCTGGTGAACAGCTGAAAAAAAAATACCTTTCAAATAATATACGTTTGGTCAAAAAACGGTAGAACAAAACATCGGTCACAAGAAATCGCCTAGCCTATTATTATTATAGATATAGCATATATTTTCCCAAGGCTTACGGATTGTCTATCAGATATTAAGTTTATTCCCGATCTTGTCAAATTTGTTTCAATCATTGTGGCAGTAGCTGTGCTGAGAGCATAAAGTTTGGCCGAAAGTATTGTGCAGTCTCTACTTAGGAGTATTTGGAGTTTGCACCGTGGTCCATAAAGCCACCGCTATCCCGTCTGACCTTTTAGACCCATTAGCCTTGTTGGTTTCGATTCTCACTCGCATCTCTTTGGGATGTGAACAGTGTAATTTTTTATACTCTATACTGCTATGTGGTCAGGGTATAATGACTTTATGTTGATATTTGTAACTACCAAAAATATTTGATCTAGACTCATCTTTTATTATACCCATCAACAACTCATAATCGCTTTCGGAGTCGATTTACCGATGTCCGTCCGTCCGTCCGTCCGTCTGTCTTTCTGTCCGTCTGTCTGTCCGTCCGTCCGCCTGTGTGTCTATCGGCCATGGCATGAATGCTTCCTGAATTGGCGAAAATCCCCATACAAATGACCCCTATGAAATCGACTTAAGTTGCCGTAAGACCGACATTATCATATAGATCTGGTAAAAATGGGTTTGTGTATGTTTATTACTCCCATTAATCAGTGGTCCAAGAATGAACCCTATAGGACTATTTTTAGTAAAGCGGCCTCCCGATTTTCTTTCAAAACTATAAAAAAAAAAAAATATTCGTAGTCATAAAGTCAAATTTAGTAGAAGTGATTACCGTTGGCTCCTTTTTTTAATGTTTATTCGATTAATTTACTAAATTTTAATCGCTGAGTGTCATGCGGTCGATTATTTGTTTCAAAGGACCACTTTGAATCAACCATTATATTTATAGTACTTTATCCAATTTAAATATCCCCAAACATACATTTTGGTACCAATAACAAGTTCTTCTGGTGCCAAAAGATATTGAATCCATAGTTAGTTCTTCACGCACGGTGTCGAGAAGAAATCTATATGTGCCCAGTTCGTCCATACGGCTGATGTTCTATTAAACTAATTTATTAACCGATATGGTGTTATGGTGAGGAATAATCCTGCGCGTCCAGTCATATTAAAAAATAAAAAATCAGGCAATCATTTGCATCGAAGTTCATGGTATTGTTGCGTATGATTCGATAACCAGACCGTCCACAGCTCCTTGTGTTCATTATATCGATTCCAACGTAAACCATTCTTCCTTCACTGTTCACTGCAAAAATAGGCAATTCACGAAGTAAATTTTTGCACGAAATTTTTTTCTCATTCCCGCAATTTTAAAAAATTTTATATTCAAACAAATATGTTTAAATATTTAGTGAAAAAATACAAATTAGGAATTTTAAAAATAACGCTTAAAAACCTCCTTCTACGAAATACTTGCCATTTATGAATGCATAAATATCAACACCCGACTTCGGAATTTTTAAATCAAATATACGAATTTTTAGATTATTTAGTCTATGCTTTTAGGCCACAACAATTTTAGCAAGTTTAAAAGTATTTATAATTGTTTTTCATTATTAGGACCACAGTGTGAACAGCCCACAAAAAGGCTCTACAGTGACTTTTACCATTACATTTTATTATTTTGTATATTAAGTTACCAATTGAACAATTTGCTTTATCATTGGATTTTGTGTAAAAGTACATGCCGAACTAGGTACGAGTACAAAAAATTGTTGATTTACTTGTAAAGATTTTCAAGTTGAAAATCACTGAAATAAATAAAAATAAAATATCTGTGGTTCTTTGAAATTGTTGTCTTTAGTTTGTTTTACCAAGATTTATTAGTGGTCGTTATGGTTAACCGAAGATTTTAATCATGGCTGACAGTTGGTGTAAATGTCATCCAAACAGTGTTAAATAGTCTCAATGTCATTTGACTGGTGTTCAAGTAGGTTTGGTAGTTGTTGGAACAATTCATAAGAAATTTCTATACTACGAGTATAAACAATGCGTTTAGACTACTTAGAGCTTACAGCTAATGATTTTTCGGAACCAAATCAACTTTTAACTTGATTTTGATTTGAAAACTGTTTAAAATCTTGTAGCTTTTTCAAGCAAACTTTAATATAAATGTGCATAATAATAGAATTTTCTGGTCCATTTAATTTATTCTTTAAGGCACAACTAGGTAAATGAATGATTTACGGACAATAAACAATAAAAATTTCAATGCACTTTAATAGCAAAAACATCAGAACTAAGGCAGAAAAAAAATTGGATCAAAACTATGAAAACTGTGGGCGTGGCATTCTACTGAATACAAACTTTTCTATAAAATTTAAGAAAAAATTTGAATTTTTAAATTGATCAAAAATAAATTACCATTCCTCAGAAACTATCACCGGCAATGGACTGCGCCCTTTCTGGTTAAGTTGACAGGATTTTATTCTTTGAAAAATCGTGTATATTACCACTATAATGTTTATATGTGGCGTGTTATGAACTATTTTTTAAAGTAATATATTTTTTTCAAATTTAAATTTTAGACGAATAGAACTTTTGAGGAACAAAAGAAATGGAAGAATTTAAACCACCCAGGGAAAGGTGAAAGTATTTTCTATGTACATATATAACCATCTGGACCCGTCCATAGAATATTTTCTAAATTTAAATAAAATTACTCAAAAATTATCTATATTTATATATGATATAAAACCGAAGTATGTATGTCTGTTTGTTTGTAGCTTATAGGAGGCTGAACCATTTGACCGATTTTCCATTTTTTGATATTTTTAATGGGCGTGGCAACTCCCATACAAAGTAATTATTCAATAGCATATATTTATCTCTAGCAATATGACAGTGACAGCTTTACAAATTGATCTAAAGTCATAAATCCGACTAACAATGGGCGGTATAAGATCAGTGGGCATGGCACTCCCATCCAAAGTAAATATTTTTTGTTTATTTATATAAATGGGTATACAATAAAAACTAAATATATAATATCATAGAACTAGAGTACTATAAAAGAGAAAAGCTTGACTTTTTCAACGAGTAATCAGATAAAAAAAATGGAAGGAATGGGATTAGTGGGCGTGGTACCTCCTGTACCAAATAACATATGAAATATTATGCAAGCGATATTCTTGAAACTTTTCACAAGTACATTAATTACCAATGTGAGTAGTCATAGAAAATATAGGCGGCACTGGCAAATTCAAAAATCGCTAAAATCAAAAATCGCCAAAACCGAAAATCGCAATAAGGAAAAATCGCCAAAAACAAAAATAGTCAAAATCAAAAATCAAAAATCGGAAAAACCAAATATTGCAAAAAAAATTGTCATATGAAATTCTAAATTCACGGCTAATCGTTCTCATGGGCAGCTAAATATAGCTAGCTCCAGAGTAGGGACGCCGAAAAATTTTGATAATTCTTGCCCCGACAGAAAAAACTAAAAATTTTGTATATCAGCAAGCATTGAAATAAAAAAAAATATTAAATAAATAAGATTAAGTGTTTTAATTGTTTGTACAATACAAACTTCGTAGGAAAAATTGGTTATGTCAGTAAGTCTCTGTAAGTCGTAGCGAAGTACGGCAGGGCATACTAGTTATTATATAAATGACAACAATTTTCTCCCGATTAGTATGAAATGCTGTGATAAATTTCTAATTTGTTTGAAAGTCTAAATTGGGAACGAGTGTAGCATCCCGATTTGTAAACAGGGGAACGCCACAAGATGACGTACTGCCACCACTTCTCTGGAACTTAGCGCTGAACTCAACGCTAGTTTCATTGGAGGAAAAAGGCTGCAACTTTTTAGCCGCCAATAGAAAGTTTCTATCTACGCTTAGAGATATTCTACAGATAGCTCTTACGAGGCTATCTAGCTAAGCAAGTAGTTGTCTGAGAGTAAATCCGACCAAACGGGAACTTGTTCTTCTCATAAGGAGAAATAAGATACCTACCTTCGATCCCATTGCTCTTGACGGTACTGACATCGCCTTCTCTGATGGAGGCAAGTATCTTGGCGTATTCCGGGACAGGAACTTCAGACGGAACTTGCAGGAGAAGGCGAAGAAGGCGACTATAGCGCCTGCAAAAAGGCCATTGGTAAGCGATGGGGCTTTAGCCCGAAAATTGCTGACTGGATCAACCAAGGGTACAGAGAATGGCTTCCATGTGTATCACTGACGCCCATCGTACTACACCTTCGAGTGCCTTGATCATCCTCTTACACCTAATACCATTAGACGTATTAGGAAAGCAGTCGGCGGCCTCATTGGCCATTCGACTAAGGAGCTCACTACAATGGCGTGGCTATAATTGTGGCCAGGGAGTGATCCTGAGTGACAGGAACTGAACGTGGATTACACTACTCCAAGGAGTGTATTCGAACGACACTACAACACTCTAATACCGACCAGGGAATTTTGGTCTGGGTGGACTCCAGGTTGGTTTCAGAGTCAATTCAAGGGAGCTTGGACTAAATCTGGCTCGAAGGTTGTCAGACCACTGCAGTGTATATCAGGCGGAAATATTGGTAATAAGGGAACTTGCTGATTAGTTGGGGCGGAATATTCTGTCTGCAACAGCAGTAAACATATACTCTGATAGTCATTCCGCGGTAAAATCCTTGGAATCCATGTCCTTGAAAACAAGAAGCATCCTTAACTGCCGCACGTTTTTAAATGAGATGGCCAAGCAGTTTGATATCAGACTCATATGGGCTCCAGGGTATAGGAATACACCGGGAAACTGTAAATCTGATGAGTTGGAAAGACAGGGTACTATCTTACGGGTTCCTGCGCACTTGGAATGTGTTGATACACCCCTGAAATCGTTGAAGCTGGTATTTCGGCTTCGCACCGCTGGCATAACGGATAACAGATGGGCTAATAGATCAACGTGTAGGATCATGAGACAAATCTGGCCGGCTCTGAATAGTAAGCGCACTAGTGCGCTATTATCACTCCCCCGTGGGGATATTTCAACGGCAGTTGCTGTTATAACTGGGATCAACGTATAGGATCATGAGACAAATCTGGCCGGCTCTGAGTCGTAAGCGCACTAGTGCGCTAGTATCACTCCCCCATGGGTAGATTTCAACGGCAGTTGGAGTCAATATCTACTCTTATAGTCAAGCCGCGGTAAAATCCTTGCAATTAATGTTCCTGAAAACAATAACCACCCTTAACTGCCGCACGTCTTTAAATGAGATGGCCAGATATCAGACTCATATGGGTCCCAGGGCACAGGAATATACCGGGAAACTGCAAATCTGATGAGCTGGCAGGACAGGGTACTACCTTACGGGTTCCAGCGCACTTGGAATGTGTTGAAACCCCACTGGAATCGTTCAAGCTGGAATTTCGGCTTCGCACCGCTGGCATAACGGATAACAGATGGGCTAATAGATCAACGTGAAGGATCATGAGACAAATCTGGCCGGCTCTGAATCGTAAGCGCACTAGTACGCTAGTATCACTCCCCCGTGGAGAGATTTCAACGGCATTTGCTGTTATCACTGAACCCTGCCTCATAGGGAGACTCGCTGAATGCCTCAGGTTCTCATCAAATGACTTGTGTCGTAGATGCATAGATGTGGAGGAGGTCGAGAGTATAGAACATTTACTTTGGTATTGCCCGGCGTTCTCCAGAACGAGACTTCGAACAGTGGGATTGTCGTTTCTTCACGATCTCTCTGATCTCTCAAATGTGGAAATTTCACATATCAGGGGCTTTATCAGGAGCTCAAACTGGTTCTACGGTGGGGACTGAGGGGAACGCCTATTCATCCCGTGGTATGACAACGAACCCCAGAGTCTAAGTGTGCTTTTCCTTTGGATCCGAAGCCATTTCTAACCTAAACTTGAGGGTTAGTCTTCCAAAAAAATGATCTACATAAAATTCCGCAATATAATTCTGACAGTAAAAATTCCTTAAGATATTAACTTACATTTTTTTTTTCATTTAGTATAGTGCTACTTTCGACCAAAAAATTAACCCTTTGACCCATTGTAGAAAAAATCAGGCAAACTGGGCTTTAAGTCCATTCTACAAAAATTATCTATTCAGCATGTTCTTTCAGAATTATAGGGTCGCTATTCTGTTCCAATCAGAAAATCTTAATTTGTTGGACAGTGTTATTATAATTTTCTTTTACTGTTGTTTATAATAAATATTA
Source organism: Cordilura impudica (assembly GCA_963682025.1). NCBI lineage: Eukaryota > Metazoa > Arthropoda > Insecta > Diptera > Scathophagidae > Cordilura > Cordilura impudica. The sequence goes on from OY821518.1 coordinate 24,754,863, forward strand.
AAATAAAGTTCTTTACAATATATGTTTATAATTTATAAATAATTTTAAAATGTTTATTTATCAACAAAAAAATCCACATTTTTATGCTAAATGCTATAAAAATATAAAAGTTTAACTTTTACCTCGAATTCCTCCAAACCGATTTTAATTATATTGAAATTGGAGAAAAGCTCAAGGAATCATCTGCCCAATAAAAAAACAAATAATAAAGTAACTCAATTGGAATAAAACTTATAGAGTGTTGGCTAAAAAAAGCTATGTGAGTCAGATCGCAGGGGAGATATTTACACATCAATTAAAATCAAACAGTAAGCGCCATCTATGTATAGCAAGCAACTGCTATGGTTGTTATACTTGATGGTTGCAGTTGTTTGCTATACATGCTTGGCGCTTTCTGTTGGTTGTTGAATCAGCTAAATAAATTTAAATCATAATATTTGCACCAATACACTTACATATACCTTACACCTATTTTCCCTTACGCTGTTTTTGTGATTGTATTGTGAAATTGGATTTTATCCCCCTGAGAGCATAGATGTTTACACATAAAAAAAAAAACTATTCTGAGCTACTGTGCCCCGGAAAAATCATTCGTTGAAATTACTAATATTAATTGTTCCCTGAAAACAGATTATATTTTCCAAAAATGATTTTAAGCGCATATTTGCTGTTTGTAATTTTTCGTACACATAAAAAACTGAATTATTGGAGTGCGCCATTCACTACTTGGCTGTCTTAACCAAATATACATTAGCTATAACGGAATAATATAATTGGCAACGAACTAATTCATTATATCTATGTACTATAAATTCGAATTCGAATTGAATTTGATGACAACATTCCAATTTGTTTCATATAAAGTAGATCAGACGTTTGTTTTACTACTCGTATCTTAATATTTGTGAGAATGTCTGTATCATGTGCAGTTCATTTGTTTACTCGTGTATTTTTATTTTGTATTTTTTTTTAAATATATTTTTGGACATGTGATTTGAATAATAATCACGTATGTCGTTGGGCTTGTTACACATATTTTTTTTGACCAATTTCGAATAGTAGTAATTAGTTTGCAACATTTTATGCTAATTATGGGTTGAATAAAAAAGTCGTAAGTAATCTTATAAATTAGATATGTTCTTGAAATGCTATAAATGACACTTTTATGCGTTTTTAAATACAATGCATCTTATGAAAAAATTAAAAATTCCAAATGGATGTAAAATTTTATAATAACGGTGACTTAGTAGTTTAAAAAAAATAAAACAGTCATAATAATAAAATAACACTATAATTAGAATTTCAATAGCTGATTATTATGCTCCTTAAAGCACATCAGTTATTTCCCACCATTCAATTTCATTTTCCTTGATTCTCTTTCAAAATATGAAAATTTCCCATAACGCAATTAATTTTATAAACTTGATTATTAACTTTACAAAACAACAACACATGCAAGACAACAATAGCTTTTTCATAAAAAAAAAATAAATAAAAAAAAAATAAATAAAAATACACAACGTGCCTTATCTTACTTCCAACTGCTGTTTGTACTTGTATAGAAAATGCAAGACGTTGACTGCAACTAAGTTGTAAATTGCACAATTGAAAAAAAAAAAACCCTAAGACTTGAAGACTTTCATTTGAAAAACAAGCTATGCCACATAAAGTTTAGGCCTTATAATATTATAAAATAAAAAAAAATTTAAAACTTCAGAAAAGTTTATTCAACTTTGTGTTGATAGAAAATTGGCCTAATTTGGTATGCAATTGTATAATTAGTGGGTTTAATTGCAGTACGAATGAGCATATAGAAAGGATTGACTTTGCATAATCCCTTTAGGAAAAATATAGTGGTATAGAAAAAAAGTGTTATGCAGCAACAACAATATTTGCAATAATGAATAAATAACTTCTAAATGTGAGTTTAGCCAACAATTACATTTCTTATGATTTTCTTTAACTCTCTGTGTCTAATTGTCTAGTTGTTTGTGGCTGATGTTTGTAATTGAATTTTCACCAACTTTCCGATTGGTTGGAACTCTGAAACTGTCAACATTTACGTAAAGTGGACCATAGTAGATTATTTAATCTATTTCAATTTGATTAATTCAGTATTTCACAAAATTAGCTTGAAATTGTGTAAAAATAAGTTTTTCAAAGATGCTGAAAGTTACAGGCTCAGTTTTGGTAATTATACCCTACAGCACTATGTGGTCAGGGTATAATGATTATATGCCGATGTTTGTAACTACCAAAAAATATTTGACATAGATCCACCTTTTATTATATCGATCGAGGCAGAATCACTTTCTGAATCAGAATCAATTTTTTGACTCGATTTAGTGATGTCCGTCCGTCCATCTGCCTATCTGCCCGCCCGTCAGTCCCACTGTATTCATGGAAACATTGTAATTAAACAACAGGTTGCAAATATGAATATATTTTGATGAAATTTAGTATATAAGCTTTTATAGACCATAGGGCGAATGCTATTGAAATTGGTGAAAATCGGTGCATGTTTAAGCCTAGCCCCTATACAAATTTTTTTTTTTTTATTAGTATTAAAAATACTTTAAATATTCAAAAACATTACATAAATTCATATTACATTAGTTAAAAGTTCTATATAAATAAATTGTATCTTACTACATTTGTACATTTTTTTCTGAATACATTGTAATTTCTTTCAAGTTTCATATTGTTTGGTAAATCATTGAATAGTTTGAAGCCTTTATAAAAAAGGAATTTTTGCATATGTGTTGTCATGACCCTTTGGATTCGAAAATCTTCAGTATTTCTTAGTGCATACGGTTGTACTTCTCCAACATATTTAATTTGATCGCATAGATATTCTGGGGCATCACCTTGTTTCATTTTTTTAATAAAAATTAAAGTGTTGAATTTCAGTCTTTGATTTATATTCACCATTTTAGTTCTCTAAACATTTCGTTGGTGTGTTTATATCGATTGCATTTTAGTATAACCCTCATTGCTTTGTTTTGTAGTTTTTGCATTCTTTCTACCTGACTATCATTACAGCAAGTATATATTATTGTCGATCCGTATTCAAAATGTGGTTTAATTATTGTATATTATAAATATTTATTGCAGTTGTTTTTGATATTTTATTTCGTATTCTTTTAAAAAATCAGATTTTTTCCCGATTTTTTTACAAGTATAGTCTATGTGTTCTTTAAATTTTAAGTCTTTATCTATTATAAATCCGAGATATTTTATGTGTTCAACCTTTTCTATTATTTTATCGTTAATTTTAAATATTGCTTCAGTGTTCATATTTATTTCAATTATTTTTGTTTTATTTTCGTTTAGTTTTAGTTTATTCATTTTTAACCAGGTATTAATTTTTATTGATGTCATGGTACATATTTGCTCTGCAACTTTCATCATCATCTCCTTCCGTGTATATTAATGTATCATCTGCGTATAGGACCATTTCACTTCTATCTAATACCTTTGTCATATCATTAATATATATAATAAATAAGAGAGCTCCCAAAATTGAGCCTTGTGGTACACCGAAATCATTTTCAATTTCAGTTGACAAAACATTATTAACTTTAGTTATTTGCTTCCTATTTTTCAAATACGACTCGAACCTTGTACTCCATACATATAGAGTTTTTTCACTATAATTTGCCTGTCGATTGTTTCAAAGGCTCGTTTAAAATCTAAAAAATTGCCATCACTTTTTTTGTTTTTTTTTATATTTTTCCATTTACTTATTACATAATTTACAGTCGTTTCACATGAGTATTTTTTACGGAATCCTGATTGGTACTTTGACAATATAGATAACTTGTATCGAATCGAAAAATACAGATTTATATACATATATATATATATATAGATAAATTTTGGTACATGTGTATCTACTATACCGGCTAATCAGAAGCCTAAAACTTTAATTTTCAACTTAGCCAATTCACAAACCAACTCTTTTTTGGTTTATTATTATTGTGAATGAAGATAACAAACTTATTAACAAACACATTAACAAATTTAATAAACACACACATAGCATATATATAATTTTATGTATGTGTTAGTAGCAACTTTAAATGCAATTTACTCAAACCAAAGGAAAAAATTAAAAAATCTGTAAATCTGGTGAACAGCTAAAAAGAAATACCTTTCAAATAATATACGTTTGGTCAAAATCGGCATAAAACGGCAGAACAAGATATCGGTAACAAAAAATCGCCTAGCCTATTAATATTACAGATAGTCCCCATAACAAGTTAAGTTCCAATATTTTCTTAAATCTTAAATAAAAAAACAGAAATATTGCATAGATTTCCTGAAAATTTGGTTTATATATGTTTTCGAGAAGAGGAAGTGACTCTATCAACCATGATCATGATCGGTTCACTTTTTGATCAATTCCCTATATAAAAATAACATCAGATAAGAACTTTTTTATATCTGCGCGCCACAAACTAATAACGACGGCAATAAAATTTGGTATTTGTTCGTTTTCTACCTCCCGTTATTGCCTCAGCAAAGTTGGATCCAAGACTCTCTTTCGAAAAGCCTTTACATATATATATGTATATATATATTAGCAGTAACCCGATGCGCTTCGCTACATCCATCGTAACCGAAACAAATAAACTTCAAATAAATTTTTTAGAAAACCATTATATTTATATTTGGCGATTTTTGATTTTGTCGATTTTTGTTTTTGCGATTATATATTTTGGCGATTTTTGACTTTGGCGATTATTGTTTTTCACGATTCTTGGTTTTTTTGACTTGGCCGATTTTTGTTTTTTTGTTGCTATTTTTGATTTTAGGCGATTTTTGCTTTTTGCGATTTTTATTTTGACGATTTTTGATTTTTATCAATTTTTGGCTTTGGCGTTTTTGCTTTCGGTTTTGGCGGTTTTTGATTTGACGTTATTCGCTCGCGATTTTCGGTTGTGGCAGTTTTCGTTTTGGCGATTTTTTTTTTGCGATTTTCTGTATTAATTGCAATTTTCGGTTTTGGCGATTTTTGATTTTGATGATTCCGCCCTTATATTACACGACTTTTCACATAGGTACTTAATCACAGTACTTCATGTTTTTTGTATAGGAGGTGCTACGCCCATTGGTCTGATATCGCCCATTTTTTGTCCGACTACTCACACTGATAACTCATGAACTCTGACAACTATTACAGTACTCCAGTTATATAACATAAATATTTACTTTGTATGGTCGTGCCACGCTCTCTGGTCCAATCCCGCCTATTTTTTTTTTAAACAAATTAATAACTCATGGACTCTGACAAAGTTCCAAAGCTTTCATTATTACAGTATTCGAGATATATATATATATATATTTTTTAGTACTGATATTGATAACTTATGAACTCAAACGCAGTCCCAAGGCTTTTGAAACAACAGTACTCCAGTTATATGACATTTAATATTCAGTTTGTATGGGGGTACCACGCCCGCAGATCTGATACCGCCCATTTTTTTTCTAGTAATAACGTTGATAACTTATGAACTAACACAAAGTCCCAAGGCTTTCACTATTATAGTACTCCAATATACTTATTAAATACTTATTACATACTTATATTATATGGGTGATGCCACGCCCACTGCATTATGGGTAAAAAAGTAGGATTTTTTGGCATAAAGTCATTTTTTTTTTGGTTTCATATTTTGAAATTTAACTGATTTCCTAGATACCCATATTAGAAAAAAAAACATTTAATATCAATGCGGGTGGCAACCCTTTTTTGCTAGCGTGCTTTTAAAGTCAGCTGTTTGAAAATCACTTTGTTTTGGTACAACTGGCGGTAAACATCAGCTAAGTTCGAGTGCTTGTGCTTTGAAAAAGTGAAAAAAAATAAAAAGTGTAATTATGGAAAACGTTAGTGCAGGTATGTAAAATTAAGACGAGATGCCCTTTTTGTCATAATTGTCTGTTGTTGTAATATTGTGAAATGCTTTGTTTATGTATAATTTTATATAAAATCTATAAATTGTAGTTGTGTTCCGTGGAGTGTAACTTGTAAATGGCAAAGCATTGCAAAAAGTTATAAGTGGCAAGTTATTAACAAAAGTGTGCTAATTAATGAGTAACTAGCCTTTTTTGTTCTATTTTGTGCCAACACGTGTTTTTGCAGACAAACATGTGTTTGCCCATGCAGCGCTTATTGAAATTTGGAGCAGCAACAATCGCTCAGAAGATGCACTTTTGAAATATGTGTTACAGAATATCAATAATATCAGTTTAAATGAAGACCAAATGCGTTTGATATCAAAACAAGTTAAAGATTTTGTTAATTATATAAAAAAGCATTTGCCAAAATGCAACCGTAAATTAGAGCGATTTAAAACTAAACATTCAAAATGGCTTAGCAAAAGTATAATTATAGTAATGGATGAGCAGTATGTTTCCCCAAACAAATTATGAAGATGCTGGACCTAGGCTAAAAAGAAAATTAGCATCCGAAGTTGCTTCACAAAATAAACATGCAACGCCGTTGCTAGTTCATGCTGCTACGGTTTCAGCCAAAAAATCCAACGACAGAGACATGGCCTTTGTTTTGAATAAAGCAGGTAGTAGTCGAAATATAGCCGAAGTAAGGAATAAACTTTTTGCTCTCAATCCAACACCTGTTTCTGCGGATAACGCATTAGCATTTTTAATAGAAAATAGATTAACAAAACAACAGTACATAAACATGAAGCAACACACCAAGAAACAGGGATGTGATATTTATCCTCCTTATTCTGAAGTCGTTGAATGGAAATTAAAATGTAGACCTGTCGGAATCCTTTATTCTGAAACCAAGGCACAAGTTACATTACAAAACTTAATACACCGTACTGCTCACCGAATTCTTACAATGCAAGACGAGGTGTTTGAACTACTTTCAGATGCAACAAATTGTAAACTTATTTTTAGTTACGGATTTGATGACTCCACAGGCCACAGTTTATACGAACAGCGGTTTCAATCGAATCACAATTCTGGTCTTGATAATTCACTTTTCGTAACTACGGTTATCCCACTGAAAGTTATAGATGAACTTCGTCGAGTTATTTGGCTGCATAAGACTCCACAGTCTGTTAGATTTTGTCGTCCTTTGAAAATCGAACTCGTTAAGGAAAGTACATCCCTCATATTAAACGAAAGAGATAATTTGGATAATCAGATATTACACCTACAAGATTATTTATATACGCACAAATCGAAAAAAATAATTGTGAAGTTTGAAGGATATATGACACTTATAGATGGCAAAGTACTGAATATTTTAACTGGAACAAACTCCTGCCAATCTTGTCCAATCTGTGGGGCAAACCGACACAGTTACTACAAACAAAGGATTTTAACTCGAAGATTTTCAGTATTAGAACAAGCAGTCTTCAATACGGAATAAGTCCTCTTCATGCATGGATCCGCTTCTTCGAGTTTATATTAAGAGTCTCCTATAGGCTTGATTTCAAAAAGTGGCATGCTAAAGGTAATGATAAAGTCCAAATGGCTTCACGCAAACAGCTTCTACAAAAAAAATTTTGGGAAGAAATGGGCCTTAATGTAGATAAACCTAATGCAAATGGCAGTGGCAATACTAATGATGGAAATACGGCCAGAACAGCATTTTCGAATTCAATAGTACTATCATCTATATCAGGAATTGATTACGAAATAATTCGTCGTTTTCACATAATTTTAATTGAGATATCTTGCGAGTATGCCTTGAATTCAGACAAGTTTAAAGACTTTGCGCTGACACATTCACAATGTACATGGAAAAATATTTCTGGTATCCAATGTCCCCTACTGTGCACAAGGTATTAGTACATGGATATCAAATAATGGATTGCTGCGTAGTCCCAGTTGGTTGCCTAGGGGAAACTGCATCGGAGGCAAGGAACAAGCTGTATAAGAGCGACAGAAGATGCCATGCCAGAAAATGCAGTCGCCTAGACAATATTACAGATGTTTTCAACAGAGCCATGGATTCTTCTGATCCCTTATTGTCTAGCCGGTGTTGGAAGGAACGTACAAATCGAAACAATAAGAAAAGCTTACCATCAGAAGTCATCGGTCTTTTACAAACACCAAGCATGGAATTTATAGATGTAGCTGAAGGTGGCGAACCCTCTCAGTGCTCTTCAGATGAAGAAGATGATGATCAGGACATTTTTAACTTGATGATATAGTATTAGAAGAAGAATATGAAGAGCACTAATTTCAACAACGTGGAATGGTGAGAAGTATACCCACTTTTTTGACATAGATAATGAATTTTTTTTTGTTCCCAGTATCAAAATAAATCTACAACATACAAACTCAATCTACATACGTAATATGAATTAATAATGATATAATTTGTATGTACTTTATATTGTAATAAATATTTTATTCTTATGAAACTTGGTAGGTCATCTTGGGAGCATAAAAAATGTGTACAAACCAAATTTCAATTCAATAGCCTCATAAACAAAAAAGTTGGGGCAAATCGGCCAGATCGGCTATATGGCAGCTATATGAAATAGTGCCCCAAATCATATGAAACTAGGTAGGTCATCTTGGGAGCATAAAAAATGTATACAAACCAAATTTCAATTCAATAGCTTTAAAATTAGAGTTTATGCCAAAATAAACGGAAAAAAAACCATTGTGCACTGGTCGGATTCCGCTAATTTTTTACCGGACTACTCACATTAATAACCCATGACCTCAGGCAAAATTGCAAGGCTTTTACTATTACAGTACTCCAGATATATGATATTATATATTTACTTTGTATGGGGGTACCACGCCCACTGATCTTATCCCGCCCATTTTTTTCGAGTGGTAACGTTGACAGCTTATGAACTCACACTAAGTCCCAATATCTTATCAGCTACAGTACTTCAATGCAATTCCCATTGGTCCGATCCCGCCCATTTTTTTTCTCTAGTCTTCGAATTAGTTTAGTCTGTACATGTACATAGTTTCAGAACTCTTGCTTTCGTAGTACTGTATGTGGTATGTGTTAGTAGCAACTTTAAATGAATTTTACTCGAAGAAAAAAAAAAAACTTGTATACATCCATAAATATGGTGAACATCTGCAAAGAAATACCTTTCAAATGGAATATTTTTTTGAGAAAAACGGTCGGTAATTGAAGGTGTAGAATATGTCACAAGAAATCGCCTTTCCTATTAATAACTTAAAAATATGTAAAAAAAAAAAAATATGTACCCATGAATTCTCGAATGTTATGCGATATATTATTAGTGAGTACTTTGTGGTTCCTAAGTTATAAATAACAAGTAGGCGTGCCGAATCTCTGATACCCACTATCGGTGCTCTAAACACACAAACAAAAAATTCTTGATTTCAAATTATAATGACTAGATTTTTTAAAATGACGTTTAAAATTAATAAGATAATTAACAAAAGTTTTATTTTTTTTCGTCCTTATTTTATTTGAAAGAAATTATTAAATACAATGAGCATAAATGTTTATATTTATTTAAATACATTTTAGTTTTGTTTCTTTATTAGAGATGCAAACGTATAAACGTTTTTCTCTATTTTGTGTTTTTTACATGAAACTAGCTGGGCCCAGTCCGCATTCCGGCCCTAATAAAACAACTGGTTTTTATATTGCGTCTAAATTTTATTACACATTGTCACCCGCCAGGCTATTCTGAAGATTCCCCGAATGTTTCATTAAAATCGGTTCATCCATTTATATATACTAGCAGATCACAGCCCTCGAAAATCGGGTGCAAATTCTAGGAAATTTAATTTTTCATTTAATAAGGACCCAGCTAATCTATTTTATCCAATTCATAATTCTGTGGTTATATAGAATAACCGCGTATGTCATAAAATCAAAATGTTCAGGAGAACCAAAAAACGTTATATTTGAAATTATGGGCTCGATATAAAGTTTTAGGACTTTTTATTTAAGTCCTGTAGATATGGGCAATAAATACTTTATAAAAAATTTTGAGTCAAAAATCTTCAGAGGAATAGATCCTAGAGAAGGATGAAAAAACGATATGTAAATTACACTTAAAGTGTGTGCAGATAAAACAACTTATGAGAACAGATGTCGTCTCTTTGAAAAAGAAAACTACCAGTGCAACTACACATTTAGACATAAGTTGTTGTTGCTTGAAAAATTGATTTTTTTTTTCGTTAACAGAATATTAACGGGACTTAGGGTGAGAATATAACAATGTATCAAGAATAATAGTGACAACAAATAACAGAAATAAACAGAATAGTTTTTATAAGTGGTTATAAACTGAAACATAATCCAAAATTTTTTTGCATTTTTTTTCACTAATACCAACGTATGTCGCTATGTGTCGTTTTCTGAGAAAATAATTTATCAGCGATCAAACGTAGGTTTACATACGTCGTTAGTGCTGCAAATTAATTTAATAAACATTTAATTTTATGTATGTGTTAGTAGCAACTTTAAAAGTATTTTACTCCAAAAAAATTTAAAAATTTAAAAATCTGTACATATGGTGGACAGCTAAAAGGAAATACCTTTCAAATAAGATACGTTTGGTAAAAATCGGGAGAAAACTGTGGAACAAATTATCGGTCACAATTAATATTTATATTATAGATATAATGGCCTATTAGTGGAACAATACTAAAATTTGAGTTTGCCAGGCCTCTACGTCCACAGACCAAAAATCAAAAGCCAGACTTCACAGTGTTAAACGCCAGGGTATTCTGCAGATTTCCTAAAAATGTCATCTGTCCAACCATTTTGGAGTCCATACGGAGCATACATACATATATAGAATTTTATATATACAGATTTTAACACAGTTTTCTTACATTTTCGTAAGTCATTCCTTACCTGTTTGGCTTAGATACTCCAAATTCAATACCAAAATGCTGGAGATAATAACGAACATTTTATGTCTAAGTAGTATGACCCACTCGACTTAGTGCAAACAGGAGAATGTTTTCAACAGACAGACAGACAGACAAACATCTACTTTTGAAAAAATCAAGAATATGTAAAGTTAATGGGGTTTCTACGGTGGCGTGGAGGGTATAAATAGTACTTTAAAATTTGAATATGTAATTTGATTTCAAAATTAAAAAAAAAAAAAAGAAAATAAAATTTCACCTGAACTTGGCACCTACTAAAGTTTAGGCTACACTTTGGATTTCAATTTATATTTCAGCAACCAATATGAACTCAATAATGAATTTTATGTGGACACATCTCGATAACTATTACAAATTGTTTTCATTTTTCGAGCTGGCCTATTTCGGAAGCTATAAACATTTTATAAAGAATGGCATTTGTAGCAAGTTTCAATATAAAGGTAAGCCGAGGAGGTAGGGGAAATCCGTCCGTTGCTTAGCAGAGTTCTAAACAAACATTCTATGATGTTTACGAGCTTCAAACTGTTTTATCCTTCAAATATAAAAACTAACTTTTACTAAATTTAGCTTAAATAATAATTATACCATTTGCAATATTAAATTAACATTTTCCATTACCCACTTAGAATATCAAAATTAACCAAATGTTTATATACTGTGCCAAAAAAACGTTCATAATAATTTTCATGTTTATTTTAACAAAACATTTAAGTAGCACTAAAATGTTTAGCACCTTGAAAACGTGTGATGTATGTTTCGTACAATGAAAACAGAATAAAATAATAAATGGAAATTTAATAAAATAAACACACACACCAAACACTAAAATATGTATAAACAAAAATTAGTTTAAATAGAAAAAAAAAATCTATGGCCAGTCTGAATAAATGAAATTTGCATGTTGGAATAAATATTTTTGTTGGTAAACAAATATTTGATTATATCAAATCATACATAGAGGACACCACAACACAACACGGCACAGCACAGCACAGACCAATAATAAATTCATAAACAATTCATATTAAAATGCTAAACAACATTATTTGATATCAAAACATACATTATGCATACGAGTACATAAACTAACTACGAGTAATGTATGTATGCGTGTATGTACGTAAGTACGGTGCTACTATGGGTGTGTCGCAATTCGGACGAGCAGGGTATGACTGCATTAGAAAATATTCTAAAACAAATAGATGAATAATGCCTGTCGTATTGTTGTGTGAGGATAATTTTTGAAAATGGTTTTTTTCTCGAAAAATTATATTACAATTGAGAGACATTCGTGCATGCGATCAAAGACCTCTTTTAAAACAATCTTACATACTTTTAATTATAAAACGTTAAAAAAAAACTATCATATTTGACATCGTTTTGGAAAATTACAATATAATTATCTTTTAAACCCGCTTCAATGGAAGATAGTAATTGTAGGACCAATTGGAAATTTAGATAACTGTTAAATATAAAATTTGCATGTTTTTTATGAAAAAATGTTCGTTGTTGTGTCAACCAGATTTATATGATCAAAAGCAGCATTGCATTATACTTGTTTTTGGTATTCCTATACCGAATCTGCAACAATATTCTCTTTTCGATTAGAAACATATTTAAAATCAGTTTTTTTTAAACAAATATTTTATACTGGTCGTTCCCGTTGAATTTTTTTCACCCTACCCTACATTCTTCGTGGATATAAAATATTCAGTTTTTATAAATACAACAATAATTTTGTTATGACTTTAATAATAACTAGCAGATTCCAGCGTTCGAAATTCGAGTGCAATTTCTAGGCAGCTTTATTTTTTTACTTAGCCAATACACAAACCAACACTTTTATGGTTTGTTAGTATTGTAAATGAAGATAACAAACTCATTAACAAATGCATTAAAAAATTTAATAAAACACACATAGCATTGTATAATTTTATGTATGTGTTAGTAGCAACTTTAAATACAATTTACTCAAAATAAAGGAAAATTTGCAAAACGGCTGAAAAGAAATACCTTTCAAATAATATACATTTGGTCAAAATCGGGATAAAACTGTAGAACAAAACATCGGTCACAAGAAATCGCCTATCATATTAATATTATAGATATGAATACCAGATATTATTATTTCAGCAAATTCCACCAGCAACATAAGCTGTGTACGCAAAATATCCATCTTTATCTGTCTGCTAAGATATGTATGAATTCGTTGAATGATTTTTCGGTTTCTCTAAGAATTGTACGTCTCGAGGTTATCTTCGGTCTTCCTGGTTTCCTCGCACCCTGTGGGTTCGATTCGAGTGTTTCATGGCAAATTTCGTTGTATGGGTTTCCTAGTGTATGTCCAAGCCACTTATACTTTCTGCTCTATATTTGAGTGTTGATGTTATGTGCATCGGAGATTTGGAGAAACTGTTCATTTGTAACTACTCTAGGCCACCAAATCCTTAATATATTGCGCAAGCATCTGTTGGTAAAAGTTTATATATTGTGCTTGATGACTTCGTTTACCGATCAGGTTTAGGATCAATATAGCAGGCAGAATAGTCTTTACGCAACCATTGTATATGAGAAGTTTCGTCTTGTAATATGTAGTTTTGGCCTTGTGTATTAGCGAATTTAGTAGCAAAAGCTGTTAACGTTTTGAATTGGGGCATGGTTCAGCAAAAAAAAATTGGTGATTGGTTAGATTTTGATTTAACAATCACACATTTTGTCTTGTTTGCATTGATTCGTAGGTCATATTTTGACGCCGTTAAGCCTATCTTAAGTTAAGTTTTCTATCTTTCTCTGTACATCGTCCTTGTTTACCGCCAGAACAAGATCACCGGCATAGTGAAAATCCTCAAGTTGTTCGTAGATTCTCCACTGTATGTCTCTATTTCCACCCGATGTTGTCGAGAGTCTTTCATCAAATGCTGCAACGAATGGGATAGGGGACAACAGGCAACCTTGTTTCGAAAGTTTCACTAATTCTTCCACAATGTGATACTCGCATTTTGGAATCGTCGTATTATGCCCTTATCAGTGTAATTATTTTAACTGGTATTCCTTTGTTAGCAAGAACATGTCATATTTTGCTCCGATAGATGGCATCAAACGCTTTTTCGAAGTCGACAATAATCTGACCCATAATAATAATAAAATAACCTCGCCCGTCGTCTTTCGATTACGAGCCGCCTCTATACTGGGCATAGGTTGTCTACAAGATTACTCCATCTATCTCTTCGTTCAGCAACTTCTTTGTGTTCCCCAATGTTGTTGTATCTTCGTCCAGGACCGTCTGCTTCAAGACAGTTTTGTTCAAGTCTGTTTATTTCACCCAATGTTGATCTTCGCCAGGTGGTTCTTGGTCTTTCTACTCTTCTACTTCCTTGGGGGTTGTATACCAAAGCTTGGTGACATACTTCGTCCGATTTCTTACGAAGTGTATGTCCTATCCATCCAAACTTCCTCTTAAGCCCAACCTTGGAGGATTCAAGTTCCAGGTCTTTAAGTTTACTTTGCATATCAATAAACCTGTGGGAGAGCTCACATTGTCGTCAGTTTTCGCAACAGTACATCTACTTGATGAATCATTCGTTCCAGAATTATTTTCATGAAGATTTTCATCACCGTGCAGAAAATCGTAATACCACGCCAATTGTTGCAATCCGTTGCATCACCTTTCTTTGGCAGTTTTACAATTATGCCACTTGTCAAGTCAGACGGAAACGTTTCAGAAATCCATATTTGTACAAAGAGTGGTTGTAATATGTTTGCAAATAGTCAGTGTCGGTGTCAGTTTTAAGAACTTCAGCTGTTATGTTATCTATTCCTGCTGCTTTGCCATTTTTTAGAGTTCTAATGGCATCAATCACTTCATCCCTTGAAGGAGGATCCGTTCTAATGGGCAGAGTGGTACCGTTATTGTTTCTTGTAACGGTCACATTTTCGTTTTGAATATTTAAGACATTCATGAAGTGTTCTCTCCAACGCTTCAACTGTTCATCGACGTTGGTTATTAGCGTTACATCAGAGGACTTCACTGGTAATGCGCGTTTGTTACCAGTGCCGGCAATTTTCTTTGTAATAACAAACAGGTCTTTCATGTTATGAGCCTTAGCTGCATTTTCCGCTTCTATGGTCATATCGCGTATTTCTTTCTTTTTATCTTCTCGGACCGACCGTTTTACCTGTTTGTCTAGCAGTCGATATTGATTTTGTGCTTCCCTTCTTTTAGTTATATCGTTGATGGAATTAATTTTATCTTTTTGACTTGCACGTTGATCAATCAAATCCCATGTTTGCGGAGATATAGTCTTCGTTCTTTTTTTGCCTTGTTTCCAAGCTTTGAAACACAGGCATCGATTATAGCGGCTTTAATATTCTTCCATTTTTCATTCACATTTTCTAGCCCATAAAACCAACGTTTTTATTAACCCGTTTTAGTCGACTGGGTATTTAAATACCCAAACAAGTTATAGTATTAAAAAAATTCCTGGGTTGGCCTGATAAGAGATAACACTGCAAGTTGATTTTTTATTTAATACTATAGACAGATTAGTGTGAGAAAAATTAAAAAAATTAAAAAAAATTTTTTCTAATTTTTACCTTACCTTAAAGGCCTGTATGTAGCTTGCTAAGGAATCAAAAACTCCATATAAAAAAAATCATGTGATTCCGATCACAGGGGAGATGTGTAAACATCTACTAATTAAAGATTTTTTTATGTCATTTTTTAAAATCAAACAGAAAGCGTCATCTATGTATCACTTATAGCAAAAACTGTTTCAGCTAATTCAACAACCCTTTGTTGTAAAACGTTAAAAATATCCCAATATAAACATATATAAGTGATACATAGATGACGCTTTTAAAAAAGTGGCATAAAAAACAATTTTATATCATAATTTTTTCACCAATACAATCACACACCGATTTGTGTTACAGCTCCCACCGATTTGTGTTACGCTCTTTTTGTGATTGTATTGTGAAATAGAAATTTACCCACCTGTGCGTATAGATGTTAACACATCAAAAACGCTTCAGAAATGCTTAAGGAATTTTTCTGTCTACTTTTTAAAAAAGTAGTATTGTTGTTACTACTTTTTTTTTGACGTAAATTAAGTTAGTTAGCAGGAATATCAAATTTTTCGTTCTTTCTGAACGGAATTTTGACAGGAGAGGTAATCATAAACAAAATGTAATATGCTAAAAAAAATTAAAAGTTATTTTTCAGTTGCAAACATGGAAAAAAAATGAACAAAATTCGACAAAGAAAAACAAGAAGCGGATGGGTAATTTTGATACTGAGCTTAAAAAGCGTTTAGCAGGTCAAATAAAGCAGAACCGAAGAATTGATTTGTTTTCAATTTCATAATTCTTAATAATTGACAGAAAACAGCTGATTGCTAGCGTTGCACTAAAAGGTACTTTTGTGCTTTTTTTTTTCTTTAAGAAATATATGAAAATTTTCTGTTAAGATTCCTTAACAAGCTGCGTACAACTCTTTAGTTTGAAATTGGAAAAATTGCGGTTTTTTTGGTTGTTAAAAAATGATCAGAAAAAGGTTTGTCAAATAAAGGATAAGGCGAAAAATGAAAAACGCGTGCACATTCTTAATAGCTTAAGGTACCGAATTTGTAATGTGAAAAAAATAAAAGCGATTTGTCAACACACTTGGCCGTTACACGCTAAAAAGTGAAAATGGTTATTTATATACCCAACCGTCCATAATGAGTTCTAAAATTAACTATTTTCTCTATATTGAAATAATTCTTTTAAAATCAAATTGAGACATTTGGGTTTTTTTTTCATATTTGCGGCACTTTTTACCCCGAACTCGAATGCGATAATTGTTCACGGCGTTATCGAAAAGGTCTACACCTCCCATGTATTTTTTATATTCGTTGACTAAGTAGGGTTGTTCAAGTGTAACCATTTTTCGTTGTTTTCGATCATATCGCCTTGCGCAAGTTATCGTTCCAACGTACAGCAATTATAGAATTGTCCACATCAAAACAAAAGTCTGAAGTCCCACGGGGCTGTTTACGCATTTTCTTGACGTCCATCAGTGGAGCATGATTAGTCCGATTTTCACGAACAGTTCCCAAGGCGAAAAATCCATAACCCGATAAACGTGTTAATGGTTTATGGCTAGTAAAAAAATTGTCAAACGTTACGGTATGCTTCGCGGGGACATCAAGATGAGAAAGAAGGGAAAGTGCCACCCTTTCTCCAAATTGTAACTGCGAGTTGTCTTGTTTCTTTGCGCCTGCGTATGGAATAAATTGATACAAGTTGCCTTCGTCAGAAGCAAAACTCCAATATTTGTAACCAAACATAATTGGCTTTCTGTTGATGAACATTTTGCATGAATGTTTGGCATAGTAGGCTATCATTTGATCATCAATAGAAAGATTATGGGAAAATACTCCAAACTAGTGCCGAATTATCGCAGACAAGAAAAAATTGCTTCATTCGTTTGAATCTATCTCTTAGCATACATTCCTTTATCATCACACACCCTAGTGATAAACAATTCCCAAAGTTGCTGGGGACTCATTTCACCAATCTCCTCATATAGGGCTTTGTGTGATGTCTCCGTATCATCCAAATGCTCCTTCTCAAACTTGTAATTATGCTTCCGGGACCGTTTTGGTTTCATTCCCTTATCAATTTTACGTCTCTTCTTACCAATCTTACTGGAGGTCACTGGCAAATCATCATTCTCGTTTTCAGCAGATAGTATATCTTCATTCCATCTACTGAAGAAACGCTCTATTTCGTAAGTCCCAGCAATCTCGTGAGGCAGATTTTGGTCGCCGTTTAACATTTGTAAATTGTCATCCAACTCCTCCGTATCACTTATCTTGTCGACGTCATCGGGTGGTAATATAACAACATCAGTTGTATCTGATTCTCTTTCCAAATCTTCTTCCCCATCGGACCAGCTATCGAGAATTTCTTCTAGTTCGGCAGTAGTACGAATTTTCTGATGACGATTCATTTTTATATCGGTTATTTATAATTTTTTTTTCGTATAAATTTATGTTTTTATGCACTTGTTTTATTGTAAAAAAAATTCACTTGATTTCAACTGTTCACTTTGCTTTCCTAAAATAACTACATGTAAAAAGTTCAACAAGTCAGAAAAAGGAGAAGCAAACTGGGAATCCCCTTTTTAAAAACAAACTATTTAAAAAAGTATATCGTTAAAGACGGTTGGGTATTTAAATACCCATGTCCTAACTCAGGAATGGGGGGGAGGTAAAACTTTTTTTTGCACCAAGCAACTTCTATGGACCTCCAGGTAAAATTCTGAAAGTTTCGTCAAAATCGTACGAGCGGTCTATGGGCCATCTTTAATGGGTTAAAACTCTTTCTTTCGTTATGCATATGAGCTTAGAATCTCTCTGTGACTGTATGTGACTTTGCGTGACTATTTTAAATTTAATCTTTGGTCACAGCAAGTCTATGGACCAAGTTTCAGAATGATTGGCTGAGAGGAAATGGGGTTTAAATCCCTACATGACTGTGCGCGTCTATGCGTGACTGCGCGTGACTAAGTCAAAGTTAATCTTTTTTTTCACAACATGATAGTTTCGTATCAATTGGATAAGGGGAATGGGGTGGCCCCACGACAGACAGACAAAGAGTATGAGTTAAAAGAAAAAGTTAAAAAATGAGATACAATGTTGAGCTATATTCGTTACATTGTTCAATTATAAGACGTAGGCTGTTAATTCGGTCTACGCACGAACGCTTGCAACGGAAACCAGCTTGCTCTTTTCCTAACTGTCCGTCCAGGGGAGTGATACCCCTCCAATTCCAACATAGCTTAAGAGCCCCTTTCTTGTGGATTTTTATTATAAGACTCTCCTTTCAGTCTTGTGATATGGCTTTTGTCTTCTATATTTTCCTTAATAGTGGTGTAAGATTGTTACGGTGATTTGAGAGTCGGACTTAAATAGTTCGGCTGGCAGATTATCGATACGGAGGGCTTTGTTATTATTAAGTTCGTTGATAGCGGTTGTAATTTCATCGAGATCAGGTGGTTCGTTGTTGATAGAGCGTTGGTGTGAACATGGTTTGTTTCAGAGTCATCATCCAGATAGATGATATTAAATATAGAATTCTCCCGCTCAATGGTTCAATCACGCCCATTTTCAACTGCTATATTCCTATCTTGGGGTCACACAAAGTTTCAAGACTCTCAGTTTAAAAGTAACCCAAATATTTTGGTTGTAATGCACTGCACTTACATCAATTATTAATACTGGATACTCATAAAGTTTCCAAGCTCTGGCTAGTATAATTTGTTTACCACTTTTTGCCTCAACTACTCCCAGCAGTGAATTATGAACTCGCGAAAAGTTTCAAGGCTCTCACTTCCGCTACGCTTTAATATATAAAATAAGAAAGATATTTCACAGATTTCTCTCAAATTTCATTTGTATGTGTTTTAACGAAGAATAAGTCAGGGTTGGTATATTTTTCGATCTAGTCCCCATATTCTATATTAAAATATCACACGATATAAACTTTTTTATATCCAATTATGACCTCAGCATAGTTGCACCTGAGACCCTTTGTTTGAATTCATGGTATAGGGTATCGTATGGCCTAAATTTTTCAAAATAATTAATTTATTAATATTTTAATTAAATAAAAATATATTTTACTTTTCATAATCTTCAAAGTAATTCCAATTTCCTTAGTTCTAGTTCCGATTATCTATGCTAAAGGAATATTGAATTGAAAGGAATATTGAATTTCTGATTGCAAATAAAAATTAGTTCAATACGACTATTTATTTATTAAAATTAATACAAAAATTTTTTATAGCTGAAAGTATTTTGAAAAGAAGTAAGAAAATTACAGTGGTTTAGCATGGGATGTATAAAATAACCATAAACCGAACTTGAGTGGCACTATTAATTTTGTTTTGCCTTCGGTTAGAAAAAGTTCTTATCTAATGCTATATGGGAACTGATCATATTTGGTAGTCACTTATTTTTTGCAAAACATACACAAATAAAATTTGAGAAAAATCTCCCAGGAAAAATTTCGTAATAGCAGCTCATTGATTTTTGCATTATCAATAATGACCTACACCTGCGCAATGCATTATTTCTAAAGTGAAAATAAGGCGTTACTAATATATACTTATATTTTACGCTAGCTCCATGCATACTGCATTACTTCCAAGGTGAAAATAATGAGTCTCTAGGCAACAAGCTATCTCCAATAACAGCCCCGTGTTAAAAGAATGAACTTATCAGGCAAACTTCAACCACTTACTTCTCCTTCTAAAACCCATTATTTGGTAATGTTTTTTTCCTGGGCTGTGCAATATTTTAGTTTTTTGAAAGATTTAAGTGAAGATCTGGAATCACCTTTATATGGAGGTTATGACTAAGAATTGTCCTATAGGGCTTATTTTGGACTACTGATAAATGGACGTAATAAACATAAACAAACTCAATTTGACTGAGATCTATATGATAATTTGGATACTATGGCAATATATGTCGATATCATAGGGGTCATTTGTATAGGGACTAGGTCTGAAGATGAACCGAATTTCAGCAATTTCAATAGCGTGCGTCCTATGGTCGATATAAGCTTATACTCTTCATTCCAAATATGTTCATATTTTCGACCTGTAATTTGATTACAAATACGGACGGACGGACGAACAGACGGACGGACGGACGGACATCGTTAAATCGATCGGTATAATAAAAGATCGGTCTAGGTCAAATATTTTTGGCAGTTAGCAACATCAGCATAAAGAATTTACACTTTATTGAACTTCAATATTTTTTATCAACATTGAATATTCCTAAGCTAGCAACTGATAGTTCTGTGGTTTTCAAGAATAGCCGCGTATGTCATAAAATCAAAATGTTCAGGGGAGCCAAAAAAACGTTATATTTGAAATTATGGGCCCGATATAAAGTTTTTAGAACATTTTATTTAACAGTCCTTCAGATATGGGCAATAAATACTTTATATAAAATTTTGAGTCAAAAATCTTCAAAGGAATAGATCCTAAAGAAGGACGAAAAAAAACAATATGTAAATTACACTTAAAGTGTGTGCAAATACACACACAAGTTTTTATAAGTGGTTATACACTGAAAACTAATCCAAAATTATTTTGAATTTTTTTTTCATTAATAACAACGTATGTCGTTATGTGTCGTTTTCTGAGAAAATAATTTGTCAGCGATCAAACGTAGGTTGACATACGTCGTTAGTGCTGCAAATTAATTTAATAAATATTTAAGTTACGTCGTTATTTAAAGAAAAAAAACTCAGAAATGGCCAACATAAAAAAAAAAATTGAACACATGTAAAGAGCGTTAAAAATTAATATATTTGGCATCATTAACTCAAAACTGACAAAAATAGACATACGTGGTTATTCCAGAAAACCACCGAGTTTAGGGTTAGTAAAAACGGAGCATTACACAATAGAACAACGCGTTTTCTTTACTAAAGAATATTTCAAAGATAGTGATGGTTTGGCATAAAAATATAGTCGAAATATTGATCTAACTTTGTCAACTCTGAAGAAAATAATTCATCATACTGGATTAATTTGTGAGGCTAAACACACTGGTTCAAATATCAGTGTCGAAGTAGTGCGTAAATGTTGGAGAAAGTCTGAGAACATCAATTCGGCGTCGCAAACAAGAATTGAGAATTTCAAGATCGTCACTGACAATGCACATGCCGGTTCAAAGACTCCATATGTTGTTGTCGAAAAACGTGTCCGTATCTGGTGCGGATTTTAGACTGGATAAATCATTGGAATACACTTCTTCGAAAATTAAACTGGCCAAACAGTGACTGTTATTGGTGGTTGATATCGCATGATATATAGAGTTACTTCTATCTTAATTGGATGATATTGTTTTGATTGATTGCTCCAAGTGTTGTTCTAAACATTACCCTATCCTGTTTCTTTGTGATTCAATAAAATAATAACAATGTAAGGAAAAAAGTAAGAAAAAAATTGTCGGTCTAGACCGACTATAAGATACACTATACCGTGGTTAAGGGACCCTTTCTCTCCGGTCCAACTAATTGTATATAGAAAATAAGCTTAAATTAATTTGAGTGGCATTGCTATTAATTTTTTAATGCTGCAGATATGAAAAAATCATATCAGTTGCTATATTTACATGGGGCCTAGTTCGAAAAATGGGCCGATCCTGACCATATTTGGTAGAGTCAATAATATTCTGAAAAAATATATACAAACCACATTTGAGAAGAATCTGTGCAATATTTATGTTTTTTGATAGATTTAAGTGAATAGCAGGAACCTTATTACGGGTGCTATGACTAATAATTGTCTTATAGAGCTTATTTTTGGATAACTGATTAATGGGTATAATAAGCACAAACAGAGCCAATTTGACCGAGAGTTGTATGATAATTTGGGTCAAACGGCAATTTAAGTCGATCTCATAGGGGTCATTCGTATGGGGCCAAGGTCTGAACATTAACTGATTTTCACCAATTTCAATAGCTTTCAATTTCAATAGCTGACAGAAGCTTACGTACTAAACATCATAAAAAAAAATTCATATTTGCAACCTGTAGCTTGATTACAAGGTTTGCATGGACACACAGAACGACAGACATCGCTAACCCAACGCAGAAAGTTATTCTGAGTTGATCGATATAATAAAAGATGGGTTTTAATGAAATATTTTTGGTAGTTACAAACATCAGTACAAAGTCAATACACCCTGAGCAAATAGTGGTATAGAATATAAAAATGTGTGTTCTATTTAATTCAAGCCTTGCTTTAGCTTTGGAACATCCTTTTTAAACTCTTGCTTTTAACTCATATTCTCTGCCTGTCGTGGGGCCACCCCATTCCCCCTTATCCAATTGATCTGAAACTTGGCCCATAGTCTTGTTGTGACCACAGATTAATTTTGGGGTAGTCACGCACAGTCACGGACTGATCTGAATGTCACTTCCCCACATCCGATCGGTCTGAAACTTGGTCTATACACTTTCTGTACAAAAAATATTAACTTTCACTTAGTCACGGACAGTCACGCATGGTCATGCACAGTCACGGAGAGATTAAAATCTCACTTGCTCTCATCCGATCGATCTGAAACTTTGTCCATAAACTTGTTTTGATGAAAGATTAATTTTGAAATAGTCACTCAAAGTCACGCACAGTCACGGAGAAATGCAAATTTCATATCAATTAGGAAAGAAGGAGTTAAAAAAAAACTTTGTTTTTATGGGTTTCATTATTTAGTTGTTCAGAATATAAATAACTAGCTATTTTTGCCCGGTCTTGCCCGGGATCCAAGGCCTTTGACTTGAAAATGGTTCACCGTTCTTACCAGGCCCTGAGTAGTTAGTACACAATGAACAAACTCCCCAAAATAAAAAAAAAATAACTCTCGCCACAAAAATTTGTATGGCATTGAGGAATTTGTCCATGATGAAAAAATTCCCCAATGTTTACGTTTTTTGGGGAGTAAATTAATTTTTTATTTCAATTTAAAATTTTTTTTGTTTTAAATTTAGAACTTTTTTTTAAACGACGCTATAGCAAAAATGCTTCAAAAATAAGCTACGAAATCGCTTAAATTTTTTTTAAAGTTTATTTATTTTGTAAACATCAAATATAATGGAATCGTTTGAAAATTAAGAGAATCACAGAGCTCTGTTCCGCGAGCGAGTCGCGTCCGCGTCCGCGAGCATGGCAGCCATACCCGTGCTGCCGCGCAGTTGTTGTCAACTTATTTTAATTGCCAAAATATATTTTTCAGATCATTTCGAAATTTTAGCTGAGCTGTGTTCCGCGACCGCGTCACACGGACCGCTTTCGCGCGGCTTTTGCTATTGAAAATAATGCAGATATTAAATAAATTTGTTGTAGGACAGATATTGAGAGCAGTATGGAGAATTTGTTCATTTCTGTCGGGGACATTTTTTAGATTTGGGGAATTTGTTCATCGTGAAGTTATTCAACAAGTTTTTGGGGAATAAGTTCATTTTTTTTGGGAGTTTATTCACTGGGAACTAAGTACTCGGCGCCTGCTTACCATTACTACTAACTATGTTTATGCATGGAGTATTTTGAGTGTATGACGCCTAAAAGTTACGAATTTTAGTTATTCTAGAGCTTTGTGATATACAACATTTCTGGTTTTTCCTCCTGGTGCGTATACGAAAATATTATACTCTGGAGCAGGCCACATAAAATTGTCTATGAGAAAAACTGTCGTTTAAGGAGTCTCAGATTCCCTGGATCCACCCTGTCTTAGCCGCTGGATTTGTAGGAGCACTTGGGTAGATTCAGGCATTTCCGCTTCTCTTAACAAAGCTGAGCTGCGTTCCGCGAGCTCGTCGAGATGATTGAAAAGAATACAGATTTTAAATGCGTATACTGCAGGACAGATATTGAGATCAGTATGCAAATTTTCACTTTAATAAATATTTAACAAAATTCACTAAATAAAAGTATGTATTTACTTAAAAAAAAAAAATGGGGAATGTGTTCATTTCTTTTGGGGACCTTTTTTTTATTTGGGGAATTTGTTCATCGTGAAGTTATTCCTCTGTGTACCAAATTTCAGAGAAATCCGTCGAAAAATACGAATTTGTATAGCGAACAAATATACCAAAACAGAAAATGTGTTTTATAAAAAAGTGGGCGTAAAGGTAGGCGTGGCCAGAAAGATGTATAATCCGACCTTCGCTGGAGTACAGAGATCACGTGCACCAAATTTCAGAGAAAGCCGTTGAAAAATAAAAGTTTGTATAGCAGTAGGCGTGGCCGATAAGAAGCATATGGCGACCTTTTTTAGAGAAATCTGTTAAAAATAAAAATTTTTATAGCAAACAAATATACCAAAAAACAGAAAATGACTTTTGTAAAAAAGTGGGCGTAAAAGTAGGCGTGGCCGCAAGAATCACATGTGACCTTGCCTGGAGTTTAGAGATTGTGCGTGCCAAATTTCAGAGAAATCCGTTGAAAAATAGAAATTTGTATAGCGAACAATTATACCAAAAAACAGAAAATGAATTGTATACAAAAAGTGGGCATAAAAGTAGGCGTGGCCGGTAAGAATCATATGGTTACCTTTCCTGGAGTACAGAGATCGTGCGTACCAAATTTCAGAGAAATCTGTCGAAAAATACAAATTTGTATAGCGGTCAAACAAACAAACAAACAAACAAGCAGAAAATAAATTTTATATATAAAGATTTTTACACTAATTCATGGACATGTTTCCTCATATTTTTAATTTTTTTGTGAACTAATTTTTTTTTTTTTTTTGTATAAAACTGTCTAGAAAAAAATAGTTGAAATTAATATATATTTGCATCTATCGTAAATATACAAATTAAGAAAAAAAAAAAGAATTTATTAAGAATGCCCACAACATTTTGTAATTGATCGATTAATTAAGCAAAATGAGTGATCTGTGCTCCAAATATTTTCACAATTTTGTTTGAATTTCCAAAACTAATGATCATACATTATTTTTCAATACATTGATCAAGTAAACAAATATTAATAAATTTTATTAAAATTTTTCTAAAATAAACTTTTTCAATTTTAAGACATTTTTATGGCTTGTATAACAGTTTAAATTGAGATATTGCCTGAATATGTCCATAAGTCTTTCATATTACAAAATAAATTTTTTTTCCGTCTATTAAACAAAATGACAGCCTTTAAGGCATTCGTGTTCAGTTAGTTGAGCATGCAGTCATAATAATAAAACTTTGATTTTTAGAAAACAAAATCAAATATTTTTTTTCCATAAACTTGAACATTTAACAACTTAAAATGCAATTTTTTTATGTCATTTTAATTTAGAAATATGAACGAATTTTTAAATGAAAAACGAAAAGACATCATCAAATGGTGTGTAATAAAAATTTAAATGCTTCTGGGTATGTGTGTGTGTGTGTCATGTACTGTCGTGATTTTCATTTAATATATTTAAAAATTTGTTATAATAAGTTCAATTTTAAAGCAAAATACAAATTAACTAAAATATGCGCAGTTTAAATTTAATAATAGTATAATGATTCCTAAATGCCGTCATTTATTTAAGAAAAAAAAATCTAGAAAAAAACAAAGTAGTTTGATTTAAATAGAAAATTTCAAGATGATGACTAAGATTGTTAAAACAATCAAAAGCTGTTATTAAAATAATTATAAATTTCAAATAATTTTTACTCGATCATTAATTAAGACTGTGTAGTACGCCCTTATTATTCGAAATGTTCTTAAAAATGTGATTAATAAAAAATATGTAATTAAAGCTTACAATTTAATTAATGGTTTCTTTGTGTTTGTTTCTGTTTTAGCCGAAGCCGTTTTAAGATGTTGGCGCTGTTCTACGGACGTTTCAAATGGCGAATTTTGTAATGATCCCTTTAATCCAGACTCGATAACAGATCAACAGCGCTATTGGAGTTATGTGAATTGCACTTATTCGGTGGGTGTTAAATCTGTTAATGCCCGTCCCGTTTGTAAAAAATTGGAACAAGAAGGTAAAATTTAAAGAAAATTTATTTTGTATAAATTATAGACTAATCAATAAAGTTGATTGTTGGCTATTTTAACTATATTATTGATATTATAAATTATTAGCATGATAAAAAAATATAGCCCGCAAATACATAATATGTGTTTTCTGGCTTGACAATCTAGAATGTTAAGTGTAGAGAAAAATCATTATCGATCATCTGTTGCTACTAACACATACATAAAATTATAGTGCTATGTGTGTGTTTATTAAATTTGTTAATGTGTTTGTAATAAAAATGAGTTTATTTTTGTGTTGATTTGTGAATTGGCTATAATTGATAAGCATACTTTTATGGTATTTATTTAATGAAAAAATAAAATTTGCTAGAATTTGCACCCGAATTTCGAGTGCTGGAATCTGCTAGTATTATATAAAACTGTTTCAAAATTTTCGAAATCATGGCTTCAATTCCCGGTTTATTAATAATTTTAATAATTCTGGTATCATAGAAACTTAACGTTTGTCAGTATAGAATTATTTGCTGTTTTTGCTAGATATTGGTTCATAAAAACGTGCAGTAATAATGTTTTTAAAAAATACTGGTTTTCCAAAAACAAAGTGGTCTTAGCACATTAAATTTCTATTCTGTTCAAAATAACATTTTTATAAAAGCAGACTTGAAAAGACACGTTTTTGAATTATTATAAAATACTAGTTCGAGAATAGAATATTGTATTGATTAAAAAAAAACGGTTCAGAAAAAATCGAGGGTATATATAAGTGTGCAGAGGGTATATATAAGTTTGTCATTCCGTTTGTAATAATTAGAAAAAAAATTTTGGACCCCGTAAAATGTATATATTTGTGATCCTTATAGCAACCGGAGTTGATATAGCGGTGTCCGTCTGTCCGTCTGTGGAAATCACGATGACGGCATCAATCGGGCAGCTAGGGTGCTCGTTGACATAAACAATGATTCGTTAACATCCTGAAAAGTTTTCTATTTAAAATCGTCCAAATCGGTCGATTATGGCCCGAGATTTGAATGAAGAACTAAAAAAAGTCTTGAAAAAATATAATTTTCTATGTTGTTCTTGTCACGATCACGCCCTCAATAGTGCAGCTACTGTGATCATTTTTAGTGACAATGATTCAGTGGAAGATTTCTATTTCAAAAATCATTAAAATCGATGGAACATGTCCAGGGAAATCTCTGAAAAAGTAAAAAAAATGAAAAATATGATGTTTCTATTTTGTTCTTGTTGTTATTCTAAATGTTGTGTTGTTGTCATAGCTGGACTTGTTGTTTTTGTGGTTGTTGTGGTAATAATATAATAAAAACTAACCCTTTGTACATTTTTTTTATTAACTATGGTAGAAAAATTTAAAAGTTTCCATTGTTTTGGCATCACTAAAAAAAATTGTTAGCTCATTTCTGTCATTACCACGAGCCTGCCTGCAAAATGTCAGATCGAATGGGTCACGGTAAAGGGGTTAAAATCGATCCAAAATTTTTTCGACAAGCAGACACTACGAGTTAATATAAAGGGAGTAAAAATTCACCAACATCTAAAGCAAATAATGCTAAAATACCTAGTTGTTAATAACAAAAAACAATGTAAATTTAGCAAAAAAAAAATTTTATGTATAAATCTATTTAAAGAGAAAAACACAAAAATAACGTTTGATGTTGTATTTTTTGTGTGTAATATTTACATATACATAAATAAACATATTAAATAATACAAATAATACACATATATTCTATATATTACATATATTCTATATATGTATATCCATAGCAACTGTATGTTAGAAATAAATCGGTATATTATTTTATTTACATAATTATCTGCAATATTTTGTTGTGGGGAAAATACATTTCTTTTGCATTAACAGAGTGTCACTTCATTTTGCTCAGCGTGACTATGCCACAGTAGATGGCGCCACAATTTTTGTTCTAATTAGCTTTGCAATAGTTATTTCTATTTTAACATGAATGTCAATATCATACAGAACGATGTTAGGAGTATACACGGGCTGGTCTTTTATTTCATACGTTTTTTCATTATTCTTTTACAAATATGAAGTTTGGCATATTAACTTTTTGTTGTCTTTACAAAATAGAGTTACCGAGTTCATCAATGAGTTTTTTGCTTTCAAAACAGTTCTACATAGTTATATAGAACTATTATTCTGCTTTACCTACAAAATATCTGATTGCGATTACATCTAATTTTTAAAAATTGTTTATAATAACTAAAGCATTATTATTCACATAAATACAAAATTGCACTTTTTAAATTTTCCATTCAAATTTAAGAAAATATCAATTCTAAAAACTGGAATTAAAAATTTCCAATTATAAATTACAATTAATGTCTTTCAGAAAATCATATCAAAACGCCGGAAATTATAATTTTAAATTTAGAAGACATCAATTGCATCTTTAATATATAAATTTTATTCGTTAAACACAAATCGAAATTCCAAAAAAAAAAAAAAAAAACACCAAATACCTATGTTTACATTTAAAAAATTTTTACAGTTTAAAAAAATATTGACATTCAGGAGAAATTAATAGCTTTTCAGTACCGCGATTCAGTAACTTCTTTTAACGATAGTCGAATCGTTAAATAAAAGAAAATTGCAAAATTATCAGTAAAATTTTTGAACGATATTCGCTATTGTTAAACTCAGCTGTTGTTGTTATCTAAACGACAACCATTTTTGTGTTGTTTATTCAATCGATAAAAACTTGAATTTTTAGGTTGAAATGTCGCCATACATAAATAAAAATCATAAAATAGTGAAAATATTTTGCTTTAATTAAAAAACTTTTTTATATAAATAAAAAAATTAAATAGCATATTCAATTCATTATTTCATTTTCAAATAAATAAACAGAAATATTAGTAAAAATAAAGATATTAAACATAAACATAAAATCATCCTATCAAACATGAAGTAATTTGTTTTTCTATTCTTTGTGTTTTTCGCTTATTTTGAAGAGATGCCACTCGTTTACAATTTAAATAAATAGAAAAATAGATTTGTCGACTGTCGTTAAGATGTGTGTACTTAGTGAATCACTTAATCCTCAGTGCAAACAACAATAGCTGTCGATATATTTTGCGATTGTCGGATCGTTGAAATTCTGTCGGATCGTTGAATTCGCACTACAGAAAACATTAATTTAAATTCAGTGAATTTTAGAAAACGTCAAATGATATTTAAGAATTGCGAACATAAAAACTGTTGCATAAATAAACGCAATTTGATGAGAATGTTATTTTTTATATATAAATTTTCACAATTTTTTTTGGATGAAAATTTGAAGTTTTTCAGAAAATAAAGAGAACAAATTATTTTATTTAAAATGTTTGTGACATTTGGTTTTTTGCGTTTGGCATCCCTAATTTGATTATTTATTATTATAAATTTATTCTCTATGTTTTCAAAATATGGCAATATTTTAATAAAAAATTTGAGAGATCTTTTATTTTTGGTTATTATTTTGTTACTCCATCCAACCTATATGGCCACAATGAAGAAATATTTGGCCAGTTAAAATAAACTATACAGCCATCTCCAATTAGCACGATTTAATGCATATAGCCACCCTACACAACCATTACCTTTGCAATGGAGGTTAGGGCGAGCTATTTAATTAGCAAAAACTAAATTAAACGAGAAGTTATGTCATATAACCGGAAACGCATGCATATAGGTATATAACCTAAATGCATGCCGATCAGCAACTACGATGACCAAAAAGCAAACACCGAAATAAATCCGAAATAATAGAAAAGACGAAAACCAACCCAAAGAATTTGCTGAAATAATTTGGTATTAAGTTTAACAAATTGTTTACTTTTTCATTTACATTTATTATCAAGACTCAAACCGAGGTGGAGGGTATCAAAGATTCGGCACAGTCGAATTTAACACTCTTACTTTTTTTTTTTTTTAATACTCGTTTTGTATAAAATTAAAAGTTTTAAAAGTTGGACTTATTTTAAATTTAAAATTGGTTTTATAATTTTGTATGAATAAATTAACAATTAAAAACTGTGTTTTTAAAAATAACGGCTTTAGAATATGGATATTTCTCATAATAGTTGTGCAGGTTGAATAAATTTTTTCTTCAATCTGGTGTTGTTAAAAATAGCAAATCTAAGAGTTGGATTTATTTATTTTTTTTCCAAAATAATGGTTTAGTAAAAAATCAGTTTTATTTCGAAAGTTTTATTGGTTATCGAAATACAAGTTTTATAAAATACTAGCAGACTCCAGCGCTCGAAATTCGAGTGCACTTTCCAGGCAGCTTTATTTTTCAACTTAGCCAATTTACAAACCAACACTTTTATAGATTATTATTATTGTGAATGAAGATAACAAACTCATTAACAAATACATTAACAAATTTAATAAAACACACACAGTATCTATAATATTAATAGGCAAGGTGATTTCTTGTGACCGATGTAAGTTTAACCCCGATTTTGACAAAAAATTTATTATTTGAAAGGTATTTGAAAGGTTCTTTTTAGCTGTTATCCAGATTTACAGATTTTCATCGTCTGGAATAGTGTTTTGGAGTTATGATCGTTTAAAGTTGCTAATAAGACACACATAAAACAAGTAAGAAAATTATAGTCGGTCTAGACCGACTATACGACACCCTATACCATGCGTTTAGAAACCCTATCTCTTAGGCCCAACTAACTGGACATTGAAAATAAGCAAAAACCAAATTTGAGTGGGATTTTTATCAATTTTTTTGGCTGCAGATATGAAAAAGTTCATATCGATTGCTATATCTATAAAGGGACTAGGTCCAAAAATGGACCGATCCTGATCATGTTTGGTAAAGTCTCTTGTATTTTGTAAAAATATGTACAAACAAAATTTGAGAAGAATCAGTGCAATATTTTTGTTTTTTAATAGATTTAAGTGAAGATCGGGAAGCAGCTCTAGATGGGGTGAAAGGTATCATTTTTGGACTACTCACTAGTGGATGTAATGAACGCATACAAACCCAATTTGAGTAAGATCTATATGACAATTTGGATCTTATGGCAATTTATGGGTAATTTGTATGGGGGCTAGGTCTGAACGTGGACCGATTCTCACCAATTTCAACAGCGTTCATCCCATGGCCGATAAAAGCTTACATACCAAATTTCGTCAAAATATATTCATATTTGCGACCTGCAGTTTGATTACAAGCTTTACATGGACACACAGATGGACGGACGGACGGACGGACGGACGGACGGACGGACATTGTTAAATCAACTCAGAAAGTGATTCTGATTCGATCGGTATAATTAAAGATGGGTCTAGGTCAAATATTTTTGGTTGTTACAAACAGCAGCACAAAGTCATTATACCCAAACCACATAGTGGTATAGGGTATAATTATACAATGCTATGTGTGTATTTATTAAATTTGTAAATGTGTTTGTGTTAATGTGTTGAGTTTGTTTTCTTCATTTAAAATGAGGTGAATTGTGAAGCCTACCTTTAGTATCTTTATTAAGTGAAACATAAAATTTCCTAGAATTTGCACTCAAATTTCGAGTGCTGGAATCTGCTAGTATGTATAATTTTATGTATGTGTAAGTAGCAACTTTAAATGCAATTTACTCAAAATAAAGGCAAAAATTTTAAAATCTGTAAATCTGCAAAACGGCTAAAATGAAATATCTTTCAAATAATATACGTTTGGTCAAAATCGGGATAAAACGGTAGAACAAAATATCGGTCACAAAAAATCGCCTAGCCTATTGATATTATAGATATCGAGTATATGAATGATTTTTTTTAAATACTGGTTCATTAAAAATAGAATATCAACGCATTTTCTTACTCTCGATACCATTCCGTTTTTAATAATTAGAAAAATAAATCTGGACAATATAATATATACTAGCAGACACCACCCCTCCAAATTCGATTGCAAATTCTACGAAATTTAATTTTTTTATGTTTTTCTGTTTGGTCAAAGTCGGGGTAGAACTGATAAAGTTACATCAGTCACAAGAAATCGCATTGTCTATTATATATACATATTTGTGATGCTTATAACAAGCGGAGTTGATATAGCGATGTCCGTCTGTCCGTTTGTGAAAATCACGGTCACGTCATCAATAGGTCAGCTGGAGTGCTTAAATTTAGCGAAAATGATTCACTAACATCCTGAGAAGTTTGCAAATTGAAATCATCAAAATCCGCTTTGTAGGTTCCGAGATATCAATGAAGAAGTAAACAAGTCTTGAAAAAATGTGATGTTATGATCTTGTTCTTGTTATGATCATCACGGCAAATAATTTTAAATTTAGAAAATATGAATTGAATTTTAGAAAATATAAATTTTATTATTTAAAAACAAATTAAATTAAAAAATAAAATTGAAATTCAAAAATATTTAATTCAGGGAACATTAATATTATTTTAGGAAATTTCTGATAAGAAAACATTACTTTAACAAGTAAAAAAATTATAGTCGCTCTACACCACGGCTACAAAGAATTCAGTTTTGAAATAATAAAACGCAAGTAAGAAAATAATAGTCAGTCTAGACCGACTATAACATACCCTACACTATTCGTTTAGAGACCCAACTAATTAGATATAGAAAATAAGCATAAACCAAATTTGAGTGACATTGTTATTAATATTTTTTCCTTTGAATATGAAAATAGGTCAAAAATGAATCGATCCTGACCATATGGTAAGGTTACTTAGTTTTTTGCTAAAACATATCGCACCTGTACCTCTAAAGTGAGTCAACTCAAAATTTACAAATTTTCAGTGGATGCAAAAAACTTTTTTTTTATATTTACTATAAAATTTAAAAACAGTTGTTTCATTGTAAAGAATTACGAATAATAAGTACACAACAGTAGTTGGTTTTGCGATTTTTTTAGTGATTATCAAAAATAAACATTTTTTTTGGTGCAACTCAAAATATGTCTTTTTAGTGGATTCTAAAGTAGCTACTCTTATAACACAAAGAGGGTTACAACTGTATTTTTACGAAAGACTAGAAAAATCGATGTAAGATTTTTACAGTGGATAGATATGACCACTGTGTATCGTTTTCTTGCAAAAAGTGAAAATTGAAAAATTTTGAGTTGACTCACTTTAGAGGTACAGGTGCGATATAAAAACTAAAGAACTGTGCAACATTTTTGTTTTTAGATAAATTTAAATTTAAATTTATATGGGGGCTATAACTAAGAAGTGTTTTATAGGGTTTATTTTCAGACTACTGATAAATGGATGTAATGAAGATACACAAACCCATTTTGATCGAGATCTTTATGATAATTTGGATATTATGGCAATTTAAGTTGATCTCAGAGGGGTCATTTGTATGGGGACTAGTTCTGAATATTAACCGATTATCACCAGTTTCAATAGCTTTCATCAGCTGGCCGATATAAGCTTATACACCAAATCTCATCAAAATATATTTATATTAGCGACCTGTAGTTTGATTACAAGGTTAATATGGACAAACAGACGGACATCGCTCAATCGACTCAGAAAGTGATTCTGAGTAGATGGATCCAGATCTAATATTTTTGGTAGTTACAACTATCAGGAAAAAGCCATCATGCCCTGACCGCACAGTGGCATATGATATAAATATGTGATCGTAAAGTTTTCCGACGAGCAATTGAGCTTGATCTTGGCCGTTATCATCTTGTGAATAAATCACTGGCTCGCATAAATTTTACTAAAGAAGACGTCAAGTGATAATAATGTTCTCTTTACAGATGAGATCAAGTCGAATTTAAGAGGTCGTGATGCAAGACCGCTTGAACGACAACTAACGGAAAAAAGTCTTGACCCAAAATATACAAATAAAACTGTTAAATTTAAAGGTGGCAATGTTATGGTATGGGGTTGCCTAGGAATGGTTCCGATTCATGTAGTAACAAATACTCTAATTCGAATCGGATACAGGCAAATTCTAAATAACGTAATGTATCCATAAGCGGAGAAAAATATGGCCCTGATCTAGAAATTCCAACATAACAATGATCCAAAACACACCTCCATAGTTTTAACCAAATGGCTACATCATCATGCAAATCTCAATCCTATAGAAATTCTATGGGAAGTTGTGGATCGAAAAAGACGGACACGAAATTACACGAACTTGACAGAACTCATAGAGGTAGTTAATTCAGAGTGGCAAAAAATTTTAATTGACTTCATGCCTCGGCATTGTGAAGCAGTACTAAAAAGTAATGGAGCCCCAACAAAATATTAAAAGGGAAATATTAAGGGAAAGTTTTCAATTATTGTGTAGTAAAGGTTTCCATTATATTGTCAACAACATATTTTACATTTTTTTATTTTTCTTCTGAAGTTAAGCTATTTTATGTTAATATGTATTTGTTATTTTTTAATAAAACATAGAAATTTTTAAAATAATAAAGAAGTTTTAATATAATGATCCAAATGTTTGATATTAAAAGTTTCCATTGTATTATCACTCACATTGCAATATTTTGTAATCAAAAAAAAAAAAAAAAAAAATTATGGCTTAATTTTTTTACACAATCACTAAATAAGAATCGGATAATAATTCCGCATGTTTAAATTATTATTAAAACTAGCAGATTCCAGCCCTCGAAATTCGAGCGCAAATTCTAAGAAATTTGATAAACACACACATAGCATTGTATAGTTTTATGTATAGGTTAGTAGCAAATTGTAATGGTGCGGCGTTGGTGGAAGATCCGCTTCCGTTTCCCTGAGCCTTTGCTGGTCGCACGTGCTGGCGTAGGGGCCTAGCTCGCCGGATGGGTGGGGTCTTTCTCAGGCCCAGGGAAACCGCACTACAGATTTTCACGTGCGATTTAAAAAAAAACTGTCAAAAAACGGATATGAAATGGATGGATGGACATACTTACCTTGGGATTGGGGACGAGGTGTTCTGCCCCTTTTGCCCTCCCTACCATGTTACCTCGACTCCATCTTAATTGGAGGTAACCCACTTCAATGATAAGAGTTTGGTTTGGTTTGGTTTTCTACTTTGGGTTTAACAAAAAGGGTCCTTTATTTAACCTTCATTTTAAGGTCATAATGTTAAATTATTTTAGCAAAAATTTTAATTTTAGAAACATTTTAAATTTTTTTTTTTTTTTTAACCAAGTTTTTTATTTGGAAAATTTTTAATTTTAGCTTAATTTTAATTTTAGAAGAATTTTAATTTATAGCCCAATTTTAATTTTAGGAAAAATTTTAATCATAGCATAATTTTTAATTTTAGGAGAATTTTTAAATTTTAGCTAAATTTTGTTTTAGGAAAATTTTAGCAAAATTTTATTTTTAGCTAAATTATATTTCTTATTATAAT
The DNA here is from genome assembly GCA_963682025.1 of Cordilura impudica. NCBI lineage: Eukaryota > Metazoa > Arthropoda > Insecta > Diptera > Scathophagidae > Cordilura > Cordilura impudica. Next base: position 24,790,656 of record OY821518.1, read on the forward strand.
TTTTAATTTTAGCTCAATTTTATTTTTATTTAGGAAAATTTTTAGATTAATTTTATATTTAGCAAATTTAGTAAAAAAAATTTTTTTTTTTTAGTCTTAGGAACTATTTATATGTTATAAAATTTTTGTTTCTGATTATAATTCAAAAAATTATTTATATATAAAATAAAAATTACCGACTTATGGCTAGTGTTGGTGGCAATGATGTAGCCTTTGCGGACAGGTGATGCTAGCGGTTGGAGGCTCCCTTAGCTGGAAGTTGCGAAAAGGGTGATTCTGGGCTGGGCCTGGTGATGTTTTCTTTCTCCATGTTTTTTTCCTTTTGGTTTCTATGACAGTTTACACAATTTCCACGAAAATGTTATTGGTTAATTCAGTAGTTTCTTTAACAAGTTAATAATGTCAAATATTTAGTTACTTTAAAGCACTTAATTAAACATTTAATTTGACAGTTAATGCTTTTTTTTTTTTTTTCTCAAGAGTGGCTACTATTTCAGTTTAATTTTGTTTTTGCTTTTCGTTTAATAAAAAATTGTAATGTTGTGTGTATAGAGTAAAATGAAACAATAATTTTTAAAAAAAAAACCAACACGACTCTATAACAATAACGTATCCCCAAACGGACGTGCAGATGTATCGAGCGTTCGATTCAAACTTCCAAACTTTAATGTCTTATCTTTCTTAGATTTTAATTTTCTTAAATTTTTAATTTCTTATTTTATAACTTATTTTTATTTAATGTAAGGTTTTTCCTCAACCTTTCTTCTCAATAACAAAACTTCCACTCCGTTCATAAATTTTATATTTCTTTAATTAATTTTAATTTGTTAAGTCTTAAAATATTTCTCTTTTTTTTCATCTTATTTTTTTTTTTTTTTAAACTTTCACTTTAATTATAAGTAACACTCAGTTTGCTTAAATTTTCTTAACTTAATTTTTTTTTTTCTTAAACTTAATTTTTTCTTAAACTTTAAACTTTCGGAGGTTTATCCTCAACCTTATTCTTTCATGGTCACATTTCAACTCCCCTTAATTATAAAAATGACTTTTTATTCAAGCTAATCTTTTTCCTTCATTCATTATCTCTAGTTAAAAACCTGTTTATTAAAAAAACAAAATCACCACCAATTCATTGAGAACATTCATATGCATTCATAATATTCTCTAGTATTTATAACACTCCCACTCATATATGACTATGAGAGCAAGTGAGATCAATACAAGAAAATACGTGGTTTGACCAGCATGATTGCATATGAATGTGTTCATGATTTAAAACAACACAATGAAGAGAAAAAAATGCCATCAACCTAGTACCATATAAGGTGTTGTTTATATGTACATACTTGAACTTGAAAATAATTTCAAGATCAAGGTTATTATTTTTTTTTTCTTCTTTCTTATTCTGCCTGTACCAGAAATTCTTTTGCTACAGTGCAGAGCAAAAAAGATCACCGTCACAAAATTTAAATGCAATTTACACAAAATAAAGGGAAAAATTTTAAAATCTGTAAATCTTCAAAACGGGTAAAACTAAATACCCCTCAAATAATATACGTTTGGTCCAAATCGGGATAAAATGGTAGAACAAAACATCAGTCACAAGAAATCACCTAGCCTATTAATATTATAGATCCATGTTAAAAAAACAATGGTTTTTCGATGTATGATTACTTTTTGGTTTAGAAAAAGGCCGACATATAACACAAGGGAACAAAATTGAAATTATTTGGTGGTGCCTAGAACTTTATTCCAATTTTTTACTAACTTGAGGTCGCTGATTTTAAATCTGCACTTGGTTTTTTTCTATCAGCTCGACTTTTCGCGATGTACCGTTACGTCCAAAATTAAGGCACTTCCACTACATATATATATTGGAATAACTTGAAAACGGTTCATTATATTCAGTAAAAAAAAAATACAAAACTTGTCAACAATGTTATCTCTAAGCAGTGCTTACATTTTAAATTTGTCCAGCAGTTTCAGAGATATCGTGGAAGTTTTGCATAAAATAGCAATTTTCAAAAAAAAAAAAAAAAAATTTGTTGTTTAAAAATTCATTAAAAATAAACCTGCGACACAGATCACAGTGTTGGTCTAAAAACATTTAAATAAACATATTTCGAATGAAATGAGCTTTATTTCATTGTAATCGGTGCACAAATTTGATTTTTTTTTTCACAATTTACTGAAAAAACTCAATTGATAAAAATCGCGATTTCCATAAGATTTTAAGATTTTATAAACTTTTCTTAAATTATAATCTAAGAGAACAGGGTTTTTTCCAAATAACTTTAAAAACAACATTCAAATCGTAATCAACAAAAACCTTGTTCCCTTGTGTTATTATTAAAATAGTCATTTTCAAAATACAGTGGTTTACTCATAGTTGATTTTTTTAGTTTAGAAAAAAAATCGTATTTATAATAAATTAATCTAAAAATTTAAAAAATGCTGGGTATATAAAAAGTTGGTTTTGTTAAATAAATCACATAAGATATTTCTGGTTTTATAAAACATAACTTGTGGAATTATAATATCTAATTGTTTACTTAATAAAAAATGCTAATTTTTTCAATAATTAATAGAATATTTAAAAAAAAAAGCTTGTGTAATTATAATTTCGCAATATTTTAAACAATTAAAGCAGGTGGTTTAGTAAAAAAAATCAGAGTTAATAAGTTTGCAGATTTGTTTGCAGATTTGTTTGCAGATTTGTCCATAGATACCGGTTTATAAAAAAGCACCTGTGAATTAATATTTGCGCAATATCTAAATATTCTAAAAATACTACTCCACTTAAAGTATGTAAAAAAAAAATCATTTGGACTATCTATAATATTAATAGGCAAAGCAATTACTTGTGACCGATATAAAAATTTTAGTTATCAGCCGATTTTGATCAAACATAACTCATTTGAAAGGTATTTCCTTTTAGCTGTCCACCATATTTACAGATTTGTACCGTCTGGAACATTTTTTTTTGTAGTAATGCTCATTTAAAGTTGCTACTAACACACACATAAAGCACATAATGTTTATTATGAACATCAAAAGCCTTGCGTTGAATTGTGAATTGGCTAAAATATATTACAATACCTTTAGGCTCTTATTATTTCCTCGTATTAACAAAGCCATTTATATATCTTCTGCGTGTTCAACAAATATTTATAATGATTATAATTATATTTATAATGAATTAAAAAAAAAAAAGATTTGAATTGTGAATTGGCTTAAATTGATTAGCATACCTTTAGGCTCTTACAAAATTATTTGTTATTTGAAAAAATAAAATTTTCTAGAATTAGCACACGAATTTCGAGGGCTGGGCTCTCTTAGTATTTAATTAAGGGGCTAAGGGAAGCGCTTGGTAAAAGTGGGAAAATGCATGCTAAATTATGGGAAAATGCCTGTTAAGTCTATAGGAAATGCATGCCAAATGGTAAAAATGCATGTCAAAAATGGCAAAATGTTTGTAAAGTTTGGGCAAATTTATGGGAAAATGTATGTTAAAAATGGGAATTTTTCTGTTAAAAATGACAAAAATTTTCATGCTAAATGTGGGGAAATTGCATGCTGAATTAAGAAAAATGATTTTCAAAGCTGCAAATAAAAAAAATCTTTCCAAAAAACAAAAACATGCACATGACATGCATTTTTACCATTTAGCATGCATTTCCTATAGACTTGACAGGCATTTTCCCATAATTTAGCATGAATTTTCCCATTTCTGTACAGCAAAACCAATTCTCTCTTTAATTAATTTGAAAACACTGGTTTAGCGAAAAGAATTGTTAATTAATAATTTTGTATTATTGTGAATAGTTTAATTTTTTTTTAATTCGCGCAATAGTGTTAAAGCAATATTAAGGAAGAAAAAATTCCTAGACCATAAAATAAATTTGTGGCTTACTTATTTAACAAACTATTCCTAAGTCAATAATACTAAAAATTCTAAAACGTTTCATAAAAAATTTATTTTAAAAAATCAAATATACTGGTTTCAGAAATATCTTGATTTAATTGGTTAGTTAGATTGATTTATAACACATCTATATTATTAATAGGCTAGGTGATTTCTTGTGACCGATGTTTTGTTCTACCGTTTTATCCCGATTTTGACCAAACGTATATTATTTGAAAGGTATTTCTTTTTAGCCGTTTTGAAGATTTACAGATTTTTAAATTTGCACTTAAAGTTGCAAAATTGCACTTAAAGTTGCTACTAACACATACATAAAATTATACATATGCTATGTGTGTTTTATTAAATTTGTCAATGTGTTTGTTAATGAGTTTGTTATCTTCATTCACAATAATAATAAACCATAAAAGTGGTGGTTTGTGAATTGGCTAAGTTGCAAAATAAAGTTGCCTAGAAATTGCAATCGAATTTCGAGCGCTGGAATCTGCTAGTTTTTTTTAATATATGTGACCTGGACTATGAAAAGGGGGCTTAGGTGTGAAAAAATCTTTATTCCTAAATCGTCTTCATTATTTGATTCTCATATTCGCGACCACTTTTCGTGGTATAATTGTTCGGCATTTGCTATTTCAACAATCTTTGAGAGCACAGACAGATCCATCCTAACGTAACTTATTTGCATTTCATCTTCTGCTTTAGACGAATTTTTTTCATCGTCATCGCCATTCGAATATAACACCATCAAACCCGTCACTGTCTTCATCGTGAACGTGATAACAAAAAAAAAAAAAAAAAAAAATAAATCGCCGACGCGATACAATGATAACATTTGTAATTTCAACTTAACGATATTAACTACGGTAATATTCCGAGTAGAAATAGTAGAAACGCCGATAAAAGGGATCAGCTAAAGCGAAATTGACGCAGCGAGTTTTTTTTTACTTTTAACAACTATTTTCTCGATAACTTGTTATAGACTAGGTCACACATATAAATTAATATTAGTTACTATATAACATTGCTATTCATCTGATTTAATAAAAAATATACTGGTTAGGGAAAAAAAATATTAATAAATTTGTATTTACTCTGAAATACGTTGGAATTTATATCAAATAAATATTTGTGATATTTTGAGAGTAGCCTGAGATAGTTTTGACCTTAAAAAAACTTCTAAATTTATTAAAACTAGCAGAGCCCAGCCCTCGAAATTCGAGTGCTAATTCTCGGAAATTTAATTTTTTCATTTAATGAGTAATTTTAGAAGAGCCTGAAGTATGTTAATCACTTTTTAAATAAAATTCATTAACTTTCAATATAAATATTTGTTGTACATGCAGAAGATGGGTTTGTTAATAAATAATTTTAAATGAGCCTTAAGGTATGCTAATCAATTTTAGCGAACTCGCAATTCAAGGCAACACTTTAGATATTTATAATAAAAACACATGCAGTATGTATATCATGTATGTGTTAGTAGCACCTTTAAATGAGCATTACTCTAAAAAAAATTTTGCAGACGATGCAAATCTGAAAATCTGGTGGACGGCTAAATAGAAATACCTTTCAAATGAGGTATGTTTGGTCAAAATCGGTTACTACCTATCATTTTTACATCGGTCACAAAAAATCGCCATGCCTATTAATATTTTAGATAAAATCGATTTAGTTTGAAAAATCCAGTTATATTTTACTTATAAAAAACCTAAAAAAAAGAGTACCTATAACCTTTTTAATATTGTAATCTATAATATTAATAGGCTAGGGGACTTCTTGTGACCGACGTTTTGTTCCACCGTTTTATCCCGATTTCGACCAAACGTATATTATTTGAAAGGTATTTCTTTTTAGCCGTTTTGCAGATTTACAGATTTTTAAATTTTTTCCTTTATTTTGAGTAAATTGCATATAAAGTTGCTACCAACACATATGGATATAAAATTATACAATGCTATGTGTGTGTTTATTAAATTTGTTAATGTGTTTGTAATAAAAATGAGTTTGTTTTTTTGTGTTGATTTTTGAATTGGCTATAATTGAGAGCATTCCTTCAGGGTCTTTATTTAATAAAAAAAATAAACTTTCCTAGAATTTGCACTCGAATTTCGAGGGCTGGAATCTGCTAGTAACAATGACTGGATTAAACAGTGCTATTCCTTATATCCAGTAAAATTTCTCAAATTATAATGAAAAATATTATTTTTAACCTAATGTCATCATCATGACAGGCGATGATTGTAACCCCATTATAACTGTGATCTGTGTAAATCCACAATGTATTTTTAATGCCATTTTAGTTGCTGTGAACATGTATGATAAATTATTTGTACAGAACTTAGTTTGACATGTTAATACATGTTGTTCGTAATAAAAATGAAAAAAGAAAAAGAAACACACACAAGCACAGTAAATACTGATTTTGCAGACTGCTTGTTATTTAAAACGTTTCTTTTTTTTGGAAAAATAAAAAACAAAATATATTTAAAAAAAAAAACAAACATTTTATTTGAATTAAATTTGTATTATATTTATTTGTATTCAATTCTTTATGTCTGTATGCATAACTCACTGTCTGTTTATTTAATTCATAAAGCGTTTAGAGAATATCTCAAAGAAATCTAATGCCTGAAAATGAATTGTGTTCCAATTTGGAATACAACTCTGCACATTCTTAGAGCTTTTGTGAATAAAGTTTGTAATTATAGTTTTATAATTAAGATTTTAGAACTAATTTTCATGTCATCTTCAGCTCCCATTAAATTTTTTGACACAGTCTAAACGCAGTTTCACAATAATTTCTTGTTTTTTTTTTTGATCTGTGTTAGTTTTTTTGTATACTTATTTAATTTAATTTTTTTTTTTATAAATCACTGCAAATCATTTTGGTATTTTCCAGCCTATTGCTGTTTAGAAAACTTCATACTGAGAATAGGTTCAAGGTTTATCTTGCAACTTAATGCATGTCTATTTTCTGGGTCTCCAATAAACTCAATAATAAACAACATTCAGCGAGATTTGAATTATTGATTTTAACTAAGAATATTATAAATCGTTTTTGATCAGAGTTTAGAAATGTACTAATTTATAATTATACTTTGGAAAAAAATTTTAAAATTAAAGGAAAATATGTTAGACTATGCTTCGGCAAGTGTTTAGTTCACAAAATTTAAAATGTCAATAATATGATGTACATGAGCACTTTTACGTTGTTTTTAATCGATGACTAAAATATCAATATCCTCTAGCAGTCTGTGCTCAAGGTATAATATTAATATGTGATCTCACTAAATATGGTCTCGAGCGGAGCAGAGGGACTTTGTTAATACATACTTCCTATGAAACAATCATATCGGACATGAGCTTTACCATGTTTGCAGGCAAACTATTAATCTCACTTTATGGTTTATTCAATGTCAACTAATTACGCTGACTAGTATGGTCAAACCCTTTCCAGAAGCTCTTAGTTAGTCTAGACGGACCACAACCTTCTTACTTATATTTGTTTTCAGTTGTTTGGAAAAAGTTTAATATAAATGACCGATGTTCGGCTAAAATTTTGCAGAACTCTGGTAAACACCAAAACCGAAGCACAGTTTTGTTCCCAGTACTGAACATAAATATAAACAAATTTTTATAAAAAACAAGATATTCACCCCTGTTCTTGAAACCACTATCACAAAAAAAAAAAACTCGTAAATGAAAAAATTCTTAAATCTACGAGTTTTTTGCTGTTCTCTTGTTTCAATAAGAATATTTTTTCTCGTTTCAATTCACATAGAAAAGACTTTGTGAAATCAAAACAAATGCCCTTTTTTTCTAATAAGCAGGTCTTAAGAGATAAAAAAACTAATTGATATTTAAACTCTAACATGTTTTTTTATTGAACCTTGTCATTATTTTAAAAAATTAGACATTAATTTTATGAAAAAAAAAAAAACGATTTTAAAAAACGTCTACATTTTGCGCTGATTAAAACAAAACTCGTAATAAGTGCTCGATGTTCATAAAACACACTTTTGGCGATGATGCTGTTCTATAACTATAATAAAAAGTTTTTATTTACACAATCTATTTTCCATTATAATTTTTTCAACATAGATTCTTTATTGCAAATAAAGGAATTAGGAAAAATTTTTTCATCAAATCACATATTTTTATTTTTTTGCATATATTCGAAACAGTAGTGATGCCAGTCAAATCCAATTTATTTGAATATCGAAATTTTTTTTGGTGATGCCTAACTTTTTAAAAATAGAAAAGTAATTTTTTATTGAATGAAATTGAAGAACAAAAACAATTAAATGAACAAATAAGTTGTTATTTTAAAAGAAAATATTTTTCTTTATACTTTTTCTATAAACTTAAGAAAAAACATGCACAAAATACTTAAAAGTTTTTTGTTAAACTGAATAAAGAACCATATGACGCCTCGGTGTCTAGATAACATATGTTCTTAACTTAAACATATGTTTCCATTAAATAAATAAAAAAAAGTGGTTTCAAGAAACCCAAAATTTCAATTTAATGTGACTTTAAATTCACTCTTATTCAAATAACAACGTTGAAAGAACAGGGCTGATTATTATATAAATATTATTTTTATCCAAAAATTAAAGAAAAATATTAAAAATATATAAAAAAAGAAAGAAATTATAATTGATTATTTTATTAGAAAACCAAATTTTATTTTTATTTGTCTACCGAAAAAATTTTGGATTGATTTTTAACCCTCTTGCCGTGATCCAATCGAACTGAGACTCGTGGCGACTACAAAAATGATCTACCAAATTTTCGTTTAAAAAATTTAATTGTAGTATAATATTGTAATTTTCGAAAATTTAAACCGTTTTTTATTTACAGTCAATCAATTATTAAATAAGATGATGGTAAACTTAATATACAAAGAAAGGGCGTATAATAAAAATTTGGTTTTTATGGGTTAGTGTTTTTAATAAATAAAATTGAATGAATATATTTCAGAAAAACAAATATTCCTTTAACGAATAAAAATTAGTTAGAAAAGTATTTTTTTGTTAAAAAATATTCTTAATGAAAAAAAATTTAAAAAAGGATTTAAAAAAAATTTTTTTAATTATATTTTTATAAAACAAATTTTTTTTTATTATATCATATACAAAATAATATTATATGATAAAAATGATTTTTATTAAATAAATACAAACTACTCGTACCAGTATTTGCCCAAAAAAATATTTTTATTGAATAAAAACAAGTTCATATAAAATAATAAAAATATAAAATCTATAATATTAATAGGCTAGGCGATTTCTTGTGACTGATGTTTTGTTCTACCGTTTTATCCCAATTTTAACCAAATGTATATTATTTGAAAGGTATTTCTTTTTAGCCGATTTACAGATTTACAGATTTTTAAATTTTTGCCTTTATTTTGAATAAATTGCATTTAAATGTGCTACTAACACATACATAAAATTATACAATGCTATGTGTGTGTTTATTAAATTTGTTAATGCGTTTTTAATAAAAATGAGTTCGTTTTTTGTGTTGATTTGTGAATTGGCTGCTATAATTGGTTAGCATATCTTTAGGGTCTTTATTTAAATAAAAAAATAAAATTTCCTAGAATTTGCACTCGAATTTCGAGGGCTGGAATCTGCTAGTATAAAGTAATAGAAATGATATTTATTAATAAATAAACACATTTGTATTATAAAAAATATTTTTTTTTCCATAAACAGAATAATGACTGTGTGTGAAATTATTCAGGCTCCAGACCAAATGTTTTTAATTTAAATAAAGCAAAAACATCGGCACATTTTTGTAAATATTGATCTATATTCTGCATGATAGGTTATACAGCTGTTTCGGATAGAGTCACCAGCCCTCATCAGTAACCAAAAGCAGGGGCCAAATCACCGCATTCGCTGTCGAAATTTTTCGATCGAAATTATATTTTCAATTTCCCAAATAAAATACTAAATATAATTTTACTCTGACACAGTTAACGAATTATGGCCCCTAGTTAAGAGTAAAAGTTAAACGATGTTTGTCCAAAATAAGGAATTTCGATTGATATTACGCTTTATCGAATGCAGTGATTTGGCCCCAGTAGACAGTTTGTTTGGTAAAAGGTTAAATTCATATACATTTGCTGAAAACAACCGAATGACAATTCAAGCAAAGAGTTATACTATTTAAGCCTTTTTCAATATGGCAAACTAAAATATAAAGCAACTTTGAAACCAAAAAAAAAAAAAAAAATTAATAAATAAAAATAAATAAAAAGAATATTTATATTATAATATAAAAAAAAGATATATATAAAAATAAGAATTTTTGAGCCGATAGCCTTGGCAGCTAGTGCTCACGAATTCCTCATTAGTTAAAGAATTTATTTTTGTGATTAATAAACTAATAAATAAATATATAAGGATTTTTATATTTTTATTAAAAAGTATTTCCATCTACCATCTACATTTTAAAAAATTATCTCTTAAAAAAAAAAATAATTAAAAATTATTTATTATAAAAAAATTATTTTAAGAAATTAATATTTATTAATAATAAAAAAGTAAACAAAAAATTAAAATTTTTTAATATAATTTTTTTTAAATAAATTTATTTAAAGAGTATTAAATTCGGCTGGGCCGAATCTTTGATACCCTCCACATTTTTCATTTTCAATTTTCATTTTTTTTTATCATTTTCCATTTTCCACTTTTCATTTTTCATTTTCCATTTTCGATTTTTCATTTTCCATTTTTCATTTTTCCATTTTCAATTTTAAATTTTTAATTTTTCATTTTCCGTTTTCCATTTTTCATTTTCCAATTTTCATTTTTATATTTTCATTTTTCATTTTCCATTTATCATTTTTCATTTTCTATTTTCGAATTTTCATTTTTCATTTTTAATTTTCCATTTTCCATTTTTAATTTTTCATTTTCCGTTTTCCGTTTTCCATTTTTCATTTTCCAATTCTCATATTTCATTTTCCATTTTTCAATTTTAATTTTTAATTTTCCATTTTTTTTTATTATTAATTTTTTATTTTACATATTCCATTTTCCATTTTTTCATTCTTCATTTTCCATTTGTTATTTTTCATTTTTAAATTTTTCATTTTCCTTTTTTCATTTTCCATTTTTCACTTTCCATTTTTCATTTTTCATTTTCCATTTTCGATTTTCCAATTTTCATTTTTAATTTTCCATTTTTAATTTTAAATTTTTCATTTTTCATTTTTCATTTTCCATTTTTCACTTTCCATTTTTCAGTTTTCATTTTTCATTTTCCATTTTTCACTTTCCATTTTTCAGTTTTAATTTTCTTTTTTCCATTTTTAATTTTTCGTTTTCTGTTTTCCGTTTTCCATTTTTCATTTTCCAATTTTCATTTTTCGTTTTTCATTTTCCATTTCTCATTTTCCATTTTCCCTTTTCCATTTTTCATTTTCCATTTCTCATTTTACATTTTCCCTTTTCCATTTTCGATTTTTAATTTTTCATTTTCCATTTTCCATATTTCATTTTTAATTTTTCAATTTCCATTTTTCAATTTTCAATTTTGATTTTTCATTTTCCATTTTCCATATTTCATTTTTAATTTTTCAATTTCCATTTTTCAATTTTCAATTTTAATTTTTCATTTCCCATTTTCAATTTTTAATTTTTCATTTTCCGTTTCCCATTTTTCATTGTCCATTTTTCGTTTTTATATTTTCATTTTTCATTTTCCATTTTTCATTTTCCATATTCCACTTTCCAATTTTCATATTTCATTTTTAAATTAAAATTTTTCATTTTCCATTTTTAATTTTTCATTTTTCATTTTTCATTTTTCATTTTTCATTTTTCGTTTTTCATTTTTCATTTTTCATATTTCATTTTTCATTTTTTATTTTCCATTTTTCACTTTCCATTTTTCAGTTTTCATTTTTCATTTTTCAGTTTTCATTTTTCATTTTCTAATTTCCAATTTTCATTTTTCATTTTTAATTTTCCATTTTCCATTTTTAATTTTTCATTTTCCGTTTTCCGTTTTCCATTTTTCATTTTCCAATTCTCATATTTCATTTTCCATTTTTCAATTTTAATTTTTAATTTTCCATTTTTTTTTATTATTAATTTTTTATTTTACATATTCCATTTTCCATTTTTTCATTCGTTTTCCATTTGTCATTTTTCATTTTAAAATTTTTCATTTTCCTTTTTTCATTTTTCATTTTCCATTTTTCATTTCCATTTTCCATTTCTCATTTTCCATTTTTCATTTTCCATTTTTAATTTTTCATTTTCCATTTTCCACTTTTCATTTACCATTTTTCATTTTCATTTTTCGTTTTTCATTTTCCATTTCTCATTTTCCATTTTCCATTTTTTCATTCTTCATTTTCCATTTGTCATTTTTCATTTTTAAATTTTTCATTTTCCTTTTTGCATTTTTCATTTTCCATTTTTCATTTTCCATTTTCAATTTCTCATTTTCCCTTTTCCATTTTTAATTTTTAATTTTCCATTTTCCACTTTTCATTTTCCATTTTCATTTTTCGTTTTTCATTTTCCATTTCTCATTTTCCATTTTCCCTTTTCCATTTTTCATTTTCCATTTCTCATTTTCCATTTTCCCTTTTCCATTTTCGATTTTTAATTTTTCATTTTTCATTTTCCATATTTCATTTTTAATTTTTCAATTTCCATTTTTAATTTTTCAATTTTCAATTTTGATTTTTCATTTTCCGTTTTCCATTTTTCATTTTCCATTTTTCATTTTTCATTTTTTATTTTTATTAATTTTTAATTTTTTATTTAATTTTAATTATAAAAAAAATATGTGGTAAAACTTGTTTAGGCCAATATGACACGTGCAGTATTAATATACACACAACTGTAATGACTTCAACAATACGAAGAATTACAACATATACAACATATCCTAAGAAAAACAACAAACACACTGAAAAATTTTATTTTTTCAAGAGTTTTTTCAAAGTTTCATTCATAGCTCGTGAACCTCTCGACCGATTTTGACGATTTTAAATAGCAACTCCTTTGGGATGTTAGCAAACAATCTTATACAAAAACGAGCGGTCTAGCTTAGATATTAACGGCGTGATCGTGATTTCCACAGACAGACGGACAGACGGACAGACGGTCATCGGTAAATCAACTTCTCTTGTTATAAGGATCAAGAAAATATATATTTTTGGGATCTCAGGAATTTATTTCGATGCGTTACAAACGGAATGGCAAACCTATATATACCCTCTGCCACTGAGGTGTGGAGGGTGTAAAAAATTTCAAATATTTTACGGAATATGAAATATTTTAATTTTTTATTAAAAAAATAATAGTTTTATTATGAAAGTATGTGCTTAAAACATATAAACACTTTTTTTTTATAAAAATTATATTTACTAGCTGAGCACAGCCCTCGAAATTCGAGTGAAAATTCTAGTAAATTTTATTTTTCAATGTTTTTCTTAATATATTTAATTCAATAATTTTATTTCTTATATTTTATTTCTTGTATGCCACCTAAAGGTGTGATAATTTTGGGCATTCCACAATTCAACACAGGGCGCGTGATATGAAATTATTATAATGAAATTCAATTGCGTTATTTTCATTGTAGTCGTTATTGGTTTATGTCCAAAATTATTCAACACAGGGCTTTTCATGATAGATGAAAACAACACAACATAAATGATGACAACACGGTACAATTTGTGATATCTGTGTACTGTGTTGTCATCATTTATTTATTTTATTTATGTATTTATTTACAATTTCTGTGTCGTGAAGTCAATTTGTTATTAGATAAATAAGTGACTACAATTAAAAGGATGTAATATAGAATCGTAAGTTGATCAGGTATACTAACAATAATTTTCTTTTTCTAAAAATAATGCCAGAATTTAAATAAAAATATACACTTCTGAAGAAGTCTGAAAAAGATGTCTTTATTTACACCAAATTTGATCATCATTAGCCCGTAAGCAAACTCATTTTTACAATATTAAAAAATTAATATTTTCTTACCAAAAAAAAAAAAGAGAACAAACGTTATTTAAAAGTTATTTATATTTTTTTCTATTTCCAAAAAAAAAAAAAATTTATTAAGAAATATTTTTCTCATGTATCTTATATGTATGTATGTTTCTTTGTCCTTTATGGGAGACTACACCACTAGACCGATCGTCTTTAAAATTTTACAGTAGATAACTGCCTATCCGGAAGAAAAATAGGCTCCATTTTTTTTGGATTTTTCAAGTGGATTTTTCCCATATATAAAAAATTTTTAACATCACATATCTGGAGCTCTATGATAATAAGAGTCCTGAAACTTTGTAGTAGTACATAAATCAGTAATGTGAGAAGTTGGGCTAAAAATGGGCATGATCAAGCCAGTGGGTGTGGCACCTCCCATATATGATAAATACATAGCATCTTATATTTAGATTACTATGATGGCCAGAGTCTTGAAACTTAATTTACGTCAATTGGTTGTTAGTGTGAGTAGTCGTACCAAAAATGGGCGGGTTTGGGTTAGTGGGCGTGGCACCTACAAAAACTATTATCTGGAGTACTATAAACCTCACAGTCTTGAAACCAAGTGTGAGTTCATGAATGATGAGTGTGAGAAGTTATGTGAAAAATGGGCGAAATCAAACAAGTGGGCGTAGCACCTCCCATACAGAGATGCTTAGAAATAAGTTATATGTTAAAACAACGTTTGTCGGGTCAGCTAGCTTTAAATACTTTCATTAAGAAATATTTTTATTAACATGAAATTATTTTCTTAAAAAAACACGTATCTATTATTAAAAAACATTTATATTAAAAAAATTATTTAAATTCAAATATCGATATTTTCTTAATAAAAAAAGAACAAAAAAAAATTAAAAATTTAAATTAAAAAATAAGAAAATACTTAATAAAAAAAAATAATTAAAAATTATTAACATTTTTATTTAAATAAATTTATTTAAAAATATTTTTATTAAATATTATTATTGACAAAAAATATTTTTTATAAGGGATCTTATTAGTTTATTTTTTTTGCTCTAATGATAGAAAAATAATGCAATTTTCTAGAAAGAAGGTAATCCTTTCTATAAAAGCCCATAATAATCTAACCCATAAAACAAAGATTTTATTAAAACTCTTTCTTTCCTTATGAATATGAGTTTAGAGTCTCTCCGTGACTGTGCGTGACTTTGCGTGACTATTTTTAAATTAATCTTTGGCCACAACTAGTCCATAGACAAAGTTTCAGATCGATCGGATGAGGGGAACTGGGTTTTAAATCACTCTGTCACTGTGCGTGACTGTGCGCGACTAGATGAGGGGAAATCCGTTTTAAATCTCTCCGTGACTGTGCGTGTTTAAGTCAAAGTTAATCTTTTTTAACAGCAAGTGTATGGACCAAGTTTCAGATCAAATAAATAATGGGGAGTGGGGTTGCCCCACGACAGACAGACAGACATACAGAGAGTATGAGTTAAACGAAAGAGTTTAAAAATAATTTATTACTTCTTACGTTATAATAAATATTTGTCAGAAACGAAAAACAATTACCTTTAAATTTGACGGTTAATTATCGGCAACTGTACGGGTGGAGGGTATTAAAAAATCGAAATTAACACTCTTACTTGTTTTATTATAAATTTGTCTTGCTTAGAACTTCTTCGGTATATACAATAGGATGGGTCAATTTAGCAATCGATATTGTGCCATCGATAGCTTTCGGTAGGAGGAAAAATAAGTTCCACTACGACATATCAAAAAAATAATTTTCGCGACCCCCAAAATTTCGACGAAAAATCGATTTATGTCGTATAATCTATAATAAAGGGTCCGCCAAATAACTTTTTTTTTTTTTGAAAATGCTATAAAAAAGAACTACCGAATATTATCTCAAATTTCTTTTTTATTTGAAAGTACAATCCTTCCGGTTCATAATGCAAAATAATTTCATTCAAATGGCTGCCTTGGCTGGCCATGCAGTAGCCTACACGATCGGTCCAATTTTTAAGCACATTATCGATTGTGTGCAGCACAAGCGTCAATTGTCTCTGGCTTGTTGGCGTAACACTTATCTTTGAGGGCAGCCCACAAATAATAGTCCAACGGTGTCAAATCGCAGCTCAGAGGTGGCCAAACGACATCAGCTCTGCGGCTGATAATGCGATCTTCAAAAACAGGGCGAAAAACATCGAGTGTAGCTTCGGCTGTGTGGCACGTAGCGCCGCGGCCGCGCGCCGTCCTGTTGAAACCAAATGTTGCCAATATCCTCCTCTTCAATTTTTGTGAACAAAAATTCGTTCAACGTGGCCCGATAACGATCGCCATTGACTGTAACGGCCACTCCTTGCTCATTTTCGAAGAAAAATGGCCCAATTATGCTTCTGGACCAAAATCCGCACCAAACAGTGACTCGTTTTGGGTGTATCGGCTTTTCAATGAATGCGTGCGGGTTTTCTGTGCCCCAAATGCGACAATTTTGCTTGTTTACATACCCGCCAAGATCAAAATGAGCTTCATCTGAAAAGATGTTTTTTTTTTGGCAAAATCGGCATCTTCTGTAAGTCGATTGCAGGCACACTTAGCGAAGCGAAAACGCATTGGATGGTCAGTTGGCTTCAACTCCTGAACCAAAGGTCTTTATACAAAATTCGTCTCAATGATGCCTCCGAAATGTTCAGTTCTTGAGAAAGACGGTGAATTGATGTTGATGGCGCTTCACGCACACTTTCTGCCACAGCAGCAATATTCTCGGGTGTACGCACTGTTTTTGGCTTTTCACGCTTTGGTTTATCGATGAGGATGCCAGTTTCTTTCACATTTTTCACAAGATAACGAACATACGGAGCTGAAGGTGCTTCTCTTCTTCCAAAATCCGTACGCAATTTTCGAACACATTCTGCAACATTACCATGATTTTCAAAGTAATGTCGCAATATTTCCCAGCGTTGTTCAAGCGTATACACAACCATATTCGTTCAGCGGAAGGATAAAACTAATTATCTGTCAAATCAGACATGAGCTAAGTGTTACCATTCACGAAATAAGCACTAGTTGAAAAAAAAAAACGTTAGATGGCGGACCCTTTATTAATAGGCAAGGCGATTTCTTGTGACCGATGTAAGTTGCACAGTTTTACCCCGATTTTGACAAAAAGTTTATCATATGAAAAGTATTTCTTTTTAGCTGTTACCCAGATTTACAGATTTTCATCGTCTGGAATATTTCTTTGGAGTTATGATCGTTTAAAGTTGCTACTAACACATACATAAACTAATACAATACTATGTGTGTGTTTATTAAATTTGTTAATGTGTTTGTGTTAATGTGTTGAATGAGTTGAATTGTGAAGCATACCTTTAGGGTCTTTATTAAATGAAAAATTTAAATTTCCTAGAATTTGCACTTGAATTTCGAGTGCTGGAATCTGCTAGTAATAATAAATTTGTGTGTACCCATATACGACATAAATCGATTTTTCATCGAAATTTTGGGGGGCTTGAAAATTATTTTATAGGTATGGTTCCTAGCAAATATATTTGTTATGGCTCATAGTAACAGAATCGCGATGAGCCCATGGAAATTTTTTTGGGTCCCCTACAATTTGACCCACTCTAATATACATGCTTACTTACTATTTAATTAAAAAATAATTGACCTGTATTTCAAATAAAATTTAATGGAAGAGTTATATAAAAATATCAATAAATTTTTCTTTGATAATAAAAAGACAGCTTTTTTGCGTTACAAAATTAAATTGTTTTTGATTTCTATCATTAAATTTAGCACATGCATGCAGTCATATTGTCATGCATAACTAGACAGACTTGTACAAACACGAACAAAATGCTCAACCCCAAAAGATATTGTCACGTTGTTAAGACAAAACACTGAAAAAAAAAAAAATTAAAACAAACTATTGAATAAACAAAATAAATTGAAAAATTGTGTTAAATTCTTATACAAATTAAAATTTATTTATAAATCAATTCATAATTTATTTTAATTTAATTTATAATAATTTATTATTTATTTATTTATTAGTTTATTAATCATAAGAATTAATTATATGACTAATGAGGAATTCGTGGGCATCAGCCAAGGCTATCGGCTCTAAAATAATTTATAATTAGGAAGAATAACTATTTTTTGACAGAAAATTATTGCCCTTAATTATTGAAATGGTCTAAGTCACATATTTCTTGACATTGATATTTGAAATATTTAAAAAAAATAAGTTGTAGCTTCACTAATTTTTTAGTTCATTAATTTATTAATTTTGAATTATAAAAATTTAAAAATTTACTAAAACCATTTTTACAATTTATTAAATGACTTTTATTTTTCGTTAAAATAATAATGGAAAAATAATAATGGAAAGTTATGAATATATGAAATTTATTAAATTTTAATTAAACTAAATTTTTAATTTATTAAACTTATGAAATTTATTAAAGGATTTTTATTTTCATTAAAATATTTATTTCAAAATAAAAATTTAATTATTATTAATTTTTTTTTTTTTTATTTATATTTTCCAGTGTAAAAACTTTAAAAGATAGACCGAATATTTAAGTGCAACAATTATATCGACATTTTAAAAAGCAACAAATTGCAACAGACATTTTTCTTTAATAACCATTTATTTCACATTCAACTCTTAATGGACGAAAAAAAAATACAACACAGGCGAAATATTAATAATTAAAAAATAAAAATTTAAAGACATTAACAAATATGAAGACAGAAAAAAAAACTAATTAAGTTGTTTATTACATTTACAGTTCAAAAATATATTTGTTTTTTTTTTTTATCAAATTAGTTAAAGTAGAAAAAAATCATACATTTTTATTGAGTCGATTTTCTTCAAAATCAATCACTTTTTTTCATTTATTGCTTTTATTTATTAATCAACCGTTAAATTAATTGCTATTTTTTTTTTATAATTAATGTTTCGATTTTTTGTTAAGTTTGTTGAGAAAAGTTGACAATACAGTAAAAGATTGCATCATTTTGTCTTAAGTACGAGTATGTAAGTACTGGCATGTTTATGTTAAGAGGCCAGTAATATTGGAAGTAGTCTCCTTTTAAGATTGACACACTACGACGACAGTGCATGAAGTTTTAGTTAATTGAGGTACAATGATCTTTTGTGTGTGTATGTATGTATGCATGCTTTGCAAATAATAATAATACATATTTATATGCGGTAAGGGAAAATGTTATTTCCAAGTTCTGTTAACGAAAACAGAACTAGATTAACAAGGAAAATATTTAAACCGGAATCTTAATTCAATGCCACTAAAACGCAAAAAAATGCAAAATAGAAAAAACGCAGAATCGCAAAATCGCTAATAACCCAAAATCACAAAAACGCAAAATCGCATAAACATTATAAATCAAAATCGCATAAACATTATAAACAAATTCATAAAAACGCTAAACTTCAAAAACGCAGAAACGAAAAATCGCTAAAATAAAAAAATGTAAAATCGCAAAATTGTAAAACCGTTAAAAATCAAAATAGTAAAATGTAAAATTTAATAAAACGTGATATTGCAAAAACGCAGAAAAATACCATAGTAAAAACGCAAAATCGTACGAAGATAAGTAACACATACTTTTTAAATATCAAAAGCCCTGTGTTGAAATGTGAATTGGCTAAGATTGAAACGGTCAATTTTTACTTACGAAAAGGCTTTTTGGACCGAGCTCAACGATTTCTTAAAGCCTTTCAAATGGAAAATTTGTTTCCTGAACAATAATATTGACGCTGCAGCGATAATGATGGAAAAAATAATGGTGCTTGGTATGAGATTATTAATTCCATCAAAGCGCATTTCGGCTAAACCTAATCAAAAATCTTGGTTTAACCAGACTTGCGGAGATGCACTTAGACCCAGAGAGGAAGCATTCAGACTTTGGCGTGAAAATAAAAAATCCGTCACTGAACTGCTACGCAAACAGGCGAGAAACGAATGTGCTAAAGTACTAAGCCGCGAAAAGTTTCTTCACGATCAGCATCTTCGAGCTAAAGTTCTTTCTGCTCCGCGGGGCAGCAAGAGCTTTTGGTCATTTGTTAAAAGAGTAAAGAATAATGCTAGTTCTGCGATCCCAACTCTTTTAATGAATGACCAAATATTCACTGACCCGGTTGATAAGGCTAACCTTTTAGCTGAACTTTTTGCAAAAAATTAATTTTTGCCGGATAGCGATCAACCACTGCCCGAACTCGAAATAGTATCCTGTACTATGACTTAAATATTCTTCCGAGCACGTACAGTTAAAAAGGTTCTTTCGGATCTCAACATTAATAAGTCTCCGGGACCGGATGGTATACAAGCACTGGTGCTGAAACAGTGCACTTCGACGCTAGCCAGTCCATTGGCCAACATTTCAGCCTTTCGTACCGTGCGGGAGTCTTTCCCTCTTGCTGGAAAGTTGCCAATGTCCAACCAATCCCTAAAAAGCGTGTGGCTAATAACCCTGCAAAATACCGTCCACTTACAATCTGCTCTGCACTCTCAAAGGTGATGGAGAGCATGATAAATCTCAATCTTGTGAACTACCTGGAGGCCGACTCACTTCTTAATGATCGTCAGTATGCTTCCGTAGAAATCGTTCCATGGGAGACCTGTTAGCTCTACTTTCTGAGCGATGGAATCGATCCATTCGCAATTTTGGCGAAATTAAAGTGTTGCTCAGGATATTTTCAAGGCATTAGATCGTGTGGGGCACGGTGCATTGATATCAAAGCTTATTGCATTTGGGGTCTGTAATGACTTCTCTCGATTTATATCGAGTTTTCTCAGAGACCGAAGAATACGTGTTGTTATTGATGGGGTCTCAACTAATGAGTTTAAGCTTAATTCAAGGGTACCCCAAGGTTCCGTTCTTTCTCCTTCCCTTTCCCTTATGTTTCTGAACGACCCTCTTGGTTAAACTTTTAACTCCACATACTCTTTCGCGGATGACAGCAGCATTTGTCATTCATTTTCCTTTAATTGTAGGCCAAGCCACTTGGGGGTTCGGGGCATAAGTCATATGGTTTTACGTGCGTACCTGTCGTGTCGACTTCACAACACGGTGTTGTAAGCACTAGGTGAGATACAAGGCATCCACCGGCGCCCCTTCCTTAGATGGTAGCAAGCTAGGAGAGATGATTTGGCACACTCTCCGCCCTATTCGGTTGGCCCGATCTAAAAGCCGTCTACTCTATGGATCGTAGAACCCGGTTGAATGCAGCTCCACATCGAACTGAGTTCTGTCCGCGATTTTGGGCTACCACAGCCACCATGAAACTCCCCGAGGGACCGTTCCCAAAAAAGTTATTTAAGGGTACAACACTTTGTTGTCGGTCACCAGAAGCACTTGCAAAAATACATGCCTTCAATGACCGCACATTTGTCTACTACCTTCGTTCTTACCAGCTGTTATTATCAGGTGGCCCTGATATGTACAACGTTCCGTACCAACTTTTAAACCTATATCCGTTTCATCCGCGAAACGCTGTGTTGTCAAATGACTCAAGCACTCTTGGACTCGTCCTCCATCCCACCCTCTTGCCTACTAATTCTACATTATACATCTTTGCTAGGACTGGTACTAGCTCACCAATTCACAGCTTCGAATTTTCTGGCCTTCATGCGTCTACTACGCTCCGAACTTACTAATCAGCGCCATCATGCTAGGTGATGCTTACGTCAACGTTCCGTACTTCGCTTTTCAACTAGTCTTCGACTCGTCTTGGACCCACACTCTTGCTCAAATTCCTCCGTCATGGTATTTTGTCAAGATCACTGACGCACCCACAGCCGGCCTCCGTTTCGCTCATGTAACATCTTTACCAACATTTTCACCTTGGGACACCAACACAATTATGGGATGTGACAACAATTTCATCTGGTAGGTTTTGACATCTCCAGTTTTATATTTTTGCTTGTGCTGCCGCTGTGAGCTAACCTTGGGCTCAATACCTCACCCGTGGTACCTATTTATAGCATATGGTAAGACTTCGTTGCCAGTCTGGCCACATACTGGCCGCTACCAAGTTATTCCCCAAATAGAATAGTACTTGGTGGACCTGACCTTCACCTTTAGCCGCTAGGCATAATCACCAGAATTAACTGGCTTTGCCTAGCGTTGCCCGAAAGCACCACTTGGAGGTAGGTTATAGGCATGGGCGAAGTATCAACCGCCACTGGCGTACCAGTAAATTTATGATACAACTTTGCTCCCCAGAGGTTGGGGGCAAAGGGCAGACAGTGAAGGACACACTCAGTCAATACCTGTTAACAATCTTCGAGTGGGGTAAAGCGAATAGGGTTGATTTAAATGCGCTGAAGACTGAATGTTGTATGTTGACCCATAAGGCCATGGATTCAACAATGTCATCTGTATATATGGGTGGTATAGGTATTGAGGAATCGGATACTCTTGATGTTCTAGGCATGAGAATTCAAAGTGACGTTCATTGGATTATTTCACTCCTTCTGATCTCCTTAAAACCTATACCACTTACATCCGACCGAATATGGAATACAACTCCCATATATGGACAGGAGCTTCAAAGTCTATTTTGGAGCTACTGGACCGTGTGCAAAGGAGGGCGTTGGTGCTCATCAATAACAGTACGGCATCCAACTCTATTGATTCATTGGAACATCGTCGGAATGTGGGTTGTGTAGCACTGTTCTATAGATACTACCATGGAAAATGTTCTTCTGAGATTAGCGAACTTATTCCAAGTGCCAGAGTTTCGGTTCGCTCTATCCGCTTCTCTAGTAGATCACAGCCATTTGTAGTCTATTGTCCAGTTGACCGCACAACGCATTACAGAGAGAATTCGTTTATCAGTCGAGCTAGCCGTATGTGGAACAAACTTCCCGCAGATGTCTTTCCTGACAGTTATAATCTAATAAAATTTAAGTCATACATCCACAAACACTACTCCCTCTTTCCTCCTTCCCATAAATTATTTTGCTGAGATCAACACAATGCCTGCATCTGTAGGGGGCATTCCCAACAATTTTAATCGGTCTGATAGGTATTTGTCATAATATATTCATGTTTGAAGCCTGTACTTTGATTACAAACAAGAAAAAGACACACAGACAGACGGACAGACGGACATCGCTAAATTGATTCAGGAACTTATTCTAGCTCAAATATTTTAGGTAGTTAAAAACATGTACACAAACTGATTATAGCCTCAGCATACCAGAATGTTCAGTAGACTAGATTTTGTCTGCTATCCTAGATTAATTCAGCATTTTTTGGCAGTGTGGACCAATATAAAAGTCTGTAGAGTGTATACAACATAATCTGATACAAAATCTGATTTTTCGTAGATCATAGATCCAAAACTATCTAACTTTACAAATGGATTGTGGCAGCTAAAGTTTGAAGATGAAACTTTGTTTAAATTTTTGAATTTAGAAATAGGGAAAAAAGTGGTCATGGTTGCGTTAAAATTCTTTCATTTGTAACATCTCAGTCCCACCAATATCAAAGGCGAGTTAGATTTCACGATGGACTAGACGTAGTCCTTCGTATACAAAAGTAAACTATAACGTGAACGAGTTTCAACGACACCAAGGAGACCAAGACCAAGACGAACATCGAAGTGATCGCAGAATTGTGGTGGCCACGCAAGAAATGATGCCGATAATCCACAAAATTGTAGTGGATGATTACCAACTGAATTGTAACTTAAATCGCGTCGTAAAAATGTTGAATCAAGTGCTTGATAATGTCTCTCATGATTTATAATCATAAATAAAAAATGCATCCATAGCTGCACAACTTACACCTAGGAACATTCAAAGAAATGGTCTAAAAGAATAGGCCTATATCTGAGGAAGGTGAATACGGTTCCTTCTGCAGTCAAAGTCATTGAGTCAGTTTTTATCCTTTCAATACATTGTCTTCACGGCTCCAAAGAAAGCGATGGTAGATCATTTGAAGGCATGACGTCAGTTTCTTCACAAAAATTCAGTGTTGAAAGCAAGATATACAAGTAAGAAAATTATAGTCAGTCTAGATCGACTATACCATACCCTACACCACGTGTTTAGAGACCCGATCACCTAGGTCCAACTAATTGGGCATAAACTAAATTTGAGTGGCATTGTTATTAATTTTTTTTGCCTTTGGATATGAAAAGTTCATATCGGATGATATATGGGGACTAGTTTGAAAAATCGACCGATCCTGACCATATTTCTGGTCACTTATTTTTTGCAAAAATATATACAAACCAAACTTGAGAAAAATCTGTGCAAAATTATTGTTCTGTTACAGATTTAATGATGATCGGGAAGAAGATTTCTATGGCGGCTATTACGAAGAATTGTCCTAAAGGGTTTATTTTTGTACTACTGATTAATAGATGTAATAAACACACACAAACCAGATAGACCAAAAACTATACGATAAGTTGGATCTTATGTCAATATAAGTCGATCTCATAGAGGCCATTTGTATGGGGACTAGGTCTGAACATGTACCGATTTTCACCAATTTCAATAGCGTTCGTCCGAAAGTTGATAAAAGCTACATACCAAAATATATTCATATTGTGACCTGTTACGGACATCGCTAAATCGTTTCAGAAAATAATTTGGAGACGGATCACTATCACAAAAATGAAAAATGAAAAATGAAATATAAAAAATGAAAAATGAAAAATAAAAAATGAAAAATAAAAAATGGAAAATGAAAAACGAAAAATAAAAATTTAAAAATGAAGAATAAAAAATGAAAAATAAAAAATGAAAAAAAAAAATGAAAAATGAAAAATAAAAAATGAAAAATGATAAATAAAAAAATTAAAAACGGAAAATCAAAAATTAAAATAATAAATAAGAAATTAAAAATAAAAAATTAAATATGATTAATAAAAAATGAAAAATGAAAATGAAAAATGAAAACAGAAAAATAAAAAATAAAAAGTAAAAACTAAAATATGAAAAATAAAAAATAAAAAATTTAAAATAAAAACGAAAAATAAAAAATAAAAAGTTAAAAATAAAACGTAAAAAATAAAATAAGAAAAATACAATATGAAACTTGAAAAATAAAAACCAAAATTAAAAAAGAAAAATGAAAAATAAAAAATTAAAAATAAAAAATAAAAAAAAAAAAATAAATAAAAAATTATAAATAAAAAATTATAAATAAAAAATTAAAAAAAAAATAAAAAATTAAAAATTAAAAGCGAAAAATATAGAAAATTATAGTCGGTCTAGACTGACTATATGATACCCTATACCATGCGTTTAGAGACCCTATCTCTCAGGCCCAACTAACTGGATATAGAAAATAAGCATAAACCAAATTTGAGTGGGATTTTTATTAATTTTTTTGGCCGCAGATATGAAAAAGTTCATATCGGATGCTATATCTATATGGGGACTAGGCCCAAAAATGGACCGATCCTGACCATGTTTGGTAAAGTCTTTTGTATTTTGCAAAAATATATACAAACAAAATTTGAGAAGAATCCATGCAATATTTTTGTTTTTTGATAGATTTAAGTGAAGATCGGGAAGCAGCTCTATATGGGGTCTATGACTAAGAGTTGTCACATACGGATCATTTTTGGCCTACTGATTAATGGATGTAATAAACAAATACGAACCAAATTTGACTAAGATCTATATGACAATTTGGATCTTATGGCAATTTATGTCGATTTCATATGGGTAATTTGTATGGGGGCTAGGTCTGAACATGGACTGATTCTTACCAATTTCAATAGCGTTCATCCCATGGCCGATAAAAGCTTATAGACCAATTTTCATCAAAATATATTCATATTTGCGACCTGCAGTTTGATTACACACTTTACATGGACACACAGACGGACGGACGGACGGACGGAAGGACATCGTTAAATCGAATCAGATAGTGATTCTTATTCGATCGGTATAATAAAAGATGGGTCTAGGTCAAATATTTTTGGTAGCTACAAACAGCAGCACAAAGTCATTATACCCAAACCACATAGTGGTATAGGGTATAAAAACAAAAAATGAAAAATGAAAAATTAAAAATAAAAAATGAAAAATAGAAAATGAAAAATAAAAAATTAAATATGAAAAATGAAAAATAAAAAATCAATAATAAAACATAAAAACGAAAAATGAAAAAAGAAAAATTAAAAATTAAAACTACAAAATTAAAAACGAAAAATGAAAAAAGAAATTAAAAATAAAAAACTAAATACAAAAAATGAAAAATAAAAAATGAAAAGCGAAAAATAAAAAATAAAAAGTAAATAATAAAATATGAAAAATTAAAAATAAGAAGTAAAAAATCAAATATGAAAAACTAAAAATAAAAAGTAAAAAACAAAATATGATAAATACAAAATGAAAATTGAAAAATAAAAACGAAAAATAAAAAAAGACAAATAAAAAATAAAAAACGAAAAATGAAAAATAAAAAATTAAAAAGGAAAAATAAAAAATGAAAAATGAAAAAAAAAAAAACAAAAAATTAAAAATAAAAAACAAAAAATTAAAAATAATAAATTAAAAATAAAAAATAAAAAATTAAAAACTAAAAATTAAAGATTAAAAATTAAAAACTAAAAATAAAAAATGAAAAATGAAAAATAAAAAATAAGTAATAAAAAATAACAAATGAATAATTAAAAGCGAAAAATAAAAAATATAAAGTAAAAAATAAAATATGAAAAATAAAAAAGAGAAATGAAAAATAAAATATGAAAAAAAAAAAATTTCAAATGAAAAAAGAAAAATAAAAACAAAAAATGAAAAATAAAAATTTTAAATTAAAAATGAAAAATTTTAAATGAAAAATAGAATATGAAAAATGAAAAATGGAAAATTAAAAATGAAAAACGAAAAATGAGAAATGAAAAACGAAAAATTAAAAATTAAAAATTAAACAGTTGAAATCATAAATATTTTTTAGCAGAGCCTCTGCTGTTGATTGCTATAAGTGATACGTAGATAACGCTTTCTGTTTGAGTTTAAAATAGTGCTATAAAAATAGCTTTAATTACTTGATATTTACACATCTCCCCTGTGATCGGACTCACATGACTTTTTTTTGCGAAGAAAAATACTTTTACAATCTTTCGTATTATAAGCAATATTTTATATTATTTTTCCAATAGAGAGTTTAAGAAATTGTGTAATATTTTTTAATGATTAGAAATGTGGTGAAAATTCTAATGTTTCCAATACATTTTTTTTATATAAAGAATTACACAAATTTGTCTTTGAAAAATTAAAAAAAGAATTTTTCTAATCCCGAAAACTATGTAGATATTTTTTTGGTAAATTTTTAAATTGATTTTCTTTGATTTAAATATTAACAAATTTAAATATAAAAAAAAAAATTAACGCCTAACTAGAGCAGGACTAAATACTTTTTCCCTCACCTAATAAAAACACTATGTATGACAAAGTGCGTTAAGTTGTCGTTATTGTTGTTTTATAGTTAAACCATAATTTGGGAATATTTTGGTTTATGCCGGTTACACATTTATGGTCACAACCAGATAGCAACAACTATTTATGTTTTCATACATTTCAGACTCTTAACTACTCGTACATAAGAGTTCATATATACAATATTTCGTGATAGAAATCAAAACTTAATTTTCCTAACAAGTAACAGATTTTATATATTTTTTTTTTTTTAATTTCTGTTAAGCTAAAGGAAAAAAATTGTTTATGGTTTAACTTGTTTAATTTTCTTAATAATAAACTTGGCAGATATAAAACGTGATGTGAATTATTTATCAAAATTTAATTAATTTTAAAGTATAAAAATTTTGAAATTTAATTCTTTAAAGACATCGAATATTTTCTATATATTTATTGTTGTAACAAGAAAATTTATGGTATTTTAGAAAAATTTAGAATTAGTTTGATTTTTTTTTTCTTTTTTACATTTATTAACCGCCACAGAGTTTGCCACTCTATGCAATGGCAACACAGTTGCTCAGTATAATGTCAACATTATTTAAATTTATTGCCCATGCAAATTGTAAGCTTAAATAACATGACTTTTTTTTATCGGAAATATTTCATTATCATGTTTAGAACGCCAATTGTAACTTTTCAGAACTTGTGAGTCAATTAAAAATATAAATCGGATTACTACGAATTGTGGCTTATGAGTTATTATTAAAAATGTAATGTAATGTTAAATGTAATTTTCTAGATTTTCATTTTAATCCAGTTTTAACAAAAACTGTGCTGCAGTCTAAACCCAAGTGTTATGTGTATTTTTTGTTTTGCTGTCCCTCTGTTTTTTTTTTTTTTTTTTTTTTTTGTAAATCTATACAAATATACACTTTTTCTAGCTCTCTATTTTATTTTTTGGGTGTGTGTGTGTCCAAGGGTCACACCTGTATTTAGCGTATCATATCCAAAACACAAATGAGTGCCATGACACTCAAAAGTCATGTGGCAACTGGTGATATGGTACTGTGACTGCCTGCATGTGGCGCTAATTTGTTACAATTTATTTTGAAAATTTAAAATTATATGAAAATTTAACAATGTCGTTAAGTTGGTTTTGTTATTTACGTTAGATGTTTTTGTTTTTCTTTTTTTGTTTTATTTGTTTTATTGCAATGGATTACATTTTTTTCTTTTTGCCCAGATGCCATAAATTTGCATTTAACAAGTGCGTGCTTAGACAACTATGTCAAAAGTACTTTAGCTGCGCGCCCACATCACTCACCTCAAAAACCATCAGGTTTTTTCCTTTTTTTTAAATCTGACAGTTATTTCAGCACAACATTTTTTTGTAAAGATCGTGTAAATGTAAATTATTAACCTGTTTTTTTGTTGGACATTAAGTTATAAACATTTTAAAAATCTTTACTCAAATCAACTTTAAATTATTACGGCTCTGAAAGAAAGCTAAGCTCCTTTTGACTATGCAAATTCTAGATTTAAAAAAAAGATATTAATTTTTTTTCATTTCTGAAGTTGTAGAAAATAAAATTAGGTAAAATAGTATAAGAGCCGTAAGCAAAAAAAATCATGTGAGTCCGATCGCAGGGGAGATGTGTAAACATCTAGTAATTAAAGATTTATTTATGGCACTTTCTTAAAATAAAACAGAAAGCGTATCACTTATAGCAATCAACTGCAGGGGCTCTGTTAATATAAAAATATTTATTATTATTTGTTATTTTAACCGGTTAATTTTTATTTTTCGTTTTTTATTTTTTATTTTTAATTTTTCGTTTTTCATTTTTCGTTCTTCATTTTTCATTTTAGTTTTTTATTTCTCATTTCTTATTTTTTATGTTTCATTTTTTTGTTTTTCATTTTTTATTTTTTTAGTTTTAATTTTTTATTATTCTTTTATATTTTTTATTTTTAATTTTTTATTTTTCATTTTTTATTTTTTATTTTTCATTTTTCGTTTTTATTCTTAAATTTTTATTTTCCATTTTTAATTTTTTTTTTCATTTTTTGTTTCTCATTTTTCATTTCTCGGTTTTCATTTTTCATTTTTCATTATTCATTTTTTATTTTTCATTTTTAATTTTTTATTTTTCATTTTTCGTTTTACAATTTTTATTTTTCATTTTTCGTTTTTAATTTTTAATTTTTTATTTTTAATTTTTAATTTTTTATTTTTCATTTTTTATTTTTCATTTTTTATTTTTATTTTTCATTTTTAATTTTTCGTTTTTAATTTTTCGTTTTTAATTTTTCATTTTTTATTTTTAATTTTTTATTTTTAATTTTTTATTTTTATTTTTAATTTTTTATTTTTCATTTTTCATTTTTCATTTTTCATTTTTTATTTTTTATTTTTAATTTTTTATTTTTCATTTTTCGTTTTTCATTTTTTATTTTTCATTTTTAATTTTTCGTTTTTAATTTTTCATTTTTTATTTTTATTTTTCATTTTTCATTTTTTATTTTTTATTTTTTTTTTAATTTTTTATTTTTTATTTTTCATTTTTTATTTTTCATTTTTCATTATTAATTTTTCATCTTTAATTTTTCATTTTTAATTTTTTTTTTCATTTTTCATTTTTCATTTTCAATTTTTAATTTTTTATTTTTGATTTTTAATTTTTTATTTTTCATTTTTAATTTTCAAACAGGTTATCATAATATCATAATTTTTCCCCCAATACAATCACATTTTGTCTTACGACTCACATGTTACGCATGTTTCGCTCACATGTTACGCTTACATGTTACGCTGTTTTTGTTTACCCCCCCCCTACGCGTATAGATGTTTACACATCAAAAGGCTTTTGTATAAAAACAGCTGTTTATATTGTTGTTATATGTTGCTGTCGTTTTCAAAAAAATTAAGTAGCGGACTACACGACTACAATTGCAGTCAGCAGCATTTGTAGTTGTGTGTTCGTGTAGCCACTGTCGTCTATGTGTTTAGTGCATGACTTTTTCCAAAAATATCGTAACATGTATTGGTGAAAAAATTATGATATTATGATAACCTGTTTGAAAATTAAAAATGAAAAATAAAAAATTAAAAATCAACAAGTAAGAAAATTATAGTCGGTCTAGACCGACTATAATGGATGTAATGAACGCATATAAACCCAATTTGAGTAAGATCTATATGACAATTTGGATCTTATGGCAATTTATGTCGATTTCATAGGGGTAATTTGTATGGGGGCTAGGTCTGAACATGGACCGATTCTCACCAATTTCAATAGCGTTCATCCCATGGCCGATAAAATCTTATATACCCAATTTCATCAAAATATATTCATATTTGCGACCTGCAGTTTGATTACAAGCTTTACATGGACACACAGACGGACGGACGGACGGTCATTGTTAAATCAACTCAAAAAATGATTCTGATTCGATCGGTATAATTAAAGATGGGTCAAATATTTCTGGTTGTTACAAACAGCAGCACAAAGTCATTATACCCAAACCACATAGTGGTATAGGGTATAAAAATGAAAAATTGAAAATTGAAAATGAAAAATAAAAATGAAAAATGAAAAAAGAAAAAAAAAATGAAAAATGAAAAATAAAATATAAAAAATGGAAAATTAATAATGAAAATTGAAAAATAAAAAATGAAAATAAAAAATTAAAAATAAAAAATGAAACATGAAAAATAAAAAATGAAAAATAAAAAATCAAAAATTAAAAAAGAAAAATTAAAAATGAAAAATAAAAAATTAAAAACGAAAAATGAAAAATAAAAAATTAAAAATAAAAAATGAAAAATAAAAAATGAAAAATGAATAATGAAAAATAAAAAATGAAAACTGAAAAATGAAAAATAAAAAATGAAAAACGAAAAATGCAAAATGAGAAACAAAAAATGAAATATGAAAAAAAAGAAATTAAAAATGGAAAATAAAAATTTAAGAATAAAAATTAAAAATAAAAAATGAAAAATGAAAAATAAAAAATGAAAAAATAATGAAAAATTAAAAATGAAAAACGAAAATTAAAAATGAAAAATAAAAAATGAAAAATTAAAAATGAAAAATAAAAAATGAAAAAATAATGAAAAATTCAAAATGAAAAACAAAAATTAAAAATTAAAAATGAAACATGAAAAATAAAAAATAAAAAATTAAAAATAAAAAATTAAAAATGAATAATGAAAAATAAAAAATTAAAAATACAAAAATGAAAAATAAAAAATGAAAAATGAACAAGTAAGAAAATTATAGTCGGTCTAGCCCGACTATACGATACCCTATACCATGGTTTAGAGACCCTATCTCTTCGGTTCAACTAATTGGATATAGAAAATAAGCATAAACCAAATTTGAGTGGCATTTTTATTAATTTTTTTGGCTGCAGATATGAAAAAGTTCATATCGGATGATATGTCTATATGGGGACTAGGTCCAAAAATTGACCGGTCCTGACCATATTTGGTAAAGTCACTTATACTTTGAAAAAATATAAACAAACCAAATTTGAGAAAAATCTGTGCAATATTTTTGTTTTTTGATAGATTTATGTAAGTGAAGATCGGGAAGCAGCTCTATATGGGGCCTATGACTAAGAGTTGTCCAATTGGGATCATTTTTGGACTACTGATTAATGGATGTAATATATACATACAAACCCAATTTGACTAAGATTTGTATGATAATGTGGATCTTATGGCAATACATGTTGATTTCATAGGGGTCGTTTGTATGGGGGCTAGGTCTGAATATGGATCGATTCTCACCAATTTCAACAGCGTTCATCCCATGGCCGATAAAAGATCAAATACCAAATTTCATCAAAATATATTCATATTTGCGACCTGCAGTTTGATTAAAACTTTACATGGACACACAGACGGACGGACGGACATCGTTAAATAGTGATTCTGATTCGATCGGTATAATTAAAGATGGGTGTAGGTCAAATATTTTTGGTTGTTACAAACAGCAGCACAAAGTCATTATACTCAAACCACATAGTGGTATAGGGTATAAAAATAAAAAATGAAAAATGAAAAATTAAAAATGAAAAATAAAAAATGAAAGATGAAAAATGAAAAAATTATGAAAAATTAAAAATGAAAAACGAAAATGAAAAATGAAAAATAAAAAATGAAAAATTAAAAATGAAAAATAAAAAATTAAAAATGAAACATCAAAAACGAAACATTAAAAATGAAAAATAAAAAATGAAACATGAGAAATAAAAAATGAAAAATAAAAAATTAAAAAAGAATAATTAAAAATGAAAAATAAAAAATAAAAAATAAAAAATAAAAAATAAAAAATGAAAAATGAAAAATGAAAAATGAAAAATGAAAAATAAAAAATGAAAAATAAAAAATGAAAAATTAAAAATGAAAAATAAAAAATGAAATATGAAAAATAAAAAATGAAAAATGAAAAATGAAAATCGAGAAATGAAAAATGAAAAAAAAAATTAAAAATATAAAATAAAAAATTAAGAATGTAAATGAAAAATGAAAAATAAAAACTGAAAAATGAAAAATAAAAATTAAAAATAAAAATTAAAAAAAAAAAAATAAAAAGGGAAAATAAAAAATAAAAAATGAATAATAAAAAATTAAAACTAAAAAATTAAAAATAAAAAATGAAACATGAAAAATAAGAAATGAAAAATGAATAACTAAAATTAAAAATGAATAATGAAAAATAAAAAATGAAAAATAAAAAATTAAATACAAAAAAATTAAAAATAAAAAATGAAAATTAAAAAATGAAAATTGAAATATAAAAAATGAAAAATGAAAAAAGAAAAATAAAAATTGGAAACTGAAAAATTAAGAAAAAAATTAAGAAATGAAAAATAAATAATGAAAAATTAAAAAAAAAAATTAAAAATTAAAATTAAAAAATTAAAAATAAAAAATTAAAAATAAAAAATGAAAAATTAAAAAAAAATTAAAAATGAAAAACGAAAAATTAAAAATGAAAAACGAAAAATTAGAAATAAAAACGAAAAATTAAAAATTAACTGGTTAAATAATAAATAATAATAAATATTTTTATATTAACAGAGCCCCTGCAGTTGATTGCTCGAAGTAATACGCTTTCTGTTTGATTTTAAGAAAGTGCTATAAAAAAATCTTTAATTACTAGATGTTAGCACATCTCCCCTGTGATCGGACTCACATGATTTTTTTTAGAAAAGGTACAATTTTATGATAAGGTGCTTTGCTAGGAAAATGTGGTGTTTTTAAGAAAAGGTGTTTTTTTTAAGAAGACATTTTTTTAAGAGAGTTGGGTTTCTTAATAAAACATTTTTTTTAAAGTAGTGTTTTAATGAAGGGCAATTTTTAAAGAAAATACATATTATGAAAGCTACTTTTTTTTAACAAAAAGAAAGAACTATTTTTAAGTTAGGTTAATTTTTTAAGAAAATTTAAATTTTTTGGAAAAGGTATTTTTTGTTTAATAAAATGTAATTTTATTTAAAAAAAATGTACTTGTTTTAAGAATCATTTGAAATTTGTTTGAATTATCGTTTGACTTCTAAATTCTCAAAATAATTTTATAGGGATCAGACTTTGGGTATTATAATGCCAGCTGCGTTAGTTAGCGAATTTCATTAATGTTCTTAGGGAACTTATAGGTTTTCTACTCCAGTAAAGGGAAAATATTGCAATTTGTCAAATAGTAATTTATTCTTTCTATGGAAGACACGATCATTGTTTTTTATAACAGGAATTGTATTGGAAACTGACCAAAAAAACAATTAATTTAAAATTTAATTGGCATACGAATTTAAAGTTTCATTTCATTTTCATCGGCAACAGCTTTTAAGTGGTAGCCATAACCATAATTTGTTACAGTATTAATTATTAATTATAAGACGCAGGGGGTGGGTATCAAAGAATTTAACACTCTTACTTGTTTCCAATTAATTATGATATTTATTTCCATAAAGTTCAAAAATCCATTAAAATGTTGTTTTTAATAGTTTATGGCTTGTTGAAATGTCAGTATTTATAATTTTCATAAAATATGTCCACTTTTAAATAAAGATAAATTTAACAGTCGATATTTTTCAAATTTATAAAGTGCCAATTCAAATGACTTAAAACGCTTTGATCATTAGAAAACAGCATCAGAAATTGGTTTTTAAACACTAAAAAAATACTAACTCGATTTGGAAACTTAAGCCTACACGAATTTAAATTAAAAGTTCAAAAACCAAAAATATTTGCTTAAATGTTTTGGTATTAAATATGAACATTATTTCTAAAACTATTTATTTACAGTCGTTAAAAAAACCATTTGCATTTACGCATGCTGACATTACATTATTAATGATATTAACCGTTTAAAATAATAGCGATTAAGAAATATATTCGAATGAATAATGAGTTTTCATTACGATAAATATTAATGAAAATATTTTGTTTATATTATTTCGTTGCAGTTTATGGTAAACGTGTTATAACACGTTCATGTTTCTATGAAGATATGGATGATCCAGCCGATAAATGTGGTCGTGATACCTCATCATCGTATATAAAGACTACCTTCTGTCAGACATGTAGTACCGATGGTTGTAATGCCGTCTCTGGTTTAGTTCCCTATGTAACACTTGTGATGGCAACAACTTTATTAGTTAAATTAATAAAATAAAAGTTTGAAAAAAAAGACAATTCACAATTTGCTTAATCATTACATTAAGGAAAGGAACAAATTTGGTTAACAATAGTTTAAACTTAGTTTAAGTAAACTGTTTAGAAAATCATCTTTAGTTTAACAAAACTTCCTAAGAACTTAACAATGTTAAGCTCATTATTCAGTTATTCATCAACTTTAAATTCACCTTATAAGCTTTTCTCTTAATTATGGCAATACAAAGCTTTGAACTTGTGACCCTATTGCAATTAAAGTTCTATAATGATTGAACTATTGATGAAAATAAAAGATCTTAACTTTTTTTGTATTTTAACCTTTTCTAAGTTTAAACAATTTTATTTTTTTTTTAATGATTTATACTTATCGAAGTGAATGAATAAGTGAAAAATTAAATATTTTGTTTCAAGTTTTTTCTAAAAAAGAGCTTTCGGAAAATATTTATATGTATATCGAAAAACAAAAGTTTATATTATAAGACCTCACCTCACTTTATATTCATCATTCAAAAACTAACATTAAAAACAGAAAAAAAAAATATTTATAAATTTAAATAATAGTGCATAAATAAATTTTATGTGAACTTATATTAATTTATTTTTATTGTTAATTTTCAAACAAAAAAAAAAAATTCTAATTCATCATATTATGGCACTCAGATATAATAAATAAAATCATGGTATAAAAATACAATCATATGTAAATTTTTAGTATTATTTTATAAAAGTTCAATAAAAAATGGAAAAAATAAAATTGAATTCATTTTTATTACACTGTACATATGCGTATGTATGTATGTATGTATATTGCCAAGGATCCAATAAGGTAGTTAACATGTTATTCTCTCAAACAATAGACAACAAAGGAAACTTATGTGAAATTTAAATTTAAAACAAAAACATTCGAGAAGAAGGGGTTAAAAATTCCACATGACAGTTATAACAATATTTAATAATACGAAAGCGAAACTGGAACTCAAAGGTCAAGTTTTGAAAATATTTCCCATTCAATTATGTTTCTCTTTATACCTAAACGGTACAATAATTTTTGTTAAATGCAAAACCTCTTGTTATATATATTGGGCGACTTTCATTCATAATCAATGAAAAAATTAAGCTTTGTAGACTCCCAAATACTTTGATAATAGTTGGTCTGAATGTTTATAAACATGGAAATATTTAAAATTTTGGGCCCCACATCTGTAACTTTTCCCGCAACATGAAATTGACAAAAGTGAGTAAAAGGTTCTAGAAAAATTGCAAACCTTTAATTTTAATCTAAATTTTATACTTGCCTGCGAATTTTCAGCTAGGATAAAGAACTTTCCCAAATTAGAGATCATAAAATAAGAACCCTTAAAATCTGTCAAAAAAAAACCCTAATGTATTTGCCATATGAAAGGCGATATTTATGCCTTCCGAACCTCAACTGAACTCTTAGGTAAACTCCTCTTAAATATAATCGTATTTAAAAAGAGTCACATTTGTGACTTTATAAAGATTATTTCACTTTTTACGACGCCAAGCAAGTTGCAATATTGTTACTAATATTTTATGAATTCTGAGGGAGTGAAGAAATACATTAGCAGATTATAAAAATAAGTTTCTTTGTAAGCTTGGTTCGGTACTTTATTCTCGATTTAACCTTTCATTTGTGCTTTGCAACATCAGTTCATCTACTCTTTAACAAAAGTTACATTTTTAACAAAAGTTAGTTTTTTAACAATAGGTACTTTTTAATAAAAAGTACTTTTTTTGAAAAGAAACTTTAAAAAAAAAATTATTTTTACTCTTTTTAAAAAGGTACTTTTTTTAAAAATGTACTTTTTTTAAGAAGATACTTTTTTTAAAAAGGTACTTTTTTAAAAAGATGCCTTTTTTAAAAGGTACTTTTTTAAATAGATGCTTTTTTAAAAAGGTACTTTTTTTAAAAGATACTTTTTTTAAAAAGGTACATTTATAAAAAGATACTTTTTTTAAAAAGGTACTTTTTTAAAAAGATGCTTTTTTAAAAAGGTACTTTTTTAACAAAGTTATTTAATTTTTTATTAAACAAAAGGTACTTTAAAAAATATTTTTTAACAAAACTTACAGAAGGTATTTTTTAAAAAAAGGCACATTTTTAACAAACGGTATTTTTTTTTTACAGATAGTACTTTTTAGCAAGAGATACTTTTTAAACAAGAAGCGTTTAAAAAAATACTTTTTAACGAAAGATAATTTTTTAACAAAAGGCACTTCAGTTTATTTGCTCACAAAACGTACAAAAGGTACTTTTTTTTAACAAAAAGTATACTTTATTGATAAGGGGTATTTTTTTTAACAAGAGGAACTTTTTTAAAATTTATTCTTTTTCAAATAGTACGAATATTTTTTAAATTTTGTTAAAAAATTAACAAATAAAAAATTAACAATAAACTTAACTTTGTTAACAAAGGACATTTGTTTTTAAATATACTTTTTAACAAATGTTACTTTCTAAGCATAAGGTACTTTTTTTTTAAATGGTACTTTTTTTTTATTAAAAGTAACGTTTTTAAAAGGTATATTTCTGGCAAAACGCACTTTGAAAAAAAACTTTTTTAAAAAAGGGTATTTTTTTAACAAGAGGAACTTTTTTTCTAGCAAAAGCTACGCTTTTTACAAAAAGTACTTTTTTAACAAAAGATAATTTTTTAACAAAACATACTTTCTAACAAAAGGTACTTTCTTGGGACTTTTTTAAAAAAGGTACTATTTCTGAAATGGTAGATTTTTCTAACAAAAGTAACGTTTTTAAGAGCTATATTATTAACAAAAGGCACTTAAAAAACAATTCTTTACCAAAGGCAGTTTCTTAAAAAGGTACTTACTTAACAAAAGGCACTATTTAAACAAAAGGAAATTTTATAAAAAAATGGCACATTTTTACAAATATCACTTTTTTAACAAAAGTGATTTTATAAAATTTTTTTAAAAAAGGCACTTAAAAAAATCTCTTTTAACAAGACGTACTTTTCAACAAAAAGTACTTTCTTAACAAAAAACACTTAGAAAAAGTACGTTTTTAACAAAAGGTATTATTTTAATAAGAGGAACTTTTTGAACAAAAGGCAGTTCCTTAAAAAAAGATATATTTTCTTAACAAGAGGTACTTTTAACGAAAGGAACTTTTTCAATAAAATGTCCATTTTTTTAAATGGTACCTTTTTAGCAAAAGTTACGTTTTTAAAAGGTAAATTTTTAACAAAAGGCATTTTAAAAAAATACTTTGTGAACAAAAGGTACTTTTTTAACCAAAGGTATTTTCTTAACAGAAGGTAGTTTCTTAACAAAAGGTACTTTCTTAACAAAAAATATTTATTTTTTTTAACAAGAGATAATTTTTTAAGTACATTTCAATAAAATCTACTTTTTAAAAGGTACCATTTTAACGAAAAGCACTTTAAAAAATATTTTTTTTAATAAAAGTTACTTTCGTAACTAAAGATATTTTTACAGATAGTACTTTTTTAACAAAAGGTATTATTTTCATAAAAAGCCACTTTGAAAAATACCTTTTTAACAAAATTTACTTTTTAAAAAAAGGTACCTTTTTAACAAAATGAACTTAGAAAAAATTCTTTTATAATAACAGGGATTTTTTAACAAGACGTACTTTTTTAACAAAAGGTACTCTTTTTATAAAAGTACTTTTTTAACAAAAGTTATTTTTTTAAGAAAAGGTACTTTTTTAACTAAAGGTACCTTTTTAACAAAAGATACTTTTCTAACAAAAGATATTTTTTTAACAACGGGTATATTTTTAATAAAACGTACATTTTTACAAATAATAACTTTTAACTTTTTACTTTTTTAATAAAAGGCACTTAAAAAATACAACAAAAGGTAATTTTTTTTTACAAAAGGTACTTATTTAATAAAATTTACCTTATACAAATCGTACTTTTTTAACAAAAGTTGCGTGTTTAAATGCTACCTTCTTAACAAAAGGCATTTTAAAAAATACTTTTTTAACCAAAGGTAATTTTTTTTACCAAAACGTACTTTTTAACAAAATGCACTTTTTTACAATAAAATGCTAAAATGCTCTTTAAAAAAAGTACTTTTTAACAAAAATACTTTTAAAGAATAGTACTTTTTTTAAAAAAGGTCCTGTTTAAGAGAAGACTCTGTTTTAAGCTTGCTACTTTTATAAGAAAAACTGTTTTTTTTTTCAAATTTGATAAGATACTTTTAAGAAAATGTATTGTTTTGAGATAGGAACGTTTTGAAGAGTTTTTGTATTAAGAAAATTTATTTTTTAACAGAAGGTAATTTTTTAACAAATAGCATTTTTGTAACAAAAGGTACTTTTCTTTAACAAAAAGTACTTTTTATTAACAAAATATACTTTTTTTAGCAATGGTACTTTTGTAAGCAAGTACTTATTTAACAAAAATTACCTAAAAAAATTTTTTTTAACAAAAGGCGCTTAAGAAATATTATTTTTTAACCAATTCGTACTTTTTAACAAAAGTGATTTTTTAAACTTTTTTTAAGAAAAGGTACTTTTACCCAAAAGTTACTTTTTGACAAAAGGTACTTATTTACCAAAAGATATTTTATAACAAGGGGTAGTTTTGTAACAAAATTTACTTTTTAATAAATACATAGTTATTTTTAACAAGAGGTAATTTTAAAAGAAGACACTTAAAAAATACCTTTTAACAAAAGCTCTTTTTTAACAAAAGTTATTTTTTTAACAAAAGAAACTTCTTAGAATACACCCTTTTAGCTAAACTTTACTTAGAAAATATATTTATTTAACAAAAGGTACTTTCCTAGCAAATGCTACTCTTTTAATAAAATTTATGTTTTTTAAATTGTACTTTAAAAAAAAAGTTACGTTCTTAAAAGGTACTTTTCAATAAAAGGTACTTTTTAATAAAAGGTACTTTTTAATAAAATGTACTTTTTAATAAAATGTACTTTTTAATAAAAGGTACTTTTTAATAAAAGGTACTTTTTAATAAAAGGTACTTTTTAATAAAAGGTACTTTTTAATAAAAGGTACTTTTTAATAAAAGGTACTTTTTAATAAAAGGTACTTTTAAATAAAAGGTAATTTTTAATAAAAGGTACTTTTTAATTAAAGGTACTTTTTAATAAAAGGTACTTTTTAATAAAAGGTACTTTTTAATAAAAGGTACTTTTTAATAAAAGGTACTTTTTAATAAAAGGTACTTTTTAATAAAAGGTACTTTTTAATAAAAGATACTTTTTAATAAAAGGTACTTTTTAATAAAAGGTACTTTTTAATAAAAGGTACTTTTTAATAAAAGGTACTTTAAATAAAAGGCACTTAAAAAAATTAAAAAAGGTCCTATTTTTTGAGAAGATCTTTTTTAAGTAAAAGTAGTTTTATAAGAAAAACTATATGTAACCCGGTGTGCTTCGCTACACCCTCCCCCTCCCCCCTTCCTAATCGTTATGAAAGGTCTCACGCAAAGTCCCAAGGCTCTCACTAATACAGTAGTTCAGATATATCACATTTAATATTAAGTTTGTGTGGGGGTACCACGTGCATTTGTCTAATCCCTCCCATTTTTTTGTCTGACTACTCACGTTAATAATAGATGACCTGGGATCAATTTGCAAAGCTTTCTCTATCATAGTACTTAATATATATGATATTAAAAATTTACTTTGTATGGGAGGTGCCACGCCCACTAAAAATAATTTAAAAAAATTAAAGCCTGTAGCATTCCCATATCCGCAGTAAGACTTTGTGAAAATTTCAGGAAGATCAGATGAGTAGTTACGGAGATTACCTCCTACAAACAAACAAACAAACAAACAAATATTACCTCTATATTATGTTAGTATAGACTATAAATATAGATCTTTTTATTTCAATGCTTGCTGATGCTGATATACAATGTTTTTTTTTGTTTTTTCATTCGGTACAACAATTATCAGATTTTGCGGCGTTCCTACCCATGAGAAGAAGATGGATTATTCATATTATATATGGCAACACTTAACTGTAGGCCTTGAACTTAGAATAACATTTGGCAATTTTTCTTTTTTAGCGATTTTTGATTTTGCCCATTTTTGATTTTGAAAATTTTTGTTTTTTGGGCGATTTTAATTTTTCGCGATTTTTGGGTTTGCCGATTTTTGATTTTGGCGATATATTTTCCACGACAAATCACATTGATAACTAATGAACTTATTAAAAGACTGTCGCTTTCGTAGTGCTTCATATTTTTTACATAGGAGGTGCCACTAATCCCATCCCGCCCAATTTTTATTGGACTACTCACATAAATATCTGATAGACTCATGCACAATGTCGAGTCTTTCCCTTTTATAGTACACCAGTTATATGATATCATATATTTACTTTGTATGGGCGGTGCCACGCCCACAGCTCCGATCACGCCCATTTTTTGTCTAACTAATCAAATGAATTACTTATGGGCACACACAAAGTCCCAAGACTCTCACTAATACAATACTCCAGATATATGGCATTTTATATTTACTTTGTATGGCAGGTGCCACGCCTATTGGTCCGATCCTTCCCATTTTGCATCCGACTACTCACATTAATAATAGGTTACATCTGAAAAATTTGAAAAGCTCTCTCTATCACATTACTTGAGATATATAATATTGAACTATTACTTGTATGGGAGGTACCACGCCCACTTATCTGATCCCGCCCATTTCCGGCGTAGCTACTAATATTAACAATAGGTGACCTCACACAAATTTGCAAAGCTCTCCCTATCATAGTACTCAATATATGTATGTATATGATATTAAAAATTAACTTTGTGTGGGAGGTGCCACGCCCACCAAAAATATTTAAAAAATTATAGCCTATAGCACTTCCCATATCCGCAGTAAGACACTGTGAAAATTTCAGGAATATCAGATTGGTAGTTACGAAGATTACCTCCTACAAACAAACAAACAAACAAACACACATTACCTCTTTATAATATTAGTATAGATTACTTCTTTTTGATTTATATACAAAGCTACTTTTTGAAGAAAATATACTTTTGAGGAGATGTATAATTTTGAGATACGAACTTTTAACAAAGGGCACTTTAAACAAGTACTTTTTTAACAAAAATACTTTTAAAGAAAATAACTTTTTTAAAAACAGGGTCCCTTTTAATAGAAAAATCTTTTTTTTTTTTGAAAAAACACTTTTATAAGAGAAATATTTTTTTTTTATTTATATACACAGGTATTTTATTTTTAACAAAAGCGAATTTTTTAACAAAAATAATTTTTAACAAAAGGTACTTTCATAATAAAAGGTATTTTTTTAGTAAGAGGTACATTATAAAAAAAATAGTTTTTTAATAAAATTTACCTTTTTGAAATCTTACATTTTTAACAAAAGTTTCTAGTTTAAATGGTACATTTTTAACAAAGGCACTTTAAAAAATACTTTTCTAACCAACGGTCCTTTTTTTTTTTAGCAAAAAGTACTTTTTTTATGTACTTTTTTCAAAAAGAACACGTTTATTAACAAAAGTCAGTTTAAAAAAGTAATTTTTTAACAAAAATATTTTTAAAAAAGGACCTTTTATAGGGAAAATTCTTTTTTAAGAAAAAGTACTTCTATAAGAAAAGTTATTTTTTTTTTAATTTATATACAAAAGTACTGTTTTAAGGAACGATAATTTTAAGAAGATGTATTATTTTTAGATGGGAATTTTTTGAAGAAACTATTTTGTCTAAGATAATTTTTTTTTTGTACAGAAGCACTTTTACAACAAATTGCACTTTTGTAACGAGAGGTACTTTTTTAAGAAGAGGTACTTTTTAGGAGTAGGTACTTTTCTAGGAAAGGTACTTTTTAAGAAAAGGTAATTTTATAAGAAAATAAACTTTTTTGAAAAGGTAATTTTTTATGAAAACGTACTTTTTAAGAAAAGAAATTGTTTAAGGGAAGGTACTTTTTTAGGAAAAGAAAATTTTTTTTCATTAGTGCGTGACATAGAATACACTGTATTCTTAATCGGACTGGTTTCTGGCATTTCAGCCTTCATCAGCGATTTGTTGAACATTATGATAATTGTTATGTTATAATTGATTAGATTTCTTCTAACTATATGAAATTTTTCTCTTTAGGACGGTCGTGAGGCTTGAACCATGAACCTTCAAATACACTCGTACTTGCACTTTTCGGTCAGCACTTTAACACACTCAGCTAAATTCAGGCCTACAAGCAGTGTGGTTAGAATCAGTTTTCATACCATACAGCTTTTACTTCGTATTAATTTCAGAAGATACAACTCTGTCTGAACAAGCAATCGTTATTTTTGAATTTTTTCGAATTTTTGCATTTATACTTCTAATTTCCATTATTCTCAGTTTTCATAAGAGTTGCCGTATGTGATGTACATATTACATATTGCACTTTTTGTTAGATTTTAAGAAAGGGTACTTTTTAAGATAGGTACTTTTTTAAGAAAGTGTTCTTTTTTGGAAAAAGTACTTTCTTAAGAAAGGTAATTTATTTAGA
The DNA here is from genome assembly GCA_963682025.1 of Cordilura impudica. Lineage (NCBI taxonomy): Eukaryota > Metazoa > Arthropoda > Insecta > Diptera > Scathophagidae > Cordilura > Cordilura impudica. Next base: position 24,834,187 of record OY821518.1, read on the forward strand.
AAATTTACTTTTAATAACACCCATTTTTTTTAGAAAATTTTCTTTTTTAAGAAAATGTATTTTTTTTAAAGAGAAGTTAGTGTTTCAACTAAAGGTACTTTATATAAGAAAAGGTATTAAAATAGTACAGTTTAAGGGTACTTTGTCCAGAAAATTAACTTGTGAAAGACACTTTTTAAAGAAAAACTGCTTTTTTAATTTAAATATATAAATATTGCAGAAGCGGTACATTTTGAGAAAATGTACTTTTTAAGAACAGGTTTTGAAGAAAATGTAATTTTTAATAAAGGAACTTTTAATAAAGCGTACTTATTTTAGCAAATGGTACTATTTAAGGTAAAGTTACTTTATTAAGAAAATGCACATTTTAAGATATGCTACTTTTTAAAGATAAGGTATTTTTCAGGAAAATATATTTCTAGAAAATTATTCCTTTTTAAGATACTCGTAGAGTTCCTTTTTTTAGAAAATATACTTAAAAAAGGTAAGCGAAACATCCAAGTTAGATCAACGAGTTTGCCTTAAAACCTCAAATCTGAAAAAAAATTTCTGTCGCTTTCCTATGACGCTTGAACTAATAGGTTCAGTCCGTTATGAGATATTGAGATCTTTTATTACAAGGTTTATATGAACACGCATACAAACAGACGATTGGAGGAACATCGAAACACGAAAGTGATTTTGAGTATATTGCCATAAGGTAAGTGCAGATCAGTTACAAATATCAGCACGAATAGAGTAGATAATAACCCCCTAAACACAGACAGGGTTAAACGTGTGTATAGATACTCCTTTACGATAATTTTACAGGCCACTTCTAAATTAGAATGTCACTGTCAGAGAAACAAACATACGGTCATGCTAAACGGCTTGTGGCTTAATTTAACTTACAGATTTATGTTGATTAATAAACAGACACACACATACATTTGTTACCCCGAAGCTCGATTTATATGAAATTAACAATGAAATTCTTAAAAAAAAGTGAACAAATAAAAATACCATAAAACTACTCGAATACGAGTGTATGGTTAATTGTACACTTGAAACAAATTGTTGGACGAAATTAATGAAAATTGTGAAACCTAAATATTAATGAAGAGAATGAGATTGTTTTAATAAGTATTTGAACGACATAATCTATAATATTAATAGGCTAGGCGATTTCTTGTGACCGATGTTTTGTTCTACCGTTTTATCTCGATTTTGACCAAACGTATATTATTTGAAAGGTATTTCTTTTTAGCTGTTCTTTATTTTGAGTAAATTGCAATTAAAGCTGCTACTAATACATACATAAAATTATACATATGGTATGTGTGTTTTATAACATTTTTTAATGAGTTTTTCTTCATTCCCAATAATAATAAACCATAAAAGTGTTGGTTTGTAAATTGGCTAAGTTAAAAAATAGAGCTGCCTTGAAATTGGAATCTGCTAGTTGTAAATTAATAGTTGTCTGTTGTTGGGATGACGTAATTTACAATATCTCTTAACTGATATCGATAACTGCAATATCGATATGCAATATAACATATGTTACCAATATGTCAACCTTTTTTGTAACATCCGTTTAAGCTTTCTCTTCCATTTAAGCCTTTGTGAACAACGCATTAAAATTACAAATAATAAAGCTTCGATTTTAACCTCTACCACCGAATTTCTAAGAGAGTTGATTAATTGATATCTTAGTAAAAGCTACAAATGGATGAAATGGATTCTTAAGCCAGGACGGTTGTTTTTTTTTTTTCATTCCAACTAACCATTTTCGGTGAGTGCATGAAATGCGTTTTTATTATATAAATTGTCCGACATAATGAGTGGTACAGTTTGTACCATTTGCGATATTTTCTGCGTGGTTGTCATAATAAAATTTCTAAAAGAATTAAAATTATAGAAATTTTTTTCTCTTTTTTTTTTAATTTAACTACATAAATGTTTTATTAGTAGTTTTAGCTTTTATACGTTTTTATATATTTCCGTTATCTTTCTCTTTCTTTTTTGTAGCCTGTATTGTCTGGGAAATATCGTATAAATAATATTTTTTTTTTAAATCTACACAAATTCATTGTCAACGGATGTGTGTTGCGATATGCACTCAAAATTAAAAACAAAAAAACGGCTAATTGCCTTTTTTTTAAATTAATATTAATGCTTAATTATATTATTTTGAGATTTTGATAAGTGGAGCGATATGAAAAACGTAAGCAATTTCTTACAATTAGAAATAAAAAATAAAAAACTATAAAACAATGATATCTAAATAAGAATTAAGAAAATATGAATGCCGAATGAAATTTTTTATTATTCCTTTCATATAAAAAAATCAAAATTAATACCTATAACATTAATTGGCTAGGCGATTTCTTGTGAGCGATGTTTTGTTCTACTGTTTTATCCCGATTTTGACCAAACGTATATTATTTGAAAGATATTTCTTTGTAGCCGTTTTGCAGATTTATAGATTTTTAAATTTTTTCCTTTATTTTGAGTAAATTGCATTTAAAGTTGCTACTAACACATACATAAAATTATACAATGCTATGTGTGTGTTTATTAAATTTGTTAATGTATTTGTAATAAAAATGAGTTTGTTTTTTGTGTTGATTTACGAATTGGTTATTATTGATTAGCACAACTTTAGGGTCTTTATTTGATGAAAAAATAAAATTTCCTAGAACTTGCACTCAAATTCAACGCTGGAATCTGTTAGTTTTATTTAATGCTTTTAATTGTGCTGTTACAGTGCGTCCTCGTTTAATGCTACTAATTTTAAACGAGGTAGTTGCAAAAAAAATAATTTAAAATTTCATGACAGTGAAACTCATTTAAGATCAGGTACCGTAATTAACATTCCTTTTTGCATAAAACACAGATGATAACAGTTAATTTTTGATTTTTATTTTTTCGAGCAGGAATAAAAGTTATTTTTTGATATAGGACTACATATTTAGAGTAGTATATAAAAATGTGAGAAATCACAAAAAATGTGTTCATAACAGGGATTTCTTACTCACATTAAAATAAACATTAAAAAAGTAAGAAAATTATAGTCAGTTTAGACCGACTATACGATACCCTATACCATGCGTTTACAGACCCTATCTCTAAGGTCCAACTAATTGGATATAGAAAGTGAGCATAAACCAAATTTGAGTGGCATTTTTATGAATTTTTTTGCCTGCAAATATAGAACAGTTCATGTCGGATGCTATATTTACATGGGAACTAGTTCGAAATATGGACCGATCGTGACCATATTTGAAAAATTCACTTATTTTTTACAAAAAATCCAAAAATCAAAATCAATAATCGGCAAAATAAAAAGTTAAAAAGTTCATATCGGATGCTATATTTATATGGGGCTAGGGATAAAAATGGTCCGATCCTGACCATATTTGGTAAAGTAACTTATATATTCAAAAAATATACAAAAACCAAATTTGAGAAAAATCTGTGCAATATTTTTTGTTTTTTGATAGATTTAAGTAAAGATCGGGAATCAGCTCTATACGGGGCCTATGACTAAAAATTATCCTATAGGGATTATTTTTGGGTTACTGATTAATGGATGTAATAAACACACACAAACCCTATTTGACCGAGATCTGTATGATAATTTGGATCTCATGGCAATTCGAGTCGATTTCATAGGGATCATTTGTATGGGGACTAGAAAATGAATCGAATTTCACCAATTTCAACAGCGTTCATCCTATGGCCGATAACGGCATACATAACAAATTTCATTAAAATATATTCATAGTTGGAACCTGTAGTTTGATTAAAAGGTTTACATGGACGCACAGACAGACAGACAAACGGCATAATCGCAAATCGACTCAGAAAGTGATTCTGAGTCGATCATTATAATAAAGGTCACATATCTTTGGGAGTTACTAACAGCAGCACAAATTCATTATACCCAAACCACATAGTGGTATCTATAACATTAAAAGGCTAGCCGATTTCTTGTGACCGATGTTTTGTTCTACCATTTTATCCCGATTTTGTCCATCCGTATATTATTTGAAAGGCATTTCTTTTTAGCTGTTCACCAGATTTACAAATTTTTAAATTTTTTCCTTTATTTCGAGTAAATTGCATTTAAAGTTGCTACTAACACATACATAAAATTATACATATGCTATGTGTTTATTAAATTTGTAAATGTGTTTGTTAGAGTTTGTTTTCTTCATTCACAATAATAATAAACCAAAAAAGTGTTGGTTTGTGAATTGTCCAAGATGAAAAATAAAGTTGGCTAGAAATTGCACTCGAATTTCGAGTGCTGGAATCTGTTAGTAGGGTATAAATAGTCGCATGCAAGGATGTTTTTGAAAATAATCTAACCCATAAAAACAAAGTATTTAATAAAACTCTTTCTTTTCTCACACAGTACAACATTTTTCAGCTCATTGATTCGTTTTGTCAAGTTGGTTGCATTAATAATTTAATGGTCATACGATTTTTTTTGCTCAAGGTGGATTTTTATCACTTTTTCCATATTTTAACACGGTTACATTTTGGTATACCATACGGATTATCTCTTCTGTGTCTGAAGCAAAGTTGTAGATATTGAGTAGGAGAAAAAAAAGCGGAACAAACCTACCCGAAAAAAGTGCATCCAGTGCTTAAAAAACCGGAAAAATACCCATTTTTCGCGTTTTTTGCTTAATAATAAATCCACAAATATGCCTGTACTCAATGCGATTTCTTTCCAAAGCCAAAAAAGAAACCATCAGCTAAAACAAAAGTTGAACCTAGTAATACCCAGAAAGGATTAGCAAAAAAGCAGTAAATAAAGGCAATAAATAAGCTGGATGAAAGACTGGGTATTTAAAAAATTACAAAACTTAAAAACTTCATCAGCTACAATAAATTAATTTAAGCAAGTAAGAAAATTATAGTCGGTCTAGACCGACTATACGATACCCTATACCATGCGTTTAGAGACCCTATCTCTTAGGCCAAACTAACTGGGATTTTTATTAATTTTTTTGGCTGCAGATATGCAAAAGTTCATATCGGATGCTATATCTATATGGACACTAGGCCTAAAATTGGACCGATCCTGATCATGTTTCGTAAAGTCTCTTGTATTTTGCAAAAATATATACAAACAAAATTTGAAAAGAATCAGTGCAATATTTGTGTTTTTTGATAGATTTAAGTGAAGATCGGGAAGCAGCTCTATATGGGGCCTATGAGTAAACGTTGTCCCATAGGGATAATTTTTGAGCTACTTATTAATGGATGTAATAAACGCATACAAACCCAATTTGAGTAAGATCTATATTAATTTGGATCTTATGGCAATTTATGTCGATTTCATAGGGGTCATTTGTATGGGGGCTAGGTCTGAACATGGACCGATTTTCACCAATTTCAACAGCGTTCATCCTATGGCTGATAAAAGCTTATATACCAAATTTCATCAAAATGTACTCATTTGTACGACCGCAGTTTGATTACAAGTTTTACATGGATTTACAGACGGACGGACGGACACACGGACGGACATCGTTAGATCGAATCAGATAGTGATTCTGGTATAATAAAAGATGGGTCTAGGTCAAATATTTTTGGTGGTTATAAACAGCAGCACAAAGTCATTATACCCAAACCACATAGTGGTATAGGGTATAAAAATAGATATGATAGAAATGGATCTAATGCAACTAAGATTAAATTTTATTAAATTACTTATTTTTTTTACTTTTATTATTATTATATAATAATTTAGTTATTATTGCGAATAAATAAAAAAATAATTTTTCAAAATTTCTATAGAAAAAATGCTTTTTTCCCTGACGTTAACATATTCCGGGTATACAATATCGAAGGTATGAAAAAAAAATTTTTTTTTTTTTAAATTTTTTTCCCAGAAAGACTGAAGAACTAGCTGTCTAAACTATTTGGGACAAATTTTGCTAAGAACAATAGGTAAAAAGTTACATGGATGAGAAAAAAACACCTGTTTGGTCGAAATGTCAAATTTTAACCCCCTCTAACTCAGAGAGTTCTAGACCAATCTTATTGAAAAATTGTGTCTAAACTACTATCCAATAGGACTAACCTTGGAGCAAATTTCATCCCGAGCGGAAGTCAACGGTTTTAAAAGTCGGATCACTTGAAATGAAACGCCCCATATATGTACATTAAAAAACATTGAAATAAAAAAATTGAAAGAAAAAATATAATTTCCTAGAATTTGCACACGAATTTCGTGTGCTGGGTTATGCTAGAACAGTTAACTAGCTGAAGCATTTAAGAAAGGCTTACGTCGTAAATTTAAGCCTTTTAATAACACTGGTCTATAAACTAAAAAAAAAATTGACTGCAAAAACGAAGCATGTTTTTTAACTAATCTGGGTGCGCTGAATTCGAATCTGGCATTGGGGTATTACGGCTCGTTCATTTTTTATCGCATGCTGGCAATACTGTAAAACAGTGAATACTGACACTACAATTTCACAATTATTAATTTGACAGAAGCCCACATTCATTCTGAATGTTCATAATAGTAGCGTTTAAGCATGTCAGGGAGATCATGTCTTACTGATTCAAGCTATTTCTGCTTTGTATGTGGTGAATATTTGGTTGAAAAAAAAGGATATGCAATATCAGAATCATCAAAATATGCATATTTACATTACTTTGCTGTCAGAAACTTGAACAAGCCGTGGACACTGACAATGTTTTGCAATCGTTGCAGTACTGTTTTATACAAGTGGTCAAATGGCAAGAAGATCTACTTCAACTTTTTAATTCCAGTACATTGGAGAGAATCAAGTAACGTTTGGCGGATTGTTATTTCTGTTTAACAAAAGTTGCTGGATTCAATATGAAAAATCGAAAAAATATTACTCGAATGTTTCATCGGTTTCTAAACCAGTTCAAATGATCCACTACCAGTTATTCCCAGTGCTATGAGCAGTGAGTCCCAATCATTTTTCACCAGCAGTGGTAGTTTGTATGAGGCTGATGATGAACTTTATTTAGTGACTGAATCTGAGCTGAATGATCTAATTCGGGATTTACATTTAACGAAGCAAGACGCAGAATTACTAGCTTCACGCATGCAGTAGTGGAAACATCTTGCAGTTGGGACAAAAGTAACAATCTATAGAGAATGAAGCTTGGAATTGGCTGCATATTTTGAAAAGAAACACTCTATTCTATACTGCACTGATTTTGATGGTTTATTTCAAAAAATGAACCAGCCATATGACAAAACTTAATGGAGGTTGTTTATTGATGTCTCTAAGTACAGTTTAAAGCAAGGTTCAGAAAATACACATATGAAACACACTATGTTCTGTTCTACAGCATGCTGCAGCAGTTAACACATATTTTTATTTTAATATCAATTATGTGTATTTCTAAATTTTGTACGGTGCCCAACACAATCATGATTGTGTTTCGTTTTAATATTTCGTTATTAACAAGGACATTTTTCCATCACTTGTTTTTTTTATCGAACACACATAAACCACACAGATTCGAGTGTAGCTTTATTTCGAGTTCGTTTTCTTGCACGTGTACTGGTAAAAAAAGAAAACATGTTCTACAACGCGTACATCTAAAACTTAAAACATAACCCACTCACGATCGGAAAAACGAAATTAAGTCATAAACAACATATAAAATTTCTCTGTTTTCTATTTTATTACCATCTTTTTATTTTTATTTTTATTTATTATTTTTTTATTTTTATTTTTTTTTATAACTGCTAATGAATTATTCTAGATTTTTTTAATAAATTTGGTTGAAACAATTGCTGTCATTATTATAGGGGTGTTTCAGTTTTTTCCGATCGCGAGTGGATAATGTTTTCATTTTTATATGTACGCTTTGAGGAACATGTTCTGCTTTTTTAGCAGTACACATGCTAGAAAATGAATTTAAAATAAAGCTACACTCGAATCTGTGTATTTAAGTGTGTTCGAAACAAAAAATATGTGAAAGAAAAACGTTCGTGTAGATAACGAAATATTTAAACGAAACACAGTCATGATTATGTTGGGCACCGTAAAAAATTTAGAAACACACATAATTGATTTGAAAATAAAAATATGTGTTTGTTGGTCCGAATTATGTTTGTTTACATATATGTACGAGTTTTTATTCAAAAAGAACTGAGTATTCATCAGGAAAACAAAACATTACAAATAAACCATTAATTGATCCAAATGACGTTTTTCTTCCGCCGCTACACATAAAATTAAGCCTTTTTAAGAACTTTCTCAAGTTTTTCGACAAAGCTGGTGCAGCAATTAAATATCTATTAGCGGTTTTTCCTAAAATTTCATATGCTAAAATCAAAGAAGGTATATTTGGTGGCTCTCAGATCAGAAAGCTATTGAATGAAGACAATTTTTTACAATGTTTAGTGAAGAAAGAGTATGTAGCCTGAAAATCTTTCAAGAGCATCGTGGGCAGTTTTCTTGGAAACAATAAGAGTGAAAATTACAGGCAAATTGCTGCTGAATTATTGAAAATTATCGCGAATTAGGTGCACGATTGTCACTCAAAATGCATTCTCTTCATTCGCATTTAGATTTTTTTCCACAAAACCTTGGTGCGGTGAGCGACGAACAAGGGGAGCGTGCTCACCAAGATTTTATAACAATTGAAAGAAATTATCAAGGATTTTGGGATAAAAACATGCTGGGAGACTATTGCTGGACTCTAATATGGGAAACCGAGCCAACAAAATACAAACGACGTTCAAATAACGCCAATCGCGTTTGAAAATTCATTGATTTTTAAATAAACTAATGATTTTTTATGCAAAAAACGAATAAAAACATTTTTTATAGAGAAAAACCAGTCACAGATTCGAATTCAGCCTACCAAATTACTCTAGGAAAGATATTTGGTTGCAACAGTCCAAAACCTTGTTGGCTAGTGCAATTAGTATCAAAATTTTGTAATTCATTTACTACGGATTTAATTCAGCTAAATGGTAATGAACTTTATACCACATATTTTCGTATCTATTTCACTGCCTTAGATGCACTTTTGTTGTTGAGTTGTAAATTTCCTTTATTTTTTATTTTTATTTTGCTATCTTTTTTTTTAAATAATTCATAAGGCATTTTATTTTGGCCAAATCGCTATTAAAATGCACTTAACACTATTTAAACAATTTTTTTAAAAAACTGTCCACTACTCTTTAAATTTTAAACATGCAAAAAGGTAACCTCTTATTAACCCTTAAATGACAGCACTTAATAAATCGTTTCAAACAACGTTTAAAACCTCCAAAAATTAATACTAAAAACGACTAAATAATTTGAGACATCTGACATTAATATATTTGTTTTTTTATTTTTATTATTTGACTTTAACTATATGATATGTGTCATTGTTAATCTTGGCTTTAAAATCTCGTTAGCCATTTTAAAAATTGTTATTAGAGAATTAAACCCAAAAACAAAACAAAAATAAAAAATGCGTGTGACGCAGTGAAACACGATTGGCAATAATACATTGTAATGCATAAATAAAAGTTTAATGAAGGCAATGAGAATTGACCACCAAGGCGACAGCAACGAATTAATGGCTGTGTTACGGTAAGAAAGGATTACGGCGGCCAATCACCGTTAGTAAAGAATTATATCTGTTTCCAAAATTTAATTCATCTGAGTCATGCAATCTGTCAAAAATTCGTGTTGAATTGAAATTGATAATATGGAGATAAAGAAATTATTTAAAAATCAGGGATACATTTTTGTAAAAATTAAAGAAGGAACATTTTCAGTGTTCGGCGTTCTCAGGCCAAACTTTTTTTAATGCCTTTGTACACTGATTTCTTATCATGATGTTTACTTGCTTAGTTTTTCAGGTATAAACATTCAATTTAAAGCCAAAAATGCAAGTGTACAGCTTGAAAGCGATTTTACTGCAAAAGACCAATGAAAAACTTTCAGTTCGAAAGAAAGGTATACTTTTTAGTCCCTTTATATTAGCTCGTGGTATCTGCTTGTCGACTAGTCTGCGTGTCGACAAAACTTTGAATCCTTTTCACGTGATCCATTTGAGCTGAAACTCTGCAGGCAGACTCGTGACAACGACAAAAGTGATCTAACAATTTTTTTTATTTTTTTTATTTTTGACATAAATTTTTCAGTCAATCAATTATTTAATTACATGATGGTAAAATAATTTTCAATTAAAGGGAGTATAATAAAAACTTGGTTTTTGTAGGTTGGTTTTTTTACAGGTACAATTCGTAGAACTGGACTGTGGATCCATAGGTCACTGGTGCATATCCGGTTCGAAGGACCATGTATTTTTTAAAGGTGGCAGCTATTCCAAATAGGGTGTTGATAAGCGTCGAGTTCTAGGGTGGCTGGATTTGTAACTATGGTTTCTAGCTGCTCCAATAAATGCTATTTAACTGCACTTCAACTTTGTTACTTAAAAAGGGTTAATTAATTTATAATTTCTCGCAATTGGAGAAATTATAAAACTAAAATTTAGGGTTAAAGTGAGGGAGTTTAGGATTAGGGTTTAAGAAATAAAAAACAAAACTCCAATTAATAATAATTCACGAAGTGTTTATTAGTTAAAATAGGTGCTCACCACTTGAGTGTATAAATCCAAGTGAAGTCTTTTCTTTTCGGCACCTGCCAGCTGGCTTCGTGATTTATTTATACCAGTAGCAGATTCCAGCCCTCGAAATTCGAGCGCAAATTCTAGGAAATTTTATTTTTTCATTAAATAAAGACCCTAAAAGTATGCTAATCAATTAAAGCCAGTTTAAAAATCAACATAAAAAAATAAACTCATTTTTATTACAAACACAAAACCAATTTAATAAACACACCCATAGTATTGTATAATTTTATGTATGTGTTATTAGCAACTTTAAATGCAATTTACTCAAAATAAAGGATAAAATTTAAAAATCCATAAATCTGGGGAACAGCTAAAAAGAAATACCTTTCAAATAATATACGTTTGGTCAAAATCGGGATAAAACGGTAGAACAAAACATCAGTCACAAGAAAGCGCCTAGCCTATTAATATTATAGATATATGACGTATGTATTCTATGTTTTAATTTAGTACAAATGGCAATTCACAATAATATAATTCATATTTTTTACAATTTAAATTTAATAATTCACAATAATAAAATTCATATATAATTAAGCAGCGATTATATGCATATTTAGGTACTCATTTATAATTCAATGAAGATATAAATATGTTTTGATTTTTTAGGAAACTTAATAAAATATATAAATGTTTGTGTCTAAAATTATGTTTTTAGACACCGAGAAAAACGTCATTTGTCAAAGGTATTTTTTTTTTTAATAAAAATTACGTATTTATTTGCTATGTACTCAAACAGATTTTAAATTGTTTTTGGCTTTATATTTTTCAGTCGAAATTTGAAATTATTAATTTATAAAAAAAAGGAGACCACATTTTTTACATAGACATATTAATACAAATTATTTGTTTCAATTTTACTAATTATTTAGTTAATTTTACTAAAGACTGAAATGATAAATCATCAACGGTTCTTGAGTTATAGCTGAAAAACTAATTACACATAATAGGTTAAAAAGGTTCACTTGAAAACGGCAAACCCTTTGGAGGGTTTACTATACTGGCCAAGTACTTTCACCTTTATTTGGAATTTCTCACCCCCAGAATAGCTGTTGGTTTGTGTAATTAAAAGGTGAATAACAGCTATATCCATGATATAAATTTTCATAACAATTTTTTTTCGCGATTTTTAACAAATCGGTAATATAAATATTTTCAATAAAAAAATCAAAACTACGGCGGTAAGAGACAAATTAGCTGACGCCTAAACACAGTCGTATCTTACTGATGTACTTTGATCTTCTAATAGGCTTGCAGTGAATATTAAAGTAACGCCATGATTTGCATATCAAAATAGTAGAAAAAAATTAAAGTGTGAGTGAAAAAAATGAAAAAAAAACTAAAAAAAATGTATGACATGCTTTCGCAAACAGAAAACAGCAATAAAAACCAACAATAACAACAGCAATAACAGCAACATATGTTTGCATAAACATTGTACAGCAGCAGAAACAAACAACAACAATTATTATCAACTTAATTTGGTTTAACTACCAGATTTGGCAGTTTCAACAGGTTAAAATGCGTTTTTATGGTGATTAAAAAAAATATTATTATTCAGAAAAAAAAAAAAAAATAAAAAAATGGTGGTAAAAAATATATTTATATAATCCTAACAACTCTTTTGTGCACAAGTATTAGTTTTTGTAGACACAGACGATTGTTGGATTTTGTTTAATATCCTAAAATTAATTTTTATATAAAATGTTATTGAAAATGTATTTTTGTTTTAAAAAAATCCAAAATTCAGAAATATATGACATTTAAACGGAATTAAGTTACGTTGGTTAAAAAACCTTGCAGTTTTAAAAGTATACGGACAATATTTTAATAAAACAATGAATAAAATCAGTATGAGAAATGTGAGTGTTTATTTCTTAAAAATAATTTTTTTTTTTTAGTAGAATGAGTCAACATTGGCTTTTGACTTCATGTACCCTCCACACCACTTTGCAGAGGTTTGGAAAATTTCCCTTTAAAAAGCACTTCTATTAAAAAAGTTCATTTTTTTTAAAAAGTACTTTTACTTTCTTAACAATAGGTGATATTGAAAATTTCAAATGTGTTTTATATGGGGAAAATATGATTTTCTTTCAGATTTTACGAAAATTTCGTTCTCTAGTTAAATTTTTCTGACAAATTGTTATGCCATTTGGGATCAGTATTAAATTAACTTTCTAAAAAGTTATAAAACTTCAAAATTGAATAAAAACTCGCCAAGAAATGGCAAATGCCCCAGACCAGTTTTGTGCCAAAAAAAAAACTAGGTCATGAAATTTGATGGCATTTTTTTCAAAAATAAGAAATTAACTAAAGCCAATATTTTGTTTTAGTTTCTATACCCGTAAGTACTCAGATATGAAGTATTGTTTTATTACCACCTTGGTAACCTATTAAGCATAGAGACCGAAAATGGAAAATTTATTTGATAAAATTTTGAAAACTCCTTTTTCAAGTTTTGAAAAATTTTCTTAAACAAAATTTAAAAAAATTGTTAAATGCATACTAAGGATTAACTGTGTGAATTTTTAGGTAAATCCCTATGCCAGTGTTTTTTCACAAGGATTTTATTTTTGCGGATTTCGAGAAAAATGGGATTTTTGTAAAATATTCTGTAAATGCACTCTTTCTAAATACTTTGTATCAAAAATTCATCACTTGTCTACTTTTAAATGTTATATTTTATCTTAATAGCCTAGGGTTTCGGAAAAAAATAATATGACCCCATTAACCCTTTTGGAATTGGGGGGTCACATATGACCCCAATCTAATATATGACAATTTATTCAAGAAATTAAATTATGGTATATAAAAAATTACTTAACTAATAGAAAAATCATCGTTAGAAACAACTCTTACTACTCAAAAACTAGGCCACTATCAAATGGCATCCTTGAGGGTTCACCACTTTCTGTTATTTTATTCCTGATTGAATGCAACAAACTTTCTTCTATAATATTACTCCACAAAGAACTTGATTTTGTTGCATACGCCGATGATTACACAAGGGAACAATGGTTCTGTTGATTAAGAACTGAATATTGTTTTTAAGGTTGTTTGGGATGCTGAATCCAAATCTGCCCTTGGTTTTTTTTCTATCAGCTCGACTTTTCGAGATATACCGTTATGTTCAAAATTAAGGCACTTCCGCTACATATATTGGAATAACTTGAAAACGGTTCACCATATTATATTAAAAAAAAAATCCGAAACTCGCAAACAATATTCTCTTAAAGCCGTGCTTACTTTGTTTTTAAATTTTCCAAGTAGTTTTAGAGATATCGTTCAAGTTTTGAAAAAAAAAATTAAAATTTAAAAAAAAAAAACATTTTTTTTGTTCTTTAAAAATTCCTAAAAAATAAAAATGGGACAAAAATCACAGTTTTGGTCTACAAACAGTTAGTTAAATATATTTCGAATAAAATGAGCTTTATTTCATTGCAATCGGTGCACAACTTTTGATTTTGTTCACGATTTACTGAATTGATATAAATCGCGATTTCCATACAAAAATAACATTTTCTAATGTGTAAGTGTTTGTATGTAATAAGTTAGTTTTTTATGATTCTAAGAATTAAAAAAATTAAGTAATAAAAAAAGATTATTTCATTTTTATGGTCAGCTATACTTTTTAATTTAACACAAAAAGAGAATTTTAAAGAAAAATAAAAAATTTTAATACACAAATATTACAATGTAATTACAACTCATCGAAAAATTTTCTTTTATAAGATTTTCTTAAATAACCTTGTTTAGAGGGATTTGTTTTAATGCTCCAGCAATAGTCCGCCATCATATGCTTATCCCAGTGACCCTGGTACCGCTCCTCTATAGTGCGGATATCTTGATGGAAACGTTCACCTTGTTCTTCACTGAAGTCTCCAAGATTTTCAGGGAAACAATCCAAATGACTGTGTAGGTAGTGCACCTTAATGCTCATATTACAACCAAGCTGCTTGAAATGTGACAACATGTTATCCACGTGGTCCGAATAATGCTCACCCTTTTTGTTTCCCAGGAAATTGCGCACTATGCAAACAAATTCATTCCAAGCATTTCTTTCAATATCTGTCATGGAATTACTAAAATTTTCATCATTGACTAATTTTTTGATTTGAGGGCCATCAAAAATGCCAGCTTTCAGTTTCTCCGAACTCAAATTGTTGAACTTTTTACTGATGTATCTAAAACAATCACCGTCCTTGTTGAGAGCTTTGACAAATTGTTTCATAAGTCCTAGCTTGATATGGAGAGGTGGCAGTATTATGCGATCCCTGGGCACAAGTGGTTGATTAACTATATTGTGGTTTCCTGGAACCATAGCTTCCCTCGAAGGCCAGTCTTTCTTACTCCAGTGTTCAGATCTGGCTCTGCTATCCCATAAACAAATGAAACACGGATATTTTGTGTAGCCACCTTGTTGGCCTGGAAGAAAATTCACCATTTTTAGATCCACACAAATTAGCCAGCGGTGTTCGTTGTACTTTATTTTATTTATAACTGAGGCAATTGTAGAATATTCTTCTTTAGCTTTAGTTGAATGTGCAATGGGCAACGAACCCAATTTATTACCGTTATGCAGAAGTACACATTTTAGGCTGCGTTTAGAAGAATCTATAAATAGTCGCCAGTCATTTGGATCATACTCCTCTAATCCCATCGCTGTTACTAAACCAGGAACATCTGAACAATAAACAAATTCATCGTCTTCGGAAAAGAATGGAAGTAAGTTTTTTTCTCTGTTACGGTAGTATGAAATTGTTGTTCCTTGGGTTAACAGATTTTTTTGCTTTAATCGAGAAGCAAGAATTTCAGATGCTTTTTTAGAAAGTCCAAGGTCTCTCACTAAATCACTAAGCTCCTCCTGATTAAATTGCTCGCGTTCAGAAGAAATATCTAAATGCAAGTCATCTGATCCAAATTCAGAAATTGGTGAAGGAACATTTTGTCGTAAGTCGTGGAAATTGTGTGTAGATGTAGATGGTTGTGGTTCTGAATCCTCACTAGAGTACAGGACTGGTTGGGTAATAGACAACACGTTAGGATAAATCTATTTAGACCGGTTTGTTTTATTAATGCCTGTTATGTTGACAGCGCAAAAATAACAATCATCATAATGATTCGAAGGTTCCCGCCAGATCATTGGTGTTTTATACTTGAAGTGGGTCCGTTGCTTGTTTGCCCATAACCTTAAATACTCTACACAGTTTTTACATACAGTATTAGGAATCCAGTACTTGTCACGGGTTTCCATGGGAAATCCGAAGTAGTCAAAATAAATTTTTTTAATAAAATCTGATACACTTTTTCTATTTTTTATAAACGTGTATTCGCCACATATGTTACAAAAATAGTTGGGATTGATTTTACAGGTGTTTCTTGACGTAGCCATTGCACAATTTTGAAGTATATATCAAAGTAACACAATTTTCAATAAATAACACACGGGAACAAAATTGAACTTTTTTGTGTTGACTGATTAAATGTTCAATGTAAAATGATTTATATTTTTTGTCGTTATACTTTTCGCTTTCGTAAACACTTGTTGAATGAGAAAAATTGGTTGAATGAACCCATAAAAATACTTAGTAGTTTTTTACTGAAGTACCAAAAAAAATTATATCCACAATTTTATTGACAGTCACTTATGAATGAACACATGTGTTCAGGGGAATTCCTTTAAAAAATCATCCGTTACCAACGGTAAACCACACATCAATAAAAACAAGTGGACTTTTCTTTTTTCTCTTTAATTGACTGTGAACTGACTAGGTGTCATAAAGGGACAATAAAATTTATAGGCGTTATGAGTTTGCTACCGAAATAATGAAATAATCTTTTTTTATTACTTAATTTTTTTAATTCTTAGAATCATAAAAAACTAACTTATTACATACAAACACTTACACATTAGAAAATGTTATTTTTGTATGGAAATCGCGATTTATATCAATTCAGTAAATCGTGAACAAAATCAAAAGTTGTGCACCGATTGCAATGAAATAAAGCTCATTTTATTCGAAATATATTTAACTAACTGTTTGTAGACCAAAACTGTGATTTTTGTCCCATTTTTATTTTTTATGAATTTTTAGAGAACAAAAAAAATGTTTTTTTTTTAAAAATTTTAATTTTTTTTTTCAAAACTTGAACGATATCTCTAAAACTACTTGGAAAATTTAAAAACAAAGTAAGCACGGCTTTAAGAGAATATTGTTTGCGAGTTTCGGATTTTTTTTTTAATTTAATATGGTGAACCGTTTTCAAGTTATTCCAATATATGTAGCGGAAGTGCCTTAATTTTGAACATAACGGTATATCTCGAAAAGTCGAGCTGATAGAAAAAAACCAAGTGCAGATTTGATATCAGCGACCTCAAGTTAGTAAAAATTTGCTATAAATTTCAAATCAACACAAAAAAAGTTCAATTTTGTTCCCTTGTGTTATTTATAATAAAAAAACTTAATAAAACTAAAAACCAGAATATAGACATAAACGCTTTAATTACTGACATTTTCAATTGGTGTATCTCCTCTGGGGCACAATTATCACTAGACAAATGCAAACATCTACTCATTTGTAGAAAGCACAACTGTTCTCCTAACCTTCAGAGTAATAATTCCACAATCGGAGCTGTCACTAGCCTTAAGATACTTGGAATAGTTTTTAACAACCGTTACAGATGGAATTCCCATATTGACTACCTGAATTTATCCCTATCAAATAGGCTTAACATTATCAAATGTTTGTCTTCCAGAAAATTCGCTTGTAATACAGCGTCCCTCATCCATATCCTCAACTCGATATTTATATCTAAAATCAACTACGGTATTTATCTTTATGGATATTCTCCCAAGAGTACCTTGAATAAACTAAAAACAAACTACAATGCAGCCTTACGTCTCTCGTTTGGAGCTTTCAGAACGTCACCCATAAGAAACTTAATAGCTGAAGCAGATGTAATGTCAATTGAACAGCTTAGGGAGTTTGCCACCGCAAAACAGTTTATGTCCATTTTGTTTAATGACCGTCATCCACTTTCAAATATCATAAAAAAATCAATAAACAATAAAAAATTCCCAGATATTCCAGCAACACTAACGCGTATTGTCTAAATTTGCAAAAACCTTAACATTTCCTTTAATATTTTTCAACCACCAGTAATAAAAAGTCCTAACTGGAAAATTGATATATCCACAATTGACACGTCCCTCAATGAGAACAAAAAATGTTCAACTAACAATGCAATATACCTGCAAACATTCAGTGAAATTCAACATAAACTTCATGACCATTATTTCCTGTATACCGATGGCACCAGAACCGATAATAGAGTTAGCTTCGGCGTTGTAGATAGCGATAAGATCAATTCTACCTGAATATAGCACTAATTACTCTGCTGAAATTATTGCTATTTACAATTGCTAGACACGCAATTTGCACTGACTCCCTTTCTGCACTAGATGCTATAAAAAATTTAAATAACGACCAATTCTACCAAGCGCTATTTGACAAACCCTCATTGAGAGATAGCCCAATATTAAACTTATTTGGATACCAGGCCACTCAGGAATAAAAGGCAATGAGGCTGCGGAAACTGTGCTAAGGCTGCACTTTCTGCACATCTTATAACTACACGAAACCTTTGTTCAGAAGATATAAAAAAGTTTCTTAAATCAAAATATCGAGAAGAAAAATTTCACAACTGGACTCAAACTACTGATTGGTACAAGAAAATTAACATAAAAAAACTCAACGCTAACAACATTTTTAAAAATATCGACAATAACACCTTTCCAAGGAAAGACCAAATAAAGATTATACGTTTAAGATTAGGTCATACCCTAATCACCCACTCACATGTTATGGATAAAAACTTATCAAAATCCTGTCCCTTCTGTGGCTTTAATCCAGTTAACATTGATCACCTCTTTTCAAACTGTCCACATATGAACCAATTCAAAAACACAATACTAAACAATAAAGACCCTTTTCAATTAATCGACACTTCAATCACAAACGATAACTCCAAACTAATAATAAAATTCTTAAAACGAAGTAACCTTTACAATTCCATTTGAAACATTCTACATATCACTTAAAGCTTAAGACCATCGTTGTCATAGCTCTTCTCTTTATTATACTAATAATTTAGTTATAAGTATAATATATTTACAAATATCGGTTAACCGAAAAGTCTTCTACACCACACATAGATGGCGTTAGTAGAATTAAATCCATATCATTTTTAAGTATTACCAACCTTCAAAAAATATGTGTATAAATTTGACAGCTGTGTGATTATTTGTTTGTGAGATATAACATTTTGAGTGAAGCAACTTTTGTGCTTGTAAAAAAATGGAAAAAGAAGAATTTCGTGCGTTGATAAAACATTATTTTTTTGATCGGAAAAAATGCTTCTGAAGCCAAAAAATCGCTTGGTAAGCATCATCCAACATCTGCTCCCGATTATTCAGTCGTAAGATATTGGTTTGCGAAATTTAAAACCGGCCATATGGGCACCAAAGACGATGAACGCAGTGGACTTCCGAAAGAGGTTGTTACCGCAGAAAACATCAAAAAAATCCACAAAATAATTTAGAATGACCGTAGAGTGAAGTTGTTCGAGATAGCTGAGACTCTGAAGATTTCGAAGGAGCGTGTTGGACATATCGTGCATGAATATTTGGGCATGCGAAAGCTCTGTGCAAAGTTGGTGCCGCGCGAGCTCACAATTGACCAAAAACAACAACGTGTTGATGATTCTGAGCAGTGTTTGGAGATGATTAAGCGTAATAAAGCCGAATTTCTGCATCGATATGTGACAATGGATGAAACATGGCTCCATCACTACACTCCAGAGTCTAATCGGCAGTCAGCGGAGTGGAGAGCGAGCGACGAACCGAATCCAATGCGTGGAAAGACGCAACAGTCGGCTGGCAAGGTTATGGCGTCCGTATTTTGGGATGCACAAGGTATGCTGTTCATCGACTATCTTGGGAAAGGAATAATAATCAACAGCGATTATTACATAGCATTGTTGGAGCGTTTGAAAGACGAAATCGCGAATAAACGGCCCCATATGAAGAAGAAAAAAGTGCAGTTTCACCAAGACAATGCACCGTGTCACAAATCATTGAAAACAATGACAAAAATGCATGAATTGGGCTTCGAATTGCTTCCGCACCCACCGTATTCTCCAGATCTGGCCCCCAGTGACTATTTCCTGTTCTCAGACCTCAAGAGGATGCTCGCTGGGAAGAAATTTAAGACCTATGAAGAAGTAATCGCCGAAACAGAGGCCTATTTTGAGGCTAAAGACAAATCGTACTACAGAAGGCAACTATGTTGAAAAATAAAATTGAATTTTGCCAAAAAAAATGATTTATTTCTTTGTAATGTAGAAGACTTTTCAGCCCAACTGTTAAATAAAATAAAATTAATTCTATTTATGTATTGTTTTCTGTAATCACTTACGACTTGCAATAATTATTGCTTTTCTTTAATTTTATATTATTATATTAATTTTATATTTCATATTCTTTTGCATAAAATGTCTTTTATTAGCTTTGGGTCATTTGCGGGTCTTCTTATTTTATTTAGAAAAATAAATTCTATGAGGAAATTCGTAGTCATAGCTCCCATTTGAAGCTGCTTCTCAATCTTGACCCAAATCTATCAAATAACAAAAATATGGCACAGAAATGTGATTTCAATATGTTTTGTAGAAAATAAGTGTCTACTAAATATGGTCAGGATTGGTCCATTTTTCGACCTAGTCCCCATATAAATACAGCACCCGATATGAACTTTTTCATATCTTCAGCCAAAAAAAATTAATAACAATGCCACTCAAATTTGGTTTATGCTTCTTTTCTGTAGCCAATTAGTTGGACCTAAGAGGTTGGGTATCTAAGTGCATGGTATAGGGTATCGTATAGTGGGTCTAGAACGACTAAAATTTCCTTACTTGTATAATATAAAATTCTCTGACTTTTTCGTTAATATCTATTTAGTGCTACTGAAAGTAAATGAATAATAATAAACTAGCAGATTCCAGCCTTCGGAATTCGAGTGAAAATTCTAGGAAATTTTATTTTTTCATTAAATAAAGACCCTAAAGTTATGCTAATAAATTCACAAATCAACACAAAAAACAAACTCATTTTTATTACAAACTCATTAACAAATTTAATAAACACACACATAGCATTGTATAATTTTATGTATGTGTTAGTAACAACTTTAAAAGGCAATTTAATAAAAATAAAGGAAAAAATTTTAAAATCTGTAAATCTGCAAAATGGCTAAAAAGAAATACCTTTCAAATAATATACGATTGGTTAAAATCGGGACAAACGGTAGAACAAAACATCGGTCATAAGATATCGCCTCGCCTATTAATATTATAGATATAAATTTAATTTTAATTTTGACAAGGGAAAAAAAAAATTTTTTTTTTTTTGATATTCACCACAAAATTTTGTTAAAAATATGGCAACACTAGAAAGAGATTGAAAGTTGAGAAATGAGAATATGAGGAACTACTCAATGAAAATAAAATAAATTTTATATCAGTGCGGTGACGCTACGCAAATTTCAAGTTTATATGACAAAATCTGCAACGGTCTTATACTTAAAGCTGTCATATACTTCAACCAAAATGTATAAGGAAGAAAACTAAAGTGCTAGATATAGTGTGTAAAAATTTCTGCAATCTTCTAGTGGATTGGAAAAATAGCATAGACGTGAATCTATGCTGCTCGGTATCCCAATAACTTGAACTAATCTGTTGAATTGTTACGCATATGCAATAAAGCAGCCGCATTGAGAAAAGGGGAAAGCAAATCCTTTAATTACTTTAGTGCTTGAAGTACTCATTGCCTCATTCGGACTACATTCCTGTGCCAAAATCTCCCAGCCCAGATATTCTATCTCACATGGCTGACCCGACATTTTCAGAAGCATACGTATCTAAGCAGCCTTTTGTTGTCAAATTGAAAATGAAAAAAAAAATTCTGCATATTGCCCGGATTTCGAAAAAATGGGCGCTATGGACTAAAATATGAAGAATAAGACTGGAGATTATTTATTGACAGTTCAGACAAGGATCATCCTGATGTTGAATAATCTTCGGAGGGTGCAGTAGGGCCAGCACTGGAATCACCCATTGACATTTAGTCCAATTCTAAACAAAAATTGAAGGCCACAAATAAAGCACAACTTCAACTTTTGTTAACTTTAATGAAAGCCAAGTCAGACTGCCTTTTCCATATATTCATCCCGCCATTGACATCTAGGAATCCTTTAGCCATTTTGTTGTTGTTATTCTATAACACCAATTTCCTCCACAAGTGCTCGCATGATAACTATGCTAATAACTTACTTTTTTAATTTTTCTTTAAAATAAATTTATTTTCATTTGCACACAAAAAAAATAGAAAATTAATTGTCAATAAGCAAAACAACTGGCTTCGAAATTCGATGATGCCACTTGTTAATTTTTTTGTTCATGCGGAATTTATAATTGGAGGATTTTTTTTTCTCGAGAAATGTATTTTCCGAGAGAGAAAAATTCTTTGAGAATATTCGCAATTGGGCTGATTATGTGTGGTTCACAAACTGATGACAGCGATGATTACGATAGCGATGACACTTACTTCGAACAATCACCATCGAAAAGGTCTTAAGCAATGTTTATGAACAGTTAAACTATGTATATTCTACTTTAAACTTAGTTTTTCCTTAATTTTGCTTAATAATTTCCATAAAAACGATAATTTTCTTTATAGTTATAACACGGAAAACTTCGAGCGGTTTTCGAGTCGTTGTTGTTCTAAGAAAAATTGTTACGTATTTCATTACTACGTGTCAAAAACATTATTAATTGCCTTTGGCTTAAGGGTGTGAAGTTAGCGACGAAAGATAACTACGTTTTTCAAAAATGTTAAATACTTAACAGAGACTGTTAAATTAACAGAATTTTTGTGAAGATAACTACGAAAGTTAAATACGTTTTTCAAATAAGTTGAGGGGTTTAGATATATAGTGGCATTAGTAAATTATAAAAAAAAAAATAAAAATAAATTGAATTTTACAAAAAGATAAAAGTCTAAACAAATACAATAAAATTGTTTCTACTATAATATGGGAAAACTAAATGACAAAATTTGACAAAATGGTCCGATTAGGGGCTTAGCCCTATATGGCAGTTTGTACATTAGGACTAGTAGTTTACAAAAACACCTCAAATACGAAAATCGTTAGGAACGTTTTTCAGAAATATCGTTTCAAAAAAAACATATGAAATTTTTTTCTACTACTATAGGGGAAAACTAAATGACAAAATTTGACAAAATGGTCCGATTAGGGGCTTAGCCCTATATGGCAGTTTGTACATTAGGACTAGTAGTTTACAAAAACACCCCAAATACGAAAATCGTTAGGAACGTTTTTCAGAAATATCGTTTCAAAAAAAACATATGAAATTTTTTTCTACTACTATAGGGGAAAACTAAATGACAAAATTTGACAAAATGGTCCGATTAGGGGCTTAGCCCTATATGGCATATGTTTCATATGTTTTTTTGTAAACTACTAGTCCTAATGTACAAACTGCCATATAGGGCTAAGCCCCTAATCGGACCATTTTGTCAAATTTTGTCATTTAGTTTTCCCCTATAGTAGTAGAAAAAAATTTCATATGTTTTTTTTGAAACGATATTTCTGAAAAACGTTCCTAACGATTTTCGTATTTGAGGTGTTTTTGTAAACTACTAGTCCTAATGTACAAACTGCCATATAGGGCTAAGCCCCTAATCGGACCATTTTGTCAAATTTTGTCATTTAGTTTTCCCATATTATAGTAGAAACAATTTTATTGTATTTGTTTAGACTTTTATCTTTTTGTAAAATTCAATTTATTTTTATTTTTTTTTTTATAATTTACTAATGCCACTATATATCTAAACCCCTCAACTTATTTGAAAAACGTATTTAACTTTCGTAGTTATCTTCACAAAAATTCTGTTAATTTAACAGTCTCTGTTAAGTATTTAACATTTTTGAAAAACGTAGTTATCTTTCGTCGCTAACTTCACACCCTTCTTTGGCTTTAGTGACGAGTTAACTATTTTCGAAAATTGGAAAAAAGTGGAAAATGGCATTAAGATTTCATTCAATAAAATGAGTCCAACCTGATTTTTTTTCATGGATATATTAATAACAATTATTAACTTAAACATTGGCTTCAATATTGCTGAAGAACGGAATGATAAATAATTAATGATTCTTCAGTTAAAACTAGAAAACTAAATCTACAACATTAATACATAAGGCGATTCCTTCAGATCCCTTTTAAACTTTTAGTTACCAACCGATATTGACAAAAAATATACCATTTGAACGGTATTTCTTTTCAGATGTGCACCATATATACAGATTTGCAATGTCTAGTACATTTTGTTGGAGTAAAATTCATTTAAAATTTGCTTCTAACACATACACAAAACTATACAATGCTGAGTGTGTGTGTTTATTAAATTGATTAGCGTACCTTTAGGCCTTTAAAAAATTACTTAGTAACAAACCCAGTTATATACAGATATAACAGTTATAACAGATATTTATAATGAAATTTATTATTTAAGAGCTGTACGCAGCTTGTTAAGGAATCTTAACAGAAAATTTTCATATATTTCTTAAAGAAAAAAAGCACAAAAGTACCTTTCAGTGCAACGCTAGCAATCAGCTGTTTTCTATCAATTATTAAGAATTGTGAAATTGAAAACAAATCAATTCTTCGGTTCTGCTTTATTTGGCCTGCTAAACGCATTTTAAGCTCAGTATCTAAGTTACCCATCCGCTTCTTGTTTTTCTTTGCCGAATTTTGTTAGTTTTTTTTTTCATGTTTGCAACTGAAAAATAACTTAATTTTTTTTAGCATATTACATTTTGTTTATGCTTACCTCTCCTGTCAAAATTCCTTTCAGAAAGAACGAAAAATTTGATATTCCTGCTCAAAGCCTGGGTTGCCTAACTTAATTTACGTCAAAAAAAAGTAGTAAAAACAATACTACTTTTTTAACAGAAATTTTTTGACAGAAAAATTCCTTAAGCATTTCTGAAGCGTTTTTTTATATGAAGTTTTTGATTCCTTAGCAAGCTGCATACAGGCCTTTACTAGCAGATTCCAGCGCTCGAAATTCGAGTGCAATTTCTAGGCAGCTTTATTTTTCAACTTAGCCAATTCAAAAACCAACACTTTTTGGTTTATTATTATTATATATTAACAAATTTAATAAAACACACATAGCATACGCATAATTTTATGCACGTGTTAGCAACAACTTAAAATTCAATTTACTCAAAATAAAGGAATAAATTTAAAAACGTGTAAATCTGCAAAACGGCTAAAAAGAAATACCTTTCAAATAATATGCGTTTGGCCAAAATCGGGATAAAACGATAGAACAAAACATCGGTCACAAAAAATCGCCTAGTCTATTAATATTATAGATTTATTGAAATTAATTACAATGCAAAGTAAATTTGTATTCTAATTTGGGTCCAGGGACAAGCCGGGTGACAAAGACCATTTGGCAGGTTTTTGCAGCTACAGACCAAAGCCTCTGGTGTGAATCGAACCCACGACCCCCGCACGATAGGCGAGCATGCTACCTACTCACCTACCGAGGCGCTTTATAATGAAATTTAATTGATTTTAAAATTTTCTTGAATCTGCTAGTATATATAAAAGGCCATAAAAATTTGTTGACCTGAGTACGCCAAAGCCTTTGGAGGTTTTGCTATACTAGGCTAATACTTTCAACCTGATTTGGATTTCTCACCCACTAGAGTGGCTGTAGTACAGTGTAATGATCAAATCGTGGAAAAAAATATTAAAATAAGGTATTAGTATCTACTTAAGAGCGATCTGTCGTGAATTTTGTGAAAATTAGGTAACACTGTTACACAACAAACTAACAGAGTTATATAAAATGGGCCGCATTATTTATTCTTCAACATAAATTAAAAAAGTCAATAAAAATTGTAAAACAACATTTTGTAGTTTTCGCGTTTCGTTAAGAATAGTTTTTAAATTATCAATTGTTCTCAAACTGCGCGTCTTTCCAATAAAAAATTAAAACAACAAAAAAAGTTCAGTGCTTTTAAAACTATAAGCTTTCATGAGCCAGCACAAACGAGAACCGGAAAATTTTTAAAAGTTTTAAATTATAACGATAAAAATAAAGTTAAAAAAAGCTTATGCATCAGCTTTTGTATAAGCTTTTCTGAGTGTGTTTATGGGTGAACTTAGCATGGCGTCTTAGTGGCTACCTGATATACACACATTAAGTTACTAGACGCCAATTTGGCGCCAAATGTATAATATTTATCCTTGAGCTTTTTTTTTTGCACATAACTAAGAAAGTAACCAACAACTGAAATCGCAATAAAGGCCACATCTTCCGTCTTATTTTCAAATAATTTTTCTTAACTTTTTCACAAAAACACGAAGGGTTTTTCACATAAGTACGTCATATGCGTATGTGCGAAAAACACACGAATGAAAAACACACAACATCAACGAAGTTTTCCGTTTAAGCTTCTACCGTCTTTAATGTTGGCTACGACAATCAGTTGCTCTTCATTTTAGATAGTGTTAGCATCGTGAAACCAAAAAAAAAAAAACAAAAAGAAAAATCTAATTAAAATTGAACTTACTCTGAACATTGAATATTGTTAAGAAAAAATTGAAAAATAAAAAAATATATGGAAACTTAGTGGCTGCTTTAACAATCGGTGCTTGTTTACAAATAGTTATTGTTTGTTTACAATTTATAGACAATTATTAGAAAAAAATTTAATTTGTTTTTGATTGCAAAAAAAAAAAGTACAACCATAACAATATTGTATTTGTTAGTGGTGCTAAGCTATTTTCAACGAAAACTAATTTTTTATATCGCAGTTGTCAATCTTATTTGCTGAACTCGCTGCGACACCGAGTAGTATTGAAATAATATTATTTTTGTTGACACAAGTGTTGCTGATTCTTAATAAAATATTAAATATGGGAGTTATGGTTATGGGAATTGTTATTCTAACAGCTGTTTTGAATGTTAAAGGTTGGTAGATAATTGAATGTAATTAAAAAAAAAAAAATCTAGGTAACATTGAGAATATTAAAAATATTTAATAAAAAATTCAAAAGCCTGCTTGATTTTTAAAACTTGATTTATATTCAAGGATTTTTGAGGAAATTTATAAAAAGAAAAATTGTAACTTTTCATACAAAATATTTCGAAATATTCCATGTAACAGAGAAGTCATTCTAGAAAACCCAATTTTTCATTAAATAGAAAAAGTCTACATACGTAAAAATAAGAAACTGGTATGAAGTATTTTAAATTGATCAAAGTATAATGAAATTATTATTATATAATATTTTTAAAGAAAAACCTTTAAGTGGTTTCCTAAATCAATATATATATATATTTAGACGGTATATATGTTAGCCAAAGTATCCATAAAGGAACGAATATTCAATAAATGTGTAGGATTTTCCAAGAAAAAATGTGAATTCATGTTAAAATATTTCAGAACTTTCAAAGTATTTAGTTTTGGGTGCATTATAAACCCACTTCCAAAGATGTAACTATTAAATAATATTTAAAAAAAATTCCAACTAAAAAAGCAGTTTACACAAATTAATACGGGGAATTTCAAATTTTTATCGAGAAGTGAATCACAAAAAAAAAAAAAAAAATAAAAAATAAAGTAACTAAATTAATATAAAATAAAATAAAAAAAAAATAACAACAAATTAAAAAAAAAAATAACAAAAAATAAAAATAAAAAATAAGCTAAATAAATACAAAAAAAAAAAAAAAAATGTATTCCAAAAATTAAAAAATTATACTTTGTAAAGAATAACTAATATTCCAATGGCAGGATATGATATTGACATAAAAGTTTATACTGGATATAGAAAAGTATATGAAATATAAAACATTAATTTCTTGTTTACGTAACCAGACGTCCGAAAATGTCAAAAAATTTTCTGAAAAGAAATTTGAAATTTTTTTCTCCTATGAAATATTTTGACATTATCCTTCGTGTTACATAAATAAGCTCTAAATATTTGAATTAACAAAAATTTTGAAACAGTAAAATTTTCAAATTCATTGTTGATGCTCTAATTTTTCACCACATCTGTATCGCAAGACTGCCATATATTTCACCTCTCTGAATGCACCTTTTTGCGGGGAAGTTTATAATATTTTTACATCTCTGAATGATCTTTTTTCTCATTAATCTGTCTATTTTTTGCCTGCAGATCTCAAAAAGTTCATATCGGAACCAAATTTCGTATGGAAAATAGGTCGAAAAATGAATTGATATTGAAGATATTTGATGGTCACTTATTTTTTTAAAAACATATACAAACCAAATTTGAGAAAAATCTGTGCCGTATTTTTTTTCTAGGTTTTATACGGATTATGGCAAAGAATTCTGTGGTTTTCTGGAATAACCGCGTATGTCCAGTTTTGTCAGTTTTGAGTTAACGATGCCAAATATATAAATGTTTACATTGTTTAATTAAAAAAAAAAAAAAATTGACCATTTCTGAGTTTTTTCTTTAAATAACGACGTAACTTAAATGTTTATTAAATTAATTTGCAGCACTAACGACGTATGTCAACCTACGTTTGATCGCTGACAAATTTTTTTTGCTCAGAAAACGATACATAGCGACATACGTTGTTATTAATGAAAAAAAAGTGCAAATTAATTTTGGATTATTTTTCAATTTATAACCACTTATAAAAATTTGTGTGTTTATTTCTATTATTTTTTGTCTCTATTGTTCTTGATACGTTGTTATATTTTCATCCTAAGTCCTGTTAACTTTTTGCTGACGAACAAAAAATTCCATTTTTCAAGCAACAACAACTTATGTTTACATGGGTGGTTGTATTGGTAGTTTTCTTTTTCAAAGAAAACGACGTTTGTCGACATAAGTTGTTTTATCTGCACACACTTTAAGTGTAATTTACATATTGTTTTTTCGTCCTTTTCTAGGATCTATTCCTCTGAAGATTTATGACTCAAAAATTTATATAAAGTATTTATTGCCCATTCCTACAGGACTGTTAAATAAAAAGCTCTAAAATCTTTATATCGAGCCCATAATTTCAAATATAACGTTTTTTTGGCTCCCCTGAACATTTTGATTTTATGACATACGCGGTTATTCTAGAAAACCCACAGAATTGTTTACATGGACACATAGCCGGACAGACGGACAGACGTACCGGCGGGCATAGCTAAGATGAGTCAGAAAGTGATTCTGAGTCTAACGGTATAATAAAACATGGTTATAGTTCAAATATTTTTGATAGTTACAAACATCAGAGCAAAGCCATTAAAAACAAGTAATAAAATAATAGTCGGTCTATACCGATTATACGATACCCTATACCATGCGTTAATAACCCTATCTCTTTGGTCCAACACGATATAGAAAATAAGCATAAAGCAAATTTGAGTGGAATTGTTATAAATTTTTTTGCCTTCGGATATGAAAAAGTTCATATCGGATGATAAACTTTTATGGGGACTAGGTCGAAAAACGGAGCGATCCTTACTATATTTGGTTAGGTCTCATATAATTTTTGCAAAAACATATACAAACCAAATTTAGAAAAATCTGTGGAAAAGTTTTGTTTTTTAATAGATTTAAGTGAAGATCGAGAACCAGCTTCATATGGGGGCTATGACTAAGAATTGGCCAATAGGTTTGATTTTTGGACTACTAATTAATGGATGTAATAAACAGACATAAACCCAATTTGACCGTGATCTATATGATAATTTACATCCTATGGCAATTTAAGTCGATCTCATAGGGGCCATTTGTATGGGGACTAGGTCTGAACATGAACCGATTTTCACCAATTTCTATTCCTTTCATCCTATAGCTGACTAAAGCTTATACTCTAAAGTTCATAAAAAGATATTCATATTTGCGAACTGTAGTTTGATTACAAGGTTTACATGGACACACAGACATACGGATGAACGGAGGGACGGACGGACGAACATCATTAAATCGACTTAGAAAGTGATCTTTGTCGATCGATATAATAAAAGATGGGTCTAGGTCAAATATTTTTCATAGTTACAAACATCAGCACAAAGTCATTACACCCTTATCATTACACCCTTATCTATAATATTAATAGGCTAGGCGATTTCTTGTGACCGATGTTTTGTTCTACCGTTTTATCACGATTTCGACCAAACGTATATTATTTGAAAGGTATTTCTTTTTAGCCGATTTGCAGATTTACAGATTTTAAAATTTTTTTTCCCTTATTTTGAGTAAATTGCATTTAAAGTTGCTACTAATATATACATAAAATTATACATATGCTATGTGTGTTTAATTAAATATGTTAATGTGTTTGTTAATGAGTTTATTATCTTCATTCACAATAATAATAAGCCATAAAAGTATTGGTTTGTGAATTGGCTAAGCTGAAAAATAAAGCTGCCTAGAAATTGCACTCGAATTTCGAGCGCTGGAATCTGCTAGTAAAAATAAAGCTCCTTGAAAGTAACATTTTATTAATTAGATTGCGTAAAAACGTGATTTTCAAAAATAGATAACAATGCAAAATAATTTATTCGACAATTGTGTTAAATTTTTCCGAAATGTTCCCTGTACAGAGCTGAGCAAGGTTGACTTGTTATACATACATATAACAATTTTGATGAGTTCAGAGAATGAATTAAGTCAAAATTTGACGAAAGAATATTTATACCCTGTACGACTATGTCAAAAATATTTGACCTAGACCCATCTCTTATTATACCGATCGACCCAGAATCGCTTTCTGAGTCGATTTAGCGATGTCCGTCCGTCCGTCTGTGTGTCCATGTAAACCTTGTAATCAAACTACAGGTCGCCAATATGAATATATTTTGATGAAATTTGGTATGTAACCTTCTATCAGCCATAGGATGAACGCTTTGAAATTGGTGAAATTCGGTCCATGTTCAGACCTAGTCCCCATACAAATGACCACTATGAAATCGACATAAATTGCTATAAGATCCAAATTATCATATAGATCTTAGTAAAATTGGGTTTGTATGTGTTTATTGTATCCATTAATCAGTAGTACAAAAATAATCCCTATTGGACAATTCTTAGTCATACGCCCCATATAGAGCTGCTTCCCGATCTTCACTTAAATCTATCAAAAAATCAAATATATTGTACAGATTTTTCTCAAATTTGGCTTGTATATATTTTTTGAAAATATAAGTGGCTTTACCAATTTTGCTCAGGATCGGTCCAATTTTCGACCTAGTCCCCATATAAATATAGCAGCCGATATGAACTTTTTCATATCTGCAGCCAAAAAAAAAAAATATAATAACAATGCCACTCAAATTTAGTTTATGCTTATTTTCTATAGGGTCTTTTAACCATGGTATAGGGTATCTTATGGTCGGTCTAGACCGACTATCATTTTCTTAATTGTTTCTTTTGTGTAGATATTTCCGAATTCGTTGAAAAAATTTGTATACACTACACATCACTTAACGAAATAATTCCGGAGACCTCATGAACTATATTCATTTAGGATCCTTATAGAAGGAGAATGTGATCTGACGATGTCGGCCTGTCCACTTTTCTATCTGTCTGACTGTTGGAAACATTCTCCTGTCCAAAATAGGTCGAGTGTGTTACACTTCGTCATAATCTGCAGCAGTTTGGTATTGAGTTTGAAGTCTCTGGAGTAAACTGGTGAGGAGTGATTTACGAAAATGTAAAGATAAAATTTCATAGTTAATTACAAATAGTGAAAATGTAACAGAACATATTCATATAGATATATATATCAGCGATGCATACACATAAAATTTTGTTTGCTTGTTGTACAACAAAAAAGTGTATGTACGGTCATAAAAATGTAATTATATCAGTTTACATTTATGCTGATTGCATTTAATAATTGCTTTCAATTAAAAAAGCAATAATTTTGAACATTATTGTAAAAAGTCTAGCCATTTAAATTTGACTAGCAGATTCCAGCCCTCGAAATTCAAGTGCAACTTATATGAAATTTTATTTTTTCATTAAATAAGGACCCTAATGCCAATCAATTATAGTCAATTCACAAATCAACACAAAAAACAAACTCATTTTTATTACAAACACATTAACAAATTTAATAAACACACACATAGCATTGTATAATTTTATGTATGTGTTAGTAGCAACTTTAAATGCAATTTACTCAATATAAAGGAAAAAATTTAAAAATCTATAAATCCGCAAATCGGCTAAAAAGAAATACCTTTCAACTAATATACGATTGGTCAAAATCGGAATAAAACGGTAGAACAAAACATCAGTCACAAGAAATCGCCTAGCTTATTAATATTATAGATATATAGCTTTTTTTATCTGTTAGTGTTGACAACTTTCATTCAGCACAGCCGAATTTAACACTCTTACTTGTTTATTATAAAACCACAATCATAAAATTTTGTCGACAGAAATATAAGGTGAATTGTTGTGAATTTAAATAATTAAATATTGGTCTTAGTTTACTGCAATTATGAACAAGTTTAATAAGACAGATTTGTGAGAAGCCAAGATCAATTGATCATAAAATATTTAAATTTTTTTGATATATAAAATATAAAGGACAGTGCCTTCTACCTTGTTTTCTATAGTTCAAAAGATTTTCGAACATTTTTTTAGTTTATGTAACATTATTTTTTTATTTTTTCTCTCTCGTAGTTAAGTTTCCCACAATCAGATAATTCCCCGCTGAAGAACACCAGTCTACTAAAAAAAATATCTGCGTTAAAATTTATTAGTTGAAGTTGAACTTTGATCAACTTACAAGTAGAAATTAACTATTTTCGAAGTTCAAACCTCAATTATTCCAGAAATTGTTAACATTTGGGCGTAAAATTTAATGTTTTAAATAGGTCTGCGAAATACTTTTAATTATTTATATATTTAGTTTCCTGCACAACAAGACTAAGAGTTTTATAATTAAAGTACAGGATCAGTATAATGTGATACAGTATTTAATGAAAATATGACATATTTTATCTGGAACCCATCTTAGTATTTGCATATTTTGATACAAATGCACATTAGGTCAAATGACCGCTTTTTTCTGTGCAAAAGTGATAAAAATCAAAGTCCCGATTTACTTTTGTTGTTGTTGTTTATTAGTAGAAAATGCTTCAAAACAAAGACGCGTGATGTTTGTTTGTTCTAAGAATAGATCACCATTACACAGCTGTCCGTCAAAGTAAATCGATGCAAGTTACGCTACAAATGTTCTTGCGAGTTTAGTTTTGTTTCATCAATTTTAAGTGCGTGTTACACAAATTGTGTTGCTAATTTTTAATTAAACTACTTTATATTTATGTCGCTTCATTTTCAAATAACTCATTAGTCTACATCACCTTAAGAAGGTAGAATTAATTTCAAAATTTCACTTTCTGTAAGCTGTCATAAATTTTGACCCCATTTCACCTCCTTAAAATTTAAAAAATTGATTAATAAATAAACAACAAGTTCTATGCAATTTATTTCAAATTGTGATTTTTTACGCTTTAAAAGTTATTCCCCATTTTTATAGGTATCCTCTGTAAAAAAGCGGTTTGTTTAAAATATGGCGAAAGGAATGCACAAACATGGAAAAATTTAATGCCGTTTTCAAACATATAGTTGAAAACATTGGAATTAGTTGAATTTCGAATGAAAAGGACAAACACATAAACCAAACAACAAACTTTTTTTCACGTAGAATTAGCTCAGAAGTGGGAAAAGTTTTACAGAAAGATAAATGCATTTATTGACCAAAATCATGCTTGGCTAAATTCTGTATTAAGTTCTGTGGTAAATCGCATTTCCAAAAATGGAACTCCTACATCCAAGTTTGCCATTCAGTGCAAAATCAGAATTTGAAAAAAGAAAAAAAGCTGCAGATGTTCGTGCAGCAGCAACATCGGCTCGTAGGTAAGGTGATACCGATTTGGCTGCAGTCTTTAAAGGAAGTATGTAAAGCCCAACAGAGCCGTCAGAAATTCGTAAAATTTGTAATAAGATCCCCAAAACCCAATTACATTTTCTAAGGATGAGGCTTTAGCTTTCCTTCTTGAAAAAATTAAGCTCGGACTTCGCGTGGATATGCCCAAAGTAGGTGGCTTTGGTGCTGTAAACACTGCTCACCGAACTTCTACTGAACATGCCATTTTTCTGAAATAACTGATGTTGACAAAGATCTTATATTTCGTTTCAAAATCATTTTGATTTATTTATCCTGTCAGTTCATAATCAATTCAAGTCAATTTGAATTATATTGCTTTGAAAAAGCAACACGTTTTCATGAGATATATTCCCGGTAAGTGACTCCTACGGCTCACAAAGTAGTCATACACTCAAAACAAATAATAGATGAGTATTTTTTTGTAAAAGAGGCTGCTGAATCGCGATATAAAATAAACCAAGGCGATTGTATCACGCCCGCAGAAATGACCACACAAATAACATGTTAGAGGTATTTCACAGGGCTTGCGATTCTTCAGATCCATTTATTTCTATAACATTTATCAATAGACTCTTATAAAAACAGAAACGTTCCACACTTCCACCTGATGTAATTCAACTATTATGTTGCAGCGAAAACATAGAAGAATATCACATTAGCAACCCAGACGAGGGAATTAATCAAAGTGAAGAGGGCCTTTGTGATTTAAGTTTAAAAAATTAATTAGATTTAAGCGATTAATAAATGTTTTAGAATAGTAAAAATTAATGAATAAATTAATTAAATTAATTAATAAATCAGCAAAGAGTATAATGTATTAAACAAAATAATTTTATTGTATTTTTGACGAATATAGAGTATATAAACTTTTACAATTTGTCAATGACACATTTGTTCAGTGCTACTGTTTCAAAATAACTATTTCAAATTCAATCGCCAAAGTTGCCAGATCTCCACATCCCTCCAATATTTTTTAGCTTCAGCATCAACCTCGGCTTGGGGACCTCCTGTTGAATATGTAAATCCACCGGCTCTGCTAAAGAATCCAATTTTTCAAAATCGTCGCGAGGTTCTGATGTTGTTGGTAATTTCTTCAAATGACTGATGTTACGCCTGTATACTTTATCATCCGCGCGGACAGTGACATCGTTTCCTTTCCGCTCGATTACCTCAAATTCTTCTGCGCCATATGTCGTGTGAGTTTATTAGGGAAAATAACATTCTGCAGTAATACTTTGTCTCCAACCTTTATATTGCTTTCCTTTGCATTTCGATTTTCATCTGCCTTCTTTCTCCCTTTTTCTTTATTAACGGCATCCATGTCTCTAGCCTCCGCATCTAAAACATTCTCCTAATATCAAGGATAGTTGGTATTTTGTCTCGAATTACGCGGTTGAATAACAGTTCCGTTGGGGCTTTCCCAGTTGGTCCATGGGGAGTGACATTGTACATCATTAGGAATTTTTGAATTTCTTTTCTGTAGTCCATTCCATTACTATGTGCTATTCGTAGCCGTTTAACGATCGACCGATTCATGTT
This sequence comes from Cordilura impudica, assembly GCA_963682025.1. Classification (NCBI taxonomy): domain Eukaryota; kingdom Metazoa; phylum Arthropoda; class Insecta; order Diptera; family Scathophagidae; genus Cordilura; species Cordilura impudica. Next base: position 24,869,448 of record OY821518.1, read on the forward strand.
TTCCACCTCACCATTCGCCAGCGGCCAATATGGCGTTGACGTAATAATTTCAATGTTCTTGTCCGCAAATAGCTTTTGAATTCAGCACTAACAAACTGACGCACATAATCCGTAGTAATTGACTGTGGGTAGCCAAGTCTCGAGAATACTTCCTCTAAAAAATCAATTATAGCACTCGATGTAATTTTCTTCAAGAACTTCAATTCTTGATATCTCGAATAATAATCGATGACTACAAATATAAAATCGTGGTTGGGTAATGGTCCCAGCAAGTCCATTGCCAGGCATAGCCATGGGCCCTTTGGCAAAACGCGCCGGCTCATTGGTGCTGGTTGTGGCGGTCTTGACACCAATAAACAATCACGACAGTTTTTTTACATATTTACCGACATCTCGATCAATTAAAGGCCACCATACCTTTGAACGTAAACGCCGCTTCATCACCGTCTCGCCTGGATGGCCTTCATGTGCTATAGCTAAGACTTAACGAAAGGGGTACAACGATTTTAGTTCCTCGTAGCAGCATATTGCCCAAAGTACATAATTCGAGTCGAAAGGGAAAAAACTTATTCGATGTATTCAAACTCCATGAATTGTTCTTCACACTCTCCACCGCATCCATCAGTTCAAGATCGGACTGGTTGAAAATGGTTAAGTTTAATTTATGGTCGTTAGTGGGTTAAATTCTATTTTTTTAAACAAATTTATTCTTATTTTTGAAATTCTTATCTGAACTGTAATGATGCAGAATTTAACTCACTTTGGGTTAAGTTGCAAATCAGGTCACGCATTTTGCACTTCGGGTTTCTATATAGAAGCTCAAATGCAGAAAGGGAGCATACCTATAATGGCTTCGACGCCATTTCTGAATCCATTTCTAGAATCCTAGAGAGATGCCCGTGTAGTGATGTCGGTGTTGCTGGCGATTTTAATATCCATAACTCTACATGGCTTCACCATTCGAGTCAAACAACTCCCGAAGGCTGTTACGTTGAGCTTTTCGCGGCGCATAACCATCTTGCGCAACTAGTGAATCAACCAACGCACATTCCGTGCATTGAAGGGCAACGACAAAATACTCTCGACCTTTTTCTCACTTCACACCCTGATAAGTATGAAGTGAAAATATTTGCACCTCTCGGTAATTCGGATCACTGTACCATTTCCGCATCCTTTTCGTACTCTGTACTTCAAACTGTTTCAGCACCAGCTATGAAGCGCTTAGTTTTTATTTACGAAAAGGCTCGTTGGGCTGAGCTCAACGATTTTTTCAAGCATTTCAACTGGAAACTTTGTTTCCTGGATAAAAATGTTGATGTTGCTGCGAAAATGGTGGAAAAAATAATAGTGCATGGTATGCGATTATTCATTCAAAGAACATTTCGGCTAAACCAAATCAAAAATTATGGCTTAGCCTGACCTGCAGAGATGCAGTCAGATCCAGAGAGGAAGCATTCAGATATTGGCGTGAAAATAAAAACTCCGCCACTGAACTGCAACGCAAACAGGCGAGAATTGAATGCGCCAAAACACTAAGGCGCCAAAAGTTTCTTTACGATCAGCGTCTGCGTGCTAAAGTTTTCTCTGCTCCTCGGGGTAGTAAGAGCTTTCGGTCATTTGTTAAAAGGGTAAAGAACAATGCTAGTTCTGCTATCGCAATTCTTTTAATGAATGACCAAATATTCACTGAACCGGTTGATATGGCTAACCTCTTAGCTGAAATTTTTGTAAAAAACTCGTTTTTGCCGGATAGCGATCGACCTCTGCCCGAACTTGAAAGTGTATCTTGTACTATGCCTAAAACATTCTTTCGAGCACGTGCAGTTAGAAAGGTTCTTTCGGATCTCAACATTAATAAGTCTCCTGGACCTGGTATACCAGCACTGGTGCTGAAACAGTGCTCTTCGACGCTAGCCAGTCCATTAACCAACCTTTTCAGCCTTTCATACCGTGCGGGAGTCTTTCCCTCTTGCTGGAAGGTTGCTAATATCCAACGAATCCCTAAAAAACGTGCGGCTAATTACCGTCCAATTGCAATCTGCTCTGCACTCTCTAAGGTGATGCAGAGCGTGATCAATTTCCATCTTGTGAACTACCTAGAGGCCAACTCACTTGTTAATGATCGTCAGTATGGCTTCCGTAAAAATCGTTCCACGGGAGACCTGTAAGCTCTACTTTCTGAGCGCTAGAGTCGATCCATTCGCAATTTCGGCGAAAGTAAAGTGGTTGCTCTGGATATTTCCAAGGCATTCGACCGTGTATGGCACGGTGCATTGATATCAAAGCTTATTGCATTTGGGGTCGGTAATGACTTCTCCCGATTTATATCGAGTTTTCTCAGAGATCGAACAATACGTGTTGTTATTGATGGGGTCTCATCCAATGAGTTTCAGCTTATTTCAGGGGTACCCCAAGGTTCCGTTCTTTCTCCTTCGCCTTTCCTTATCTTTCTGAACGACCTTCTTGGTCAAACTTTTATTTTATTTACTGTTTCGCAGATGACAGCAGTATTTGTCATTCATTTTCCTTTAATTGTAGGCCAAGCCTCTTGGAGGTTGGGGGCTAAAGGCGGACAATAAATGACACACTCATTCAAGACCTGTTAACAATCTCCGAGTTGGGTAAAGCGAATAGGGTTGATTTTAATGCGCTGAAGACTCAATGCTGTATGTTGACCTATAGCGCCATGATATTGAGGAATCGGATACTCTTGATGTTGAGAATTAAATGTGATCTTCGTTGGAACGAGCATATTTTGCAAGTGTCGAGAGAAGCATTCAAGTGTCTTGGTTTTCTAAAACGGTGTAAAATTACGTTACTCCTTCTGATCTCTTTAAAATCTATACCACTTTCATCCCACCGAAAATGGAATAAAACTCCCATATATGGGCAGGAGCTTCAAAGTCTATTCCTGAGCTACTGGACCGTGTACAAAGGACGGCGTTGGCGCTCATCAATGACAGTAGGGTATCAAACTCTATTTATTCATTGGAACACCGTCAGAATGTGGGTTGTGTAGCACTGTTCTATAGATATTACCATGTGAAATGTTCTTCTGAGATTAGCGAACTTGTTCCAAGTGCCCGAGTTTCGGTTCGCTCTACCCGCTTCTCTAGTAGATCACATGCGTTTGTAGTTTATTGTCCAGTTGACCGCACAAGGCATTACAGAGAGAATTCGTTTATCAGTCGAACTAGCCGAATGTGGAATAAACTCCCCGCAGAGGTCTTTCCTGACAGTTATAATTTAATAAAATTCAAGTCAAATATCCACAACCACTTCTCCCTCTTTCCTCCTTCCCACAAGCTATTTTCCTGAAATGAACACAATGCACTGCATTTGTAGGGGGCGTTCCCTGAGTATTGGTTAATATAAAAAAAGACTATGGGCCAAGTTTCAAATCAATTGGATAAGGGGGAATGGGGTCCACCCATGGCAGGCAGCCAGACAGACAGAGAGTATGAGTTAAAAGAAAGAGTTTAAAAACGTTTTTTTTTAATTTTTATTAATATTTCTTCTTTCTTCAAATGAAAGGTACTTTGAAAGCCAATCTGATGTTTTTAATATTGCTAAGTTTTCCCGTAATTAAGGTTTGATCTTGGGAAGTACTTAATTTTAAAGTTAAAACTTATCAAAGTTCCCCTTAAATTTATACTATTTACTGCTCATAAACTTCTTAAGAAGGCTAGTAGTCTTCAGAAGTAAAAACAGCATTAAAGGAAAAAAAAAACATAAAAAATTTAATGCTTCATAACATAATTTTTATACCTTTCATATTACTGTGCAGAGGGTGTATATCAGTTTGCCAATCCATTTGTAAAGTATTGAAAAATTAATTCACGACCCCACAAAGTATAAATATTTTTAGCAACTCGAGTCGACAAAGCTATGTTCGTCTGTCCGTCTCTATGTCTGTCTTTTGAAATCCCTATCATTCGCAAAATAAATCATTTGCCTATAATAACTTAGGATACTATTATGTTTCATTATTTCGAGCAGGTTGCTATTTAAAATGGGGTAAATTAGGCGTTAATCTGCCTAGATATGTCCTAAAATATGAAGACAACTCTAAAAAAATACTATAAATTCATTATAATTTTTTTTTACTTTTTCCAATATTTTGTTTAAATCTATAATATTAAAAGGCTAGGCGATTTCTTGTGACTGATGTTTTGTTCTATCGGTTTATCTCGATTTTGACCAAACGTATATTATTTGAAAGGTATTTCTTTTTACCCATTTTGCAGATTTACAGATTTTTAAATTTTTACCTGTATTTTGAGTAAATTGCATAAATTGTTACTAACACATACATAAAATTATACAATGATATGTGTGTGTTCCCAGTTGGTCATGTCTTAAAGACATCCTCGACGACGCGTGAACGACCATAGAAAATCGTTGACGACGCGTAGGCGACAGTCCAAGCAAATCGTTAACGACTTTTTCACACAAAGGGCCGGAAAATCGTTCATGACATTGTGAACGACATTATCGCTCAGAAAGTCGTAAGCGATCTTTTGGGCGACACTGTCGTTGACAACAATTTGAACGACAATGTCGTTAACGACAATATGGGCGACAAAATCGCTTATTATGTCGTTCACGATAATATCGCCCATGATTTTTAAAATATTTAAAATATTTATGTATATGTAACATTTAAAAGTAAATTAAAAGATAAATAACATAAATTCATTTTAAAAACCAAACAAAATCATAAATTTATTTTAAAAGTTAAAAACTAAAAACAAAAAAAAATATTTTAAAACTAAAAAGATATTATTTTATGATATTAAAATTGAGATCGGAATAAACATTAATAATAGAAATTTAATTATTTTCTTTGTCTTCTTCATTGTCCAAAGCTCCTTTCTTTTCCTTTCTGTATTTCGCTCTATTTACAGTATTTTTGAAGCGATGCAATGTGGAACGAAGCTGTTTTATGAATTCTTTGAAAGTTGTTCCTTCCGTTTTGGTGGATTCTGTAATAAAAGCAAGATATTTCACGTTTTTAACTTGTTCTTGGCAATTTTGATGTATTTTTTATTTTTACTTACCATAAAGAGCATTAATTATATTTTCATATTTATTCAGTCTTTTTTTACCTCTAACGCCATCGTAGTTATAAGTGATTATAATAGTATTTTTGTCAAATATGCGATCTAAATTTTGCAATCCACCTGATAACACGCGTTTCATTACAGCAATCTGAAATGTACAAGAAAGAAATGAAAAAATGAGTTTTTACAGTAATGTAGTAATCCAAATGTGCAACCTAAATTCTTATACCTTCACCGGAGGCACCTTTTAAATTGAAAATCCTGACAAAGTATAAAAATTTGTGTTGCAGATTTAGTTTTACGATTTGTTGTTTTGTGGTAATTTAATACTCAGCGACACAATTTGTTTCGCTTACATACTTACATTATCGAGTCTCTTTTCGGTGTTTAATTGTTTTTCAAGTTTTGTTAAATTTTTGCTTGAATCTATTGGAAAAAGTGTTTGAGTAACTTCAAAAAGTCCCATATTTCGTCGAAGCAATACGTTATTTTCGGCAAGTATTTTTATTATTTCATCCTGGCGTTTTATCACGAGATCTAATTTGGTATTAAGTGCTTCGATTTGATTTTGCATTTCCTCCATTTCTGAGTTTTTTTTTTTATGAAAGTAAAGTCAGAATTTGGGAACGTTGAAAAACTTAAACTAAAAATTTCTTTGGCACGCAGTCTTCGATATTTTCAACACTTATTTCAACTACGTTTTCATTTATATCATCTATATATTGGCTTTCTTCTGCCAAATTGTCAGTAGGAAGACTGTTGTTTAACGTTTCATCTACTTTATTTTTATTAAGTCTTTGCAAAAAAGCTCGCTTTGTGCGTGCGATTTCTTTACGCAATGCTCTAGATTTTAACATTTTAGTTATTACTTACCATCAAAAACAATCAATTAATTAAAAAGTTCTAATAACACAGTTATTAAAATCACAATTATTAACAAAATAACACTTAATTAAAATAACGACCTTTCACCTGCACTTTTAAGAGTCAACTGAAGAATTTAACATGATTTTATTTTTGTTGTTTTTTTTTTCTTGTTATTGTCCCGTTATTTTTGTTTTTTTTTCTCAACATCAAGCATAAACAAGAACTTGGAAAAAAAATTAGCAAATTAAAGATATTGTCAATCATCTATTGTTTTTCTCTCTTTCTCTAAAAAGGCAAAAGCACGACAATTCTAATATTGCTGTCGCTCAGTTTGTCTTCAACAAAATGAGATTATCGGTAAGTTTATTACATTGTCGCTCACAAAATCGTTAATTTTGCTTATTATACGACAAAGTGCATGCAATTGTCGCTCACATGGTCGTCAATGTGGCTTGACACACTACAAAATTAATTTAATTGTCGCTCATCTTGTCTTCAATAAAACTGAATTTAGGACGAGATAAGCGACAATTGCATGCATTTTGTCGTCAATATGGTTTGAAAAACGTCAAAGCGCATGCCATGGTCGCTTTTGTTGTCGCCAATAAAGTGTTATTCATGACAAAATTAAGAAGTTGTCGTTTAAAAAGTCGTAAATACGGTTTTAAATACGACAAAATGCAGGCTTTTGTTTCTTAAGTTGTCCTCATTTCAATAATATAGGCGACAAATTCTAAAATGTCCTGAGGACATCGTTGACGACATTTGCGTCTATGACCATTTTGCCAACTGGGTAGCATTGTATAATTTTATGTATGTGTTAGTAACAACTTTAAATGCAATTTACTCAAAATAAAAGAAAAAATTTAAAAATCTGTAAATCTGCAAATCGGCTAAAAACAAATACCTTTCAAATAATATACGTTTGGTCAAAATCGGGATAAAATGGTGGAACAAAACATCGGTCACAAGAAATCGCCTAGCCTATCAATATTGTAGATAAATGAAAGCATGTAAAATATACAGCTTTGCCCTTCTGACTTAAAATGAAATAAATTTCGCAAATCTTGTCATTGTAAATAATCTTAAATCATGAAATTCTAAAGAATTAGAATTTAATTGTTATAAAATCTTTTCAGTATATATAAATTTTCCAAACACAAGAGTTTTTTCAAATTTTTCAACTTCATGCAAAATTTACAATTGAAATTGGAAGGTGCGGAAAATGTTTTTGAAATTATTAGAAAAAAAAAATACTAAAATACATGGGTTTTCAAATAAATTCATTGATTTGATTCTGAATAGTTTAAGTAGTTAAGGACTTGTTGATGAAATTACAATATTTATTCTATATTTAAAAGTCGGTATTTTCAACAAGTACGTTCTATCGTATTTTCAAAAATCCATTGAGTTCACTTATGTGGAATGCCACTAATATTTTAATTTCCCCATTATTATTTCATAATTGTTCAATTGTTTATACAATTTTAAATCGAATTTTATTAGCAAAAGAAAATATTTAAATAATTTTTGTTAAATATCAAAATGAACAGAAAAAAAACAACAACAGAAAAGTTTATTTATATAACAAACGTAAATCATAAAATTAATTTTAAAATAATTTTGTTGTGTTTTTGTTTTTAAATTAAAAATACTTAAAATATAAATAAAAAAAAAGTTTAGTACTACATTTAAAAAAATTTTAATTGAATTGTTTAATTTTATTTTCTTACAATTTCGAGTAATATCACATCCCAAATCTTTTGCCAAGAAATCCATTTCATAATTCGGTCACACACATTTGTTTTTTTTCTTTTTTCTTAATTTTGGAATGTCTGCCAATGAAAACGAGTATTTACTTTACTTATGTTTGCTGTGAGAATTTCTTTGGTTCATTGCTTCTTTAATGTGGTTTCGGTTAAAAATTAATTGTAAAGATTATTGTATTTCAAGTATATTAACAAAAATTTTTATGAATTTTTGAATTTATAGTTTAAGAAATTAAATGTTAATTGAGTGTTTACATTCAGATGATTGTGTGTTTACAGGTACAAAGATATAAAAATCTGTTGATATTTTTATAAACTATGATCACCTTAAGAACGATCGCTTTTGAAATGTGTAATTTAGAGTCCGTGTTCTGTTGCAAAAACTTGGCGAAATATAATTTTGCAGAAAAAAACTGTAACAAATTGAAAACTAGCTAAAAAGTTATAAACAATCTTTAATAAAACTAATTAGTTTTATTAAATTGTAATTAAATATTATTTGAAAGTCGATCGTGTTGGAAAACATAATAGAAATCTTTTGCTGTAATAATAAGCCAGTAATAATAAGCTTTCATCCAATTTTTATTACACCGAACGACTCAGAAAAAGAAGTCCGTCCCTTAGTCAATTTCACCATGTTAAATTTGTTAGCCAACTATATATTGTAAATATTAATTTAGCAATTTTAATGTTTTATGTAAATATTAATTGTCTCAACAACGATCCCTATGGAAAACTATAAATTTCCAGCCATAGGCCCTTTGTCCAATGAGATGGATTTAATTAAGCCAAAATCTCATAATTTAATAGATATTCAGTTCATTTTAACATTATCTGTCAAAAATAAACAATCTAGGACCTTACTTTATTCACAGATCCTATAAAACACGGCCCCCCGATGTTATCTGAAATTTTTGAAAGGTAATACAATTTTGCTTAGTTTTATTCAAAGTGGACTAAATAAACATTGCAATGATAGAACCATTTTCAAACTTAACTAAGAATAACACGAAAATAAATAAAATTTGTTTTTTTTTTATTTTCTATGTTCCTATATAATTCCATATGATCTCAAAACTTCAATAAATTTAATTTCTTTTCTGACTAGAATTTTAAAAGCATGATTGATATTTTATAATTCTGTAATAATCATACGCCTACTCAGCGAAGAAAGTTGGTGCACTGTGGACCATATTTTGAGAAGGCGGCCAAAAATCATTATTTTTTTTTTGGTTACCGATTTTAAAGTTATGTTATTCATTTGAAAGCAAATACGGGAGCCAAAAAACTGCGACTCTTTTTCACCAACATCACAGTGAACAGGGTCTTCGAAAATGGACTTTCTCAGTATTTTGCCAACATTAAAAATTTCTTTGTTAATTTTAATTTTTAAATGACTGTAACTTTTTTGTTTTAAAAGGTTTTAAAGTTAAATAAATTTTTGTATAATTTTGTAATTTCTAATAGGCCCCATACACGACACCAGCATGTAAGCGCAATCAAGTGATTGCGCCAGCTGATTGAGCGTGTATGGGCCTGTTGTGTGATTGTGCCATCCGATTGTGCAAAACCAAAATGAGTTTGGTATTTTAGTGAAAGCACAATCATGCTGGTGTCATGTATGGGCCATATTTCTCATTATAATAGAATTTTTGAAGAACAAACATCACGCATGGATGAATTTTATGAAGGAATTTTATGACGAACATAAAAATTGATTTTTAGACTTAATAATTAATATCGTATAATTTAAATATATAATAATAAATAATAATTAGATATGTATTTAGTTAATAAATGTAAAAAATAAAACAAAAATTTTTTTTAAGGTCACATCCGTATCGATAATTTCAATACGCTCTTTGCAAAGAAATCATGATTGTACCAGCATACTGGTGTGGTATGTGCTTCGATCTTGATTGTGCAATCACTTGATGGTGGTGTCATGTATGGGCCCTATAAGCTATTAATGTTAGAAATATAAAGTCACTGATTCGTTTATAAATTAAAAAAAAAAAAATTAAATAAGGTCAAAATTTCCCGAAAATCTACTACTTAATAGAGCATAACTCCTGCCCATTAAAAGCCATAAAAAAATTCTTGCACTTTTCTGTAGTCCAAACCCTTCCCTTTTCTCATATACTCCATTTGATACCCGCCAGTTTTTGCTGTGTGCACCAGAACAATTTATCTGACCCAAGGTCAGATATTTTGTGCAAAATTTATGAATACAAAAGTTTTCCACTATGTGGCTAGGGTATAATGAGTTTGGCCCTGATGTTTCTAACTACCAAAAATATTGGACCACTATTCATCTCTTATTATACGGATCAACTCAAAATCACTTTCTGAGTCGATTTAACGATGTCCTTCTGTTAGTCTGTGTGTTATGAATCCAAAAGTTGGTCGTACCGGTGTATTTTTTGCATGAGTTTATTTGTTTTTTACACTGACAGAAAAAGGAAATGGTAGAGTTGACACGAGTTGTTATATATTTATAAAAAAGGGTTGAGACAAAATGCGATGAATTGTTAAATTATATTAAGGGTAAATTCTTTTTTATTTAGACAGGTACATTTACATAGGTATTTTAATAGTCGAAACTCGAGTTATATAGTTTAAGTACCTGACAAAATGGAGGGAAAATCGAAATAACAGGTAAATGGTAAAAAACTCTTGCGACACATCCTTTTAAGATATGAACAGGTATGGTTGACTTTTTAAATGGGGTTAGGGTCTGGGTTTTTATGCTTCAAAATGTGGTAATAAAAGATAAAAAATAGTGTTTTACATAATTGCAAAGAAGAATATTTATGATAACTTGTAGATTCCAGCGCTAGAAATTCAAGTGCAATTTCTGGGCAACTTTAGTTTTCAACTTAGCCAATTCACAAACCAACCCTTTTTTGGTTTATTATTGTGAATGAAGATAACAAACTCATTAACAAACACATTAACAAATTTAATAAATACACACATATCATATGTATAATTTCATGTATGTGTTAGTAGCAATTTTATATGCAATTTACTCAAAATAAAGGACAAAATCTAAAAATCTGGAAATCTGGAAAACAGCTAAAGAGAAATACCTTTCAAATAATATATATTTGGTCAAAATCGGAAAAAAAACGGTAGAACAAAACATCGGTCACAAGAAATGGCCTAGCCTATTAATATTTTAGATGTTTCCACAATTATTATTCATTACATTTTGAACAATTGCTAAGTACTCTTATAGAGATCTCGCTGATATTTATTTCCAACAAAAAGATGTGGACGATATAATTTTGTACATACTGAGCAATCAATTTATTAAGACTTTTATCCTGCAAGATATTGAAATACAGAAAGAAAAAATTAAAACTTTTGCTCTCATAGCAAGGCAAAAATGTACAAACGTCACCAAGACTGGTTATTAAAGGAACTTATTTTTGAGAGTTCATCTACAACTGCTAACGAAAGTGAAAAAAGGGTCGACCAGCAAAACTATTTGATGAATGTACTGAAAGATTTCAAAGGCGCAAGCTGGAGAATATCAATGAAGAAATTTTTCGCAAGAAAAAAGAAACAAGGACTACAGATTACAACAAAAGAAAAATGTCCAGGTGTTGCACTAATGAAGACCTTATCACTATTTTGCTGTGCACTTGAGATCCATATATGTCCTACAGTCGTCAAAAATGGAAAACTACCTCTATCGAATTAGACGAAGAAACTAAACAACTTGTAAAAAATGAAAATCAGGGCTATTTAGAAGAAATATTTACTAAAATTGTTTGATTTAAAGTAGTTTTTCAGTACACTAACAATAAGTTATTCTATTTTTTTATAGTCAACATTTTTTTTTTTTTTTATTTAAAAATTTATATATTTTATAAATTTGCAATAAAAATTGATATAGAAATGTTTAAAAAGACAATAAAAAATTTTTTTAATAAACTAAAACACAACTTTTTCATTGAAACTCCTCTATCTTGAACCAATATCAGGTAACTTTTACGTTCGCTGCTTAATAAATTATATTTTAACTCGGGTTCTTTCAAAAGCCAACCTTTTGCCCTTGTGAACATAAGGACTAAAAAGTTTACGAAGGCCAAAGTTTGGCATTTTCTGGCAATATTTTACATTTTCTGGCAATATCTTACAAAATTTTTAAAAAGTATTAGCTGTAAAATTAACTGAAAAAATAAGACACATAAAAAAACCTTCAATCAAACAGATCAGAAAAACAAACATTATTCAACAAGATAAATAAGTTTAGTAACAAGGATTCCAATATTCTAAGAACAAATCTAACCAGATGCCTTTTTATAAAAAGAGCCATTGCAGCAATAATGGAAAGCTTGAGTTGAAAACTTAAAAAATCGTTTGAGAGGGTGCTGTTAAAAAATAGGTACTAAATTCCAAACACTATATACATTCAAATAAATTACTTGGCTTAATTTCATCAGAAGTACAAAAAGTGAATCTGGTATTTGAACCCCAAAATGTGGACCACACAAAACTTTTTGAGGAGTTATATCGGATATTAAAAAGTTTAACAAATAGGATAACTGCACCTACACGTAATTTTTTTATTATTTCGAGGATGAGATTGATACTTAATCGATTTTGCTCTTCACGTTGTAGCTTTCTCAATAATATTGAAGAATCGTGCAGACAATTAAATCTAATAAAAGTTGATTGTGTTCACACAATCTGTTCTTTACGAGCTAAGAGTAAAATTTGGTATCTAATTTTAAAATATTAAAACAAATTTCTTTACTCAGAATGGACAACAATTTTTCAACATAAAGGCGGAAACACAATTGGGACGAATGACGAATTTCGCACAGCTCGACGAATTTGTCGGCAACAATTAGTTGCGTAAATTCGTCGAATGAAATACAATTACGATGAATTCACATAACAGCTGTTACGTCATTTGAAATTGTTTTGTATTTATATATTTACATTAGGGTTATGACTAATTTTTTTTTCCAAATTTTTACCTATTACCACGTGGTAGGCAATACTAAACTAATAATAAAAATCGTGTTTGCAGGTCATTTTGCCGGAAAAACCTTCCGCACCAAATGCAATTTCAAAAAACTCACTGAATTTTTTTTTATTTTTATTTTTATATTTTTTATTAATATAATATATACATAGTAAAAAAATTATTTAAACAATGTAGATTTTGCTACGAAGTATGATTATTTATTTATTTGAATATTGTATGATATAAATTTAACTTTTATAGCATGTTCTGCGCAAATATTACCCCATGCCTTATCAAACACTCATTAGCTTTTTTAAATTGCGACAAAGTTAAATTTAATAATTCAAAATTGTCTTTGCGTAAACAATGGTCTGAAAACCATACGTCGTACCATGCACCACATATAAATTGACATATTTTATATAGTTCTGCTCGGTATTTTGGAATTAGGATTAATGCAAATATTGCCAAAATTGTTCTCGAATTCCACCGAGCATTGCTTATTGGTGGTATAGTTTTGAAATTTATGAAGGGAAAGGGTTAAGAGGTCAAAATTTACATCGAAATGAAGCTAGTGGATCTAGATCTTTTTTATTCAGTTGTTGTAGATATCAACATTGCTGAGATCGTTTTATGAGATAATGACAAGTTTTGGATTTCAAAATGATATATATATATTACTCAATTCCGATACTAAAAAGTTATATACAAGTCAATGTCCAAACTTTGGAGGTCTATAACTCGGAAAATATCTCGACCATCCAAAAAAAATAAATACTTTGCTAGAATCGCAACAAAATATGTTATAAGTGGTGAAAAATTGAAACCATTCGGAGCATCGCACTTAAAATACACAAAGGTCTTTAAAATGTAGAAGAAATATTTTAAATCAAATAAAAAAATATTGACCAAATTTCAACGCGTTTGGTGCGGAAACTTTTTTGAGAGCAGCGAAGAAGTAAGATTGCGTTTCTTAATATTTTTTTAGTAGCCTTTTTGGCTAGGGCATGTAAAATTTGATATTTGCAAAAAATAAAAATAAAAAGTCATAACCCTAATGTACTTAAATATTTATTGGAAAAATATGAATAAAAGAATCTTTAACTTGGTACGAGTTATTCCAATCGAAAACATCATGCTCACGATGGTAAAAGCCTTAATTTTTTTACGGCAGCGTTTACTTTTTTAATTCTGAAAAAATTATATAAATTTTCATTAATAAATTAATTTTATGTCATTTTTGTAGCTGATCGTGTGACCATATTTAAAAAAAAAGAAGCACTAAACGAAAGAGAACAAATATCAACAAAAAACTATGTAAAAGAAAATTATATAATTAAAAATAGATTTTATTTACGTCATAAGTTATTAATAAAATATAAAACAATTCTTAAAGACAAAAATTACTTTTTTTATTAAACGTTTGAAAAACTAAAATAAAATACGGTCACTCTACACCAATTTATTCGTCGTTCGTCGGCGTTAGAAATAGAAATAAACCTATCGCAGTGTTCGTTACGCACTACGTATTCCGTTCGATGCACTGATTGTGTGCATTTTCATATATACAAATGTGTTTTATTTCTGACGACGAATATTCGGAACGAAAAATTCACCGTTCGTCCCAGTTGTGTTATCAACTTAACTCTGATGATATTATGAATTTTTTTAAATTATTTGTAGAAAAAATAATTTAACCCATAAAAACAAAGTTTTTATTAAAACTCTTTCTTTCCTTATGCACATGAGGTTTGAATCTATCCGTGACTGTGCGTGACTTTGTGTGACTATTTTAAAATTAATCTTTGGCCACAACAAGTCTACGAACAAAGTTTCAGATCGATTGGATGAGGGAAAATGGGGTCTAAATCACTGCGTGACTATGCGTAAGTAAGCGTGCCTGTGTGTGACTATGTCGAAGTTAATCTTTCTTTACAGCAAGTGTATCGACCAAGTTCCAGATGGATTGGATGAGGCGAAGTCTGCTTTAAATCTCACCGTGACTGTTAGCGACTACCCCACAACAAGACTATGGGCCAAGATTCAGATCAATTGGATAAGGGGGAATGGGGTTGCCCCACGATAGACAGACAGACAGAAAAGGAATCGATGAGAACGAACAATTTTAAACTTCGTAAATGCATAAAAAAAGAGAAAGAACTGATTTAAAACTTCCTTGGATCAAATCGAATTCTAATAGGAATTTTATTAGATTACCTGATGAAATTATTTACCTCTTCATGGAAAAAACAATTATAAACGGCAGTGGCAAAGATATAGACACACAAGGGATCGAGAAGGTTATAAAATTTCCGACTGTTTTATAAGAACTGCTATATAGAATCATCTAAATCGGCAATGGAATGAAAGACTAAAAAGACTTGATAAACGCTCAAAACCTTTTTGGAACATAACGAAGATTTTAAGAGAAAGAATTTCCAATATTCCCTAATTAGTAAACCAAAACAGATCTATACATATAGACCAAGACAACGTAAATGCTTTTGTGGAAACCATTTTTCAAAACCGTCACATTTCTGATAACCTCGAATGTGAGGTATTTCAATAAGTTGTTCATAACAACCTAAATTATAATAACTTCCAACCAATTTAACACATAACTTAAAGCTCATGAAAGGAGCCTCAAGCTTGAAATGTTGGAAACGAATTTTTTTAAAATGTTCCAGTTTCTGAAATAAAACGTTTAACTTTTATTATAAACATATGTGTAAAGCTTGAATTTTATCCTAAGACTTGGCGTATTGCAAAAGTAACGCAAATTCTCAAAGTGGGTAAAAGTGCTAGTGAAACGGGAAGTTATTGGCCGGTAAGCTTGCTCAGCGGTTTAGGCAAAACATATTAGAAAATTGTAAAAAAAAACAATCTCTTTATTGAGAGATACAATTTTATTCCCCTTCACAATGCAACAAATCTAGTAAAACGGATCGGAAACTTTTTAAATGTGAATTTGCGAAATAAAAGTCAACCGCTATGGTGTTATTAGACATAGAAAAAGTATTTGATGCAGTATGGTCTAATATAAATATTAGTTAATATAGATTTTCCCCACTATCTTATTATATTTAATTACTTGTTCAGACCATTATAAAACTTCAGAATGAAATTATGCTTTTTAAGCCGATAACACAGCAATTTATAGTTCTGATAAATTGCCTCAGCCTATTGCAGCAAAGATACAAAATGGCCTTAATAGACTTTTACCATATTTTCTTAAATAGAAATTCAAATTTAATGCTGGAAAATTTGAAGCTGTTTAAAAAATAAAACCCAAGCTTTCTAACCTTCCCAGTTCTAATTTATGTCTAAACGAAACAGACGTTTTGCTGTTTAACGATATTTAATATTTCGGTGTTTTTCTTAACCCAAGTTTAACATTTAAGGAACACATGACCAATATTCCTAAAAATTTTACATTGCATTTAAAATGTTAATAGAAAATCGAAGCTCAATACGTGCAATAAGATAATATTTGTAGAAACAATTTTTCAAATTTTCGCCTTATACACTTGTCCAGTTTATGGAGCATGAGCGAAAACACATATATTGAAAATTCAAATTTCTTAAAATAAACTTTTGAAATTTTCCATGACACTACTCCACTCGAAAACTACACAATATATGTAATGTCGAGTATATATGTAAATAACCATGTACATGAATTTACTTTAAAATTTCGATACACGTGTAGTCAATCAAGTAATGATTATGCAACGACTCTTTTGTGACTAGACAATATAAATAATGTATACTGAGAAACATCGTTAAAACTTCCTTCTCCTATTTATCTACTAATTAGATTTTCGCCGTTTTTATTTTTTTTTTTTAATAGTAAACTACTATAGATGTGATTTGAATATATTTACTTGTACGTAATACTGCTTCTTTTACTAGTGTACTTCCCTCTTCCATAAATACTTTAATGAGGGTTTGTTCCTGAATAATTTTCATTATTCATTATTAATTATAAGCGTATTTATAAATCAAAATGACTGTTATGGCTGTAAGGCAGCTTTAACCATCAAACTTTAGTATATAGTTATTTATTTTATAAAATATGATTTTGAAAATAGAATTTAAAAAAAAACTAATTTATTTTATTTGTTAAATTTATCGTCATTTTTCAGACATATTGCAATTACTACTGTAATATGCAATTTTTTTTTTTCAATTTTGTTTAAATGGTGCGTGGTAAAGAAGAAGAAAGCATATATTTCAAAAATTCATAACTGCACTGTATTCTTAATCGGACCGGTTTCTGGCATTTCAGCCTTCATCAGCGATTTATTGAACATTGCGATAATTGTTATGTTTTAATTGAATAGATTGTTTCTATATGAAAATTTTTTCTACTTAGGGCGGCCGTGAGGTTTTGAACCGTGAACCTTCACATACACTCGTACTTGCACTTTTTGGTCAGCGCTTTAACACACTCACCTGAAGTCAGGCCTACGAGCAGTGTGGTTAGTTTTCAATTTTCGTACCATACAGCTTTACTTTGTATTAATTTCAGAAGATACAACTCTGTCCAAACAAACAATCGTTATTTTTGAATTTTGAATATTTTTTATTTTAAATTAAAGAATATCACTTCAAAAAGTCAGTCAATAGATTCCTATTATTTAAATTTTCATTTCGTTGTAGTATATTGCCTTTCCATACTCAAACGCGGAAGTCGAAAGAGTATTCAATGCAGTGATTGTTTTTTACAGATTAAGGCATAAAATGGCTCTAAATACTCTGAATTCTTTAATACTCTTTAATCATAAAATTACATTAAATGATTCTATTAAAATAATTCTCAAAAATCTATAATATTAATAGGCTAGGCGATTTCTTGTGGCCGATGTTTTGCTCTACCGTTTTATACCGATTTTGACCAAACGTATATTATTTGAAAGGTATTTCTTTTTGCGGATTTACAGATTTTAAATTTTTTTCCTTCATTTGGAGTAAATTGTATTTAAGGTTGCTACTTACACATACATAAAATTTGTGAATTGGCTAAGTTGAAAAATAAGGCTGCCTAAAAATTGCACTCGAATTTCGAGCGCTTGAGTCTGCTAGTAAATATTAATAATCTAACCCATAAAACAACGTTTTTAATAAAACTCTTTCTTTTCTTATGCATAGGAGTTCTGAATCTCTCCGCGACTGTGCGTGACTTTGCGTGACTATTTAAAATTAATCTTTGGTTACAACAAGTCTATGTACCAAGTATCAAATCAATCTAATAAGGGGAAATGGGTTTTAAGACACTCTATGACTGTGCGTGACTGTGCATTACTACCCCAATTAATCTTTGGTCACTACATGACTATGGGCCAAGTTTTACATCAATTGGATGAGGGGAAATGGGGTTTAAATCACTATTTTAAAATGAATCTTTGGTCACAACAAGTCTATGGACAAAGTTTCAGATCGATCGGATGAGGGGAAGTGGGGTTTAAATCACTTCGTGACTGTGCGTGACTATGCGTCTATGGACAAAGTTTCAGATCGATCGGATGAGGGAAAATGAGGTTTTAATCTCTCTGTAACTCTATGTAACTCTGTAACTCTCTCTGCGTGACTATGTCAAAGTTTATCTTTTTTCACTACAAGTCTATCGACCAAGTTTCAGATAGATCAGATAAGGGGAAATGGGATGTAAAGCACTCCGTGACTGTGCGTGATTATGCGAAAATTAATCTAAAGTCAGAACAAGATTATGGGCCAAGTTTCAGATCAATTGGATGAGGGGGAATGGGGTTGCCCCATTGCAGACAGACAGACAGAGAGTATGAGTTAAAAGAAAGAGGTTAAAACCCAAATTTTATATTAAATCCTGAAAATTTGGAAGATGAAGAAGGTGAAACATTATTAGAATATTAAGCGTATGATTAATATGTTCTCAATAATCATACGCCCATTTAGCGAAGACAGCCGGTAACTTAGGGCACTAATGAATGTTCAATATTTCTTGTGATAATTGGATTGCGATCAATATGTGGATACCTCCCAAATGTTTATAAAATAACAGTTTTGTTAGTTTTGATTCTTTTGTCAGTATTTGTCAATAATTTTCACTTTAAGAAAAATTTGTCAAAAAAAATATATAATTGATTCAATATAATATTGGTGTCTTTAAAAAAAATATAATTTTATAATTTAAATAAATATTACCAATATTAAATATTTTAAATTGTTCATTGACTTATAACATCCTATAAATATGGCATTAAGATGGATCGCGATCCATTCAATATAACAAATCGCACCTGTACCTCTAAAGTGAGTCAACTCAAAATTTACAAATTTTCGGTAGAGGCAAAAACGGTTTTTTTTTAATATTTACTATAAAATTTAAAAACAGTTGTTTCATTTTAAAGAATTGCTTAAATAACCATTGAAGGTATTTTACCTGGATGCAATATATTGCGGTGTTTTGGGGACGTAGTACAGTAGATACAGTGGGGTCTATCTATATCAGGATCGTAGTTTTAATATAAAAGAAAAACTTATTCTTTGCCCAAACTCAGATTTAATATTGATTTTATTTTTCATTTGCTTATAGTTATATACAAATTAATTATTTCTGGTATTCAAAGACTTTTAGAAGTCTACTCAAGAAAACAAAATTATTTATGTAATTCGCATCCTTGGTAACGACTTTAAAAACTATTCAAAAATACTATACTATATGTGTAAAAATAAAAATATTTTATTTAGTATTAATTAATTTTTATTGAAAATATAAAAGAGGTTATCTATATAGATGAATTAATATAATTTGAGGCAAAATTGGTATTTCATTAAAAAAAAGAAATCAAATTTAATTTTTTATTTAATTTTCGTTTTTATATAAAATTATTGTTATAGAAATTTATTTATATTTATATAATTTTAATATGGGTTATTTGTAATAGATATTTTATATATATATTGAGCGGAAGAATACAAGCATACTCAGGGCACTTGTCGATAACCAATTTCGCAATTGGTTTTCTATCAATCTTCCATGCAAAAATAATCGTTCACCAGGGACTGGTATTTCAACCATCGGCAGTATTCTTTTCGAAACTTGTCAAATTTGTGGATATTCTTATTCCACATTTTGCCACATGGGATGTGGTTTTACTTACGATTTACAAATGGACTTGTTCTAAATTCGCGCAATTCATTAGGAATTTCACCATATACATCGATTAATTGGTTTATATAATTGTTGTCCAAATACCTGACTAAAGAATTTAAAATCCCATTGGAGACTGCTTCCAGTTTGTCCATTCAGAGTAAGTATTTTTTGAACTTCGGTCCTTACGAGTTCTCCTGCTTAAAAGTTTATTTTTTTTAAATTTTCCAATGTAATTTTTTTGCAGTTAAAGGTATTATATTCACCTATATTTGGAAAAATATTTTGAAAAAGATTTCTTTTAAGCGAGGATCTAAAAGAGTCACCGTAGCATATATTTATACCGACAGATTCAATGCAGTGAAATTTTTCACTGACTACCAAATTCACAATTTAAAAGAAAAATTCCTTTTAACCGATATTGTACTGAAAAAGTATAAAATTCGAAAGCAAAAGTCTACTCTTCGAATTTTTCATGAGATAAAAGTTGACTCTCAAAAAGTTGAAATAGAGCCGAAAAAGACGACCCTGCGTTAATTTAAAGATTTTATTTGGAAACCAAAATATCTATGATATTCCTTAAATCGTTTGATAATACCATTTCTATTTAAAAGGCGACCGTTTGACGACAACTTTCTTTTTATCACATAAAATAAATGTCTTTAACTTGTTATACACTGCGTTTGTTTACGCCACAGTCAAATTATGATGGATGGTTTTTAATTCTAAATATAATTAATTAGTTCTATTCATATATGTCCATGTAAACCTATTTAAATGTCTATTAATTTAACATTTTACTCCTTATGGACTTAATGACACTAAACTTTGGTACCTTGAAAGTGTTTATGAAAAAACATATTTATTTATTTCCCTTGATGATTCAGGAAATTAATGGAGAATTTATAACAAATTGACAGATTAACAAAATATTTCAACGTCAACAAGAAAAATAAAGAATATTTTTTTATTATTCTTATTCATGCTAAAAATACATGTAGAGTATTTATTTTGATTGTATATACATATATTAAAAGGACACCAGTTTAAATGGATTGACAAGCGATTGACGCAATGACTGAAATTATTGATTATTGGACAACAACAGCAATAACATTTATAAAGTGCAGCAACAATTTTATGCTATTAACTAGTTCATACATTTTGGCCTGCTAGACTCGAAAATCTAAATAGAAAAAAAAAATTGTATGAATACACACAGAAACAGAATCATTTCAGCTATTGCCTACCGAATTGCGATGAAGTTAAGAGCTGAATTTTGAGTTGATTATAATCATAGTTGACTATAATTATAGCCTGATTAATTTCTAACTCAATTATTTTTACTAGCAGAATCCAGCTCTCGAAATTCGAGCGCAAGTTCAAGGAAATTTTATTTTTTCATTAAATAAAGATCCTAAAAGTATGCTAATCAATTATAGCCAATTTACAAATCACCACAAAAAGCAAACTCATTTTTATTCCAAACACATTAACAAATATAATAAACACACACATAAGATTGTATAATTTTATGTATATGTTAGTAGCAACTTTAAATGCAATTTACTCAAAATAAAGGAAACAAATTTTAAATTCGGCAAATCTGCAAAACGGCTTAAACCAAATGCCTTTCA
Organism: Cordilura impudica; assembly: GCA_963682025.1. NCBI lineage: Eukaryota > Metazoa > Arthropoda > Insecta > Diptera > Scathophagidae > Cordilura > Cordilura impudica. The sequence continues at coordinate 24,890,900 of OY821518.1, forward strand.
AATAATATACGTTTGGTCAAAATCAGGATAAAACGGTAGAACAAAACACGAGTCACAAGAAATCATCTAGCCTATTAATATTATAATTGATTTGTATTAAAAAAATTTATACAGTATTTGCACAGTTGACGTAATTTCAATATAAAATTTTAGTTTTTTTAAGTCATAAATATGTATTAAAGCACTTGAAACAATTAATTTTGTTTTTTAAACAGTTAATTTAGATTTCAGCGCTTGAGTACAGAAAAGTCAATATATCTATAATGAAACTTGATAATTAGAAAACGGGATTGTTTGACTGAGTTTTTGAAGTTATGCCCTTTTATCCAAAATAAATCAGTACTCAATCCATTAACGCATTTTTAAATTGTTGAGACAAAGTTCGTCCTCTTGGATTTAATTTTAACCTTTTAGTATAATATCTTCAGGGATTTTTGAAATTTTTTTTAATGTATTAAAATTAGATGGCAATTTTTCTATCAGCTTAAAAATAAGAGATTTCATGAACTCAAGTAACTATTGTTTGTTCGATTCGAAACTATAACCTGAATAGCAAATTGCATTACCTGTAGGGAAGATGATTCCCAATTAATTACCCATTTGCTAAACTTTTTTGTAACCGATATAAGTTTTGTGTAGTCCGCATATTGGGCGTCAAATTTTAGATTCACTTTTTGTACCTCTGCTAAAATTAAACCAAGTAAATTATATAATTATGTATATATCGTTTTTGGAATCATGTCGTCTCAAACTATTTTTCTTAAAAACGACGATTTTTAATTTTTAACTTAGGCCATCTGATTGGGTCCACCATCGGATTCTTTGTTAGGTGTGTAAAGTGTGTAAAGTGTGGTATGGATCATGCCACAGCGGAATGCAATATAGATGCAAACAGTCCAGCACGTTGTGTGCACTGTTTACAAAACCACACAGCGAATTATAAAGGTTGTAAGGTCTATCAAAACGTAGTTTCAAGAAGATCCGCTGGTCAAAAATTTTTTTTCCTATAGCCAAAGAAATAATAATTCTAGAGAAAATCCCCAATGTAACTTTGTCCCAAGTAGTCAACCAAATAGACAACCTAATTCAAACATGTTAAATATGTCATATTCAGAAGCTTTAAAAAGTTCAGATTTAAAAGAAAACTCTCGGATGGATAGACTTGAGAGGATGATGGAAAACTTGATGAATATGATGTCAATGCAAATGGCTAAATTATGCAACTAAATTTAAGGATAGGAATATGGAACGCCAATGGGCTTCCTAATCATACAAATGAAACTGAAATATTCATTAAAAATAACTATATTGATATATTTTTGATCTCTGAAACTCACTTCATGAATAAATCATTTTTTAAAATAAGAAATTATGATATAGTGACTGCTAACCACCCCGATGACAGAGCGCATGCAGGCGCCGCAATTATAATAAAATCTAGTATAAAATATGAAATACTAGATTCCATTCACAAGCCTTTTTTGCAAGCAGCCGGTGTGAAAGTAATATGTGATAACAATGCTTTTAATATATATTCTATTTACTTCCCACCCAGACATTCAGTAAAATGTGTGGATTATGAAAACTTTTTTAAAAAACTTCATTGTAGGAGGTGACTTCAATGCTAAACATCCATGGTGGGGATCTCGACTAGCAAATCCGAAAGGTAAAGAGCTCTACAAATGTATTTTAAAAAACAAATATTCGTCCTTGTCTACTGGAAGCCTTCATACTGGCCAAGTGATCCTATTAAAATTCCAGACCTTCTGGATTTTATTGTTTATAAAGGTATTTCTAGAGCACTTTTGGATATATCAGATAGTGCAGATTTGAGTTCTGACCATAGTCCTATAATCGTTAACTTTAGTACAAATATTCAAACTGCAACAAAAAACATAAAAATCATTAATGCTAACACAGATATGAAATCTTTTGAATATTGGATAGAGCAAAATTTAAATCTGAATATTTCTATTAAAACTGAAAGCGAATTAGAAGATGCCATAGAATCGTTTACGAGCTTAATTCATGAGGCAGCTTGTTTATCTACCCCACCACAATGTAATTCGAATGGTTCTAATGTGAAAATTTCTGCTGAAATGAGAGAAATTATTATGAACAAACGTTGCTTGAGGAGAATTTAACAAAGAACTAGAAGTCCATTGGATAAGACCAACTTAAATCGAGCAGCTAATTACTCAAAAAAACGCCTCAAAGAATATAAAAATAATTCCGTCAAAGACTTTCTTAAGAATTTGGATGTTACGAAAAATGACGAATATAGTCTTTGGAAGGCAACCAAATATTTAAAACGTCCTGCTAAAAGGAATATACCAATCAAGGTTGTTAATGGTGTTTGGAGTAGATCTGACAAAGATAAAGCAAAAGTATTTAAGGAGCACTTAGAACAAATTTTACACCATTTGATTTAAATAGTCCTTTAAATAGACATGAAATATTACAATTCCTTGATGTAGCATGTCAAATGGATCGTCCTATTAAGCATGTGACTCCTTCTGAGGTAAAAAATATTATAAAAGAACTCAATTCGAAAAAAGCACCAGGTTACGACAGTATTGACTCTACAGTAGTTAAGGCTTTACCTAAAAAAGGCTATGTTTTCCTTACAACAGTGTTTAACTCTATTTTAAGACTAAACTACTACCCATCCCAATGGAAATATGCAAAAATTATAATGATAAACAAACCAAATAAACCTGAAAATTGTGTTTCGTCCTATAGACCAATAAGTTTGTTACCAACATTTTCCAAGATATTCGAAAGACTTCTTCTAAAAAGATTACTGCCTATACTGGAAAAACAGCATATTATTCCAGATTATCAGTTTGGTTTCAGGCATAAACACGGCACGCCAGAACAGTGTCACCGGATTGTCAACGTCATTAGAAATACATTTGAAAAAAAATTTTATTGTTCCGCTGTGTTCTTGGATGTGCAACAAGCTTTCGATAAAGTATGGCATATTGGGTTGTTATACAAACTAAAAAAGCTGATCCCAGCTCCATTTTATCTATTGCTTAAATCATATCTTCATGAAAGATGGTTTTTCGTTAATGTTAACGATTGTTATTAAAATTTTGGTCAAATTAAATCTGGTATTCCACAGGGCAGTGTATTGGGCCCAGTACTTTATACGATTTTTACATCAGATATGCCAACAGTGGATGGATTAACCATGGCAACATATGCTGACGACACTGCTATACTAGCATCATATGAGTCAAAAGTTGAAGCATCTGAACAGGTACAAAATGAACTGAATCTTATACAAAGTTGGTTGCAAAAATGGAACATTAGAGTTAACACGGAAAAGACCGTTCACGTTACATTTACGCTGAGGAAAGGTGATTGCCCAAGCCTAACTTTAAATGGAACCTCTATTCCAACAAGTAACAATGTGAAGTATCTGGGGCTGCACCTAGACAGAAGACTTACATGGAGGAAACATATTGACAAAAAGAAGGAACATTTAAAAATCAAAACAAAAAAAAATGCTCTGGCTGCTGGGATCGAAATCTGAATTAAGCCTGGAAAATAAAGTTATTTTATATAAAACCATTCTAAAGCCAGTTTGGACTTATGGTTTGCAACTATGGGGAACTACTAGCAATGTGGAAATTCTGCAAAGGTATCAATCTAAAACATTACGACTAATATCTGATGCGCCCTGGTATATTTAAAACACCAATATACATAAGGATCTCGGTATATCAACAATAAAAGACGAAATCAACAAGTTTAGTGAAAGATATCTTGATAGACTAAGCAATCACTCAAACGTTTTAGCCATTAACCTATTAGATGACAGTGACGAAATACATAGGCTAAAAAGATTTCACATACTTGATCTACCTTTTAGGAAGTACCGATAAATAAAAATAATGATATATATTTATATGTAAATAATACATTAATGTAATATATATTTTTTATTGAGTTCATTGGAACTCAATTATTTTAAGTTCATTGTAAATGTTATAAGATTTGCTTATTATTTTTGTAAAATAGTTTGCAAATAAAGATAGAATTAAAAAAAAAAAAATGTAAATTCATTAGAAAAAATTTCAACTTTAAAAAAGAGTTTATCAAATTTTTTGCGCCAAATCATGATATACCCTCCGGGCTTAAGTAATTTAATTTAATATTTAAATATTTTTTAAATCGAAATTTTTTTATTACAAAGAAAACAAATCTTTGATACCCTCCACCTTGTAAACACAACATTATTACCCATTTTGTCAGCACTTAAAGTCAAAAAGGCTAGATTTCAAATTACAAAGGCTAGCTTTGTTACAATTATGATTAAAATTAATAAAATAATTAACAAAAATTTTAGGTATTTTCGTGCTTTTTTAATTGAAAATATTTTTGTTTCTTTGCTTATCGGCGATCCATGCACTTTTTTCGCTTGTTTTTTTTTTTTTTTTCTTCTATATGTGAACGTTCACATGTACAATAAGAACAAGTAAGAGTGCTAAATTCGGTTACGTCGAATCTTTGATACCCTCCACCTCGGTTTGAGTATTGATAAAAGTTATATGTAAACAATTTGTTTGAAAAAGTAAACAATTTGTTAAACTTAATATCAAATTATATCAGCAAATTCTTTGGGTTGATCCGCTTAACAGATGATTTTTGTTTATTTCAAGAGTTGGTCTATATAGCTTTCTCACATTAGTAATTCGCGCTCCAACGAGGAAAGATCGTTTTCGTCTTTTATATTATTTCGGATAAAGGGAAACACGTTTCGGTGTTTGCTTTTTGGTCATCGTGGTTGCTGATCGGCATGCATTTAGGTTATATACCTATATGCATGCGTTTCCGGTTATATGATATAACGGTTAGACGTTATTATACTTCTCTGACTTGAACATGAACATTGCCATGAATTACAGTTAGCCGAGACACCGTGTTATAAGAATCCCAGAATATTCATATTTATTATATACATATATTATATATATTTATACCCTCTACCACTATGTGGTTTGGGTATAATGACTTTGTGCTGCTGTTTGTAACAACCAAAAATATTTGACCTAGATCCGTCTTTAATTATACCGATCGAATCAGAATCACTTTCTGAGTTGATTTAACAATGTCCGTCCGTCCGTCCGTCCGTCCGTCCGTCTGTGTGTCCATGTAAACCTTGTAATCAAACTGCAGGTCGCAAATATGAATATATTTTGATGAAATTTGGTAAATGAGCTTTCATCGGCCATGGGATGACGCTATTGAAATTGGTGAGAATCGGTCCATGTTCAGACCTAGCCCCCATACAAATTACCCATATGAAATCGACATAAATTGCCATAAGATCCAAATTGTCACATAGATCTTACTCAAATTGGGTTGGTATGCGTTCATTACATCCATTAATGAGTAGTCCAAAAATGATCCCTGTGATCCCATATAGAGCTGCTTCCCGATCTTCACTTAATCTATTAAAAAAAAAATATTGCACTGATTCTTCTCAAATTTTGTTTGTATATATTTTTGCAAAATACAAGAGACTTTACCAAACATGATCAGGATCGGTCCATTTTTGGACCTAGTCCCTATATAGATATAGCATCCGATATGAACTTTTTCATATCTGCAGCCACAAAAATTAATAAAAATCCCATTCAAGTTTGGTTTTAGCTTATTTTCTATGTCCAGTTAGTTGAGCCTAAGAGATAGGGTTTCTAAACGCATGGTATAGGGTATCGTATAGTCGGTCTAGACCGACTATAATTTTCTTACTTGTTTTTATTTAATATATGTATGTATATGTAAATAATACACACAAAAAATACAACATCAAAGGTTACTGTTGTGTTTTTCTTTAAATAAATTAATACATATTTTTTTTTTTTTTGTAAATTTACAGTGTTTTTTTTATTAACAACTAGGTAGTTTAGCATTATTTGCTTTAGATGTTGGTGAATTTTTAGTCCCTTTATATTATTCTCTGCTTGTCGACAAAATATTGGATCGATTTTTAACCCCTTTCCCGTGACCCAATTGAACTGAAACTTTGCAAGAGGGCTCGTGGCGATGAAAAAAATGATCTGACAAATTTTGAAAGTGACGCCAAAACAATGGAAACTTTTAAAGTTTTCTACCAGAGTTGATAAAAAACTGTACAGAGGTTTGTTTTTATTATATTATTACCACAACGACCACAAAAACAACAAGTCCAGCTATGGCAACAATACAACATTTAGAATAACAACAAGAGCAATATAGAAACATCATATTTTTAATTTTTTTTTTTAATTTTTCAGAGATTTCCCTGGACCTGTTCAACCAATTTTAATGATTTTTAAAACAGAAATCTTCCCATGATCTTCGTGAATCACTTTCACTAAAAATAATCACCCGATCTGTCCTATTGACGGTGTGATCGTGACAAGAACAACATAGAAAATCATATTTTTTCAAGACTTTTATTAGTTCTTCTTTCAAATATCGGGCCCTAATCAACCGATTTGTGTGATTTTAAACAGCGAACTTCCCAGAACGTTAGTGAGTCAGTTTGTATGCCAACGAGCATCCTAGCTGCCCGATTGAAGTAGTCATCGTGATTTCCACAGACGGACAGACGGACATCGCTATATCAACTCCGCTTGTTCTAAGGATCACAAATATATATATGTTCTTGGGGTCTATAATTTTTTTTCTAATTATTACAAACGGAATGACAAACTTATATGTACCATCTGCACACTGGGGTGGAGGGTATAAAAATAAGCATACATCGCAGATACATAACTAAAGGGTCCGCCATAACTTTTTATACCCTATACCACTATGTGGTTTGGGTATAATGACTTTGTGCTGCTGTTTGTAACAACCAAAAATATTTGACCTACACCCATCTTTAATTATACCGATCGAATCAGAATCACTTTCTGATTCGATTTAACGATGTCCGTCCGTCCGTCCGTCCGTCCGTCCGTCCGTCCGTCTGTGTGTCCACGTAAAACTTGTAATCAAACTGCAGGTCGCAAATATGAATATATTTTGACGAAATTTGGTATTTGATCTTTCATCGGCCATGGGATCAACGCTGTTGAAATTGGTGAGAATCGGTACATGTTCAGACCTAGCCTCCATACAAATGACCCCTATGAAATCAACATATATTAACATAAGTTCCAATTATCAAATCTTAGTCAAATTGGGTTTGTATGTATATATTACATCCATTAATCAGTAGTCCAGAAATGATCCCTATTGGACAACTCTTAGTCATAGGCCCCATATAGAGATGCTTCCCGACCTTCACTTAAATTTATCAAAAATCAAAAATATTGCACTGATTCTTCTCAAATTTTGTTTGTATATATTTTTGCAAAATACAAGAGACTTTACCAAATATGGTCAGGATCGGTCCATTTTTGGGCCTAGTCCCCATATAGATATAGCATCCGATATGAACTTTTTCATATCTGCAGCCGAAAAAATTAATAAAAATCCCACTCAAATTTGGTTTATGCTTATTTTCTGTATCCAGTTAGTTGGGCCTGAGAGATAGGGTCTATAAACGCATGGTATAGGGTATCGTATAGTCGGTCTAGACCGACTATAATTTTCTTACTTGTTTTTTTTTTTTGAAAATGCTATAAAAAAACTAATGAATATTATCTCAAATTTCTTTTTTTTTTATTTGAAAATACAATCCTTCCGGTTAATAATGGAAAATAATTTCATTCAAATGGCTGCCTCGGCTGGCCATGCAGTAGCCTACACGATCAGTTTTAAGCACATTATCGATTGTGTGCAGCTGTATTTCACCAATGGCTTCACGAATATTGTCCTTTAAGCGTCAATTGTCTCTGGCTTGTTGGCGTAACACTTATCTTTGAGGGCACCCCACAAATAATAGTCCAACGTTGTCAAATCGCAGCTCCGAGGTGGCCAAACGACATCAGCTCTGCGGCTGATAATGCGATATTCAAAAACAGGGCGCAAAACATCGAGTGTAGCTTCGGCTGTGTGGCACGTAGCGCCGCACATTGGGTTGAAAAGGGTCAAAAGTGAGGATTAATTCAACAATTGAAATGTGTATTTTGTAATAAATTTTAATACCGGGTAACAGAGTATAAAATGGGTCATCACTAACTGTGAAAATTATTGTTCTAAGTTGTTTACTTTTCTTGCTATACTCTCTCAAAGTTCAACAATTTTTTTTAATTTTGCTTGAAGTGGTAAAAAGTGAAAAACGAGATGTTACAAGTTTAATTTGTTTTCATTTTTTTCTAAATTCTAACTTTTTTCAAATGGATGCATCAACTTCAAGTATTTGACTGTATTACTAAAAAAAAATTTTTAGATAAATGTTTTAGAAATATTTTTAATAATTTTTTGAAATTTGTCCTAAAAAGAGGGTATTTTTTTAAAAGAGATTGACTTTCAACGTAATTCTGGATGATATCGGGTAAAACTATTTACATTGTAGTAAAATATGGGATTTCTACTTGTGTATTCCAAAAAAAACATTTTGCCAATACTTGCCAACGAATGTAATATTCAAGTTTTTATTAAAAGTCCCCAGTATAAAATTAAAAAAAAATGCTTGAAAACACAACAGAAAACATCTTTTTTTAGTTTTTGTTTTGTGTTTATTGTCGTAGCTGTGATTGTTATTGTTGCTGTTGTAAATGTGTAACCTAGTATTACAATAAATAATTTTAATGATCATGCACATTATAGTGGAGCGAAAAATCGAAGCTCTGAAATTACAAAATGTTCTCGGGTAAAAAGTTTTAGAACAATATAAAAAAAATTGCAGGAAACTAATAGTGTTAAGACAGACAGATCCGTGGTATTATATGCCTCCAACTTTACATAAATTCCTTATTCACGGGCCAGAAATAGTAAGATACGCCTTGTTGCCAATAGGTCAACTATCTGAGGAAGCTCAAGAAGCTAGAAATAAAGATTTTAAAAATTAAAGAGAACACTATTCTCGTAAATGCAGTCGGGAGAAGTCAAATGAAGATATATTCAATAGGTTACTTCTTAGTTCGGATCCTTTAATTACCACTAAAAGCAAAAATTATGCCAAAAAAATATATAATATACCACAGATGGCACTAGATTTATTAATTTTGCCCAAGATTTCTGATGAAGAAGAGATTAATGAAGATATTGATGATGATAATTATGAAGATGCTGATTATATTTATGAAGGTGATGATAATACGGAGGATCCTAGATTTTAATTGTATATACATATATATATATATATATATATATTTAAGTTTCTCTTAAATAAGAACAATATAAAATAAAAAATAAACAATAACAATAAATGCATACAAAATTTTCAATTATAAATGTAGCAATATATTCAATATTAATTGAATTAATTTTTTTTTAAATTTTCTGAAATGGTTGTTTGTTTTGTGCTTATAATTATTCATCAATAAAAACATAATATTATTTTATAATGTGAATTTTTTGAGTTAAATTTGTGGAATTGTGGAATTCGGAAAATAAAATCGGATTTTAAAATTCAATTTTTATAATATAAATACATATTAAATATTTATTCCTTTTTCATTTTTAAAAAAATTTTATTTGTTCTAAAAGCACATTAACTAAGTTCTAACTTGCAATTTCATTTACTAATTTATCGCTTCTTATTCCAAAGTTACAGCGAAAATTGTAAGAAAAGATCACTTTTACCAAACCACAAAAAAGCTAACGGGTTAAAACCAATTTTTTTTCCACTTTTTTTTTTATATGGTGGTTTTTTATGCATTAATGAATATTCATTAAAAAAAATTAACAATATTTTGAAATTACGTCTTCCCTGAATTAATCCTCACTTTTCATGCTTTTCAACCCACTGTGCGCCGCACAGTGGTCAATTTCGCGAGATAGCGGTCAAAACTCTATAACTTTAGACCGGATTGGTATTTTTTTACGCAATTTGTTTTGTTCAATAGGAGGGACTTTAAGCTTTAATTTGCGTGTTCAAACGTAAAAATCGACTGATAGGAACGTAAGTAATTTGGAGTTAAAAATGCATTTTAATTTTTTGTTGAGTTTCCATGTAAAAGTTGAATATTTTGACATTTTAAATAGGTATTTTTTTTATAATTTCTTATTTTCTTCAATCGTATTTAACAACCAATACTAATTTATTATTCCTAAACTTAATTTTGGTCAGAAAATGCCAACATTTGGTCCCTGACATTTATTTAGTCTCAATATTCACAGGGGCCAAAGGTTGGTTTTTTTTGGAAGAAAGCTAATTCTTGTGAGGATTAAACTGAAAAATAACACTGAAATTCCCAACAATATCAATACCATTTGGATATATTATATACAGAACACAACATCGATAAAATTTTAAGTAAACTTTTACTATTGATTTAAAGTGCACATATATTTTATTTAAATAAAAATTTATACTAAAATTAGAAACAAATTATAATCTTTAAACTAGTATTAATTAAACAATATTAGTAAAAATTTCTTCCAAATAGCTTTGATTTTCATTTTGCAGTAGTTGTTTAGCTTCTTCATCTAACTCTAATGAGGTTGATTTCCATTTTTGTCGAATACTGGACATATATGGGTCTGATGTGCACAACAAAATATTAATAAGATCTTCATTAGTACAATATCTGGAAATTTTTCTTGTATTGTGCTCGCGAAAGAATGTGTAGTCTTAGTTCCTTTTTTCTTGGGCTTCTTCTGAGAGATCTCCAATTGGAAGCATATTGTGCTGAATTATTTGTTCCCCATGGAACAAAATTTTGTGAACTGTGGTTGGCATATGTCTCCAAGAATATTTTTGGTTATAAAGAGTTGCTGTCTCATTAGCATACTGACCAAATTTTTTTGCATCTATCTTTTTGCTACATGCTATAACTTGTAATATGATTTGGAATCGTCGTATTAAATCATAATCTACTCCAGTTATTGAAGCTGCAGTTTCTGGATCGGAAAAAAATCTCCTTGCTGTGTTTCCATCATTAGAATTTCCTTCTCCTTGCTTTGGCTGGTCACTTATAAGGCCTATCTCACGGTATTTTTCTTGAACTTCTTTTTTTTTTGCTTTCTTTTTTCCAAATTTTCTTTGTTGTTTCTCACTGTTTCGCCTAACGGGCCAAATTCCAAATCGTATTCCAATTTAAGAATATGCTCCATAAAACGAATTCTAGCATGAAGAGGTGACATTCCAAATTCATATGCTTCATTAAAACTATCGTCTTGTGTTGGTGGTTGGCTCAATTGACTTGATGTTTTTTGGCATATGGTGCAGCTTGACGATGACTTTGTTTTGGTTAAAGCTTGTGCAACTTTTCCATCAATCATTGTGAGACACATTTTAAAATTTACTTCAATGTCTTGGTCATCAAATTTAAATGTTACTGGTTGAAGTTCTTTAATTTGATCATTTATTTTTCGAACTTCTTCATCTATGACATCTTGAGTCTCCTTTTTGTAAGCAAACTTTATTGGTCTACATAATTTTGTTGACGAGGGAATTTCATTCTTCCATACATCTATCTCTGCAGCTCTACTAGTTGACGGCTCTGAACCAATATAAGTTTTTGTTAAACGTAATGGAATGAAAGAAATCATGAATAAATTGGCATCTGATGAATTTTCCGCATTACATTGTTTGTATTGTTTCTGGCCAGAGGACCCATCACATCCCCATTTAGAAATTAAAGTCATGCTGCAATTTTTAAACTTCTTTAAATAGTCAGCATCAAATGTCTTTAATAATCGTTCTGCAGTGTGTTCAAGAAGATCCTGCAATTTTATTTCTGCTGAACTTGAAGTTACACTAATAGAAGTTGGTGAAGGTAAGCAATCTTTTTTGGCAGAAACTATATCTCGATATGAAGGAAAAATTCCACAATTTTGTTCATTGGTTCGCTTCCGCAATTCTGTATATTGGTTTTTAGTCATTTTCAAATCCAAAAATAGTGCAAATGCTTCTTCTGGAGTAAATTTATTTTCTTCAGTTGGTGTCGGCATACTTTCTAAAATCCTTTTTGTGCGTCTTGGGCTTGCTTCCACTATTTTTTCAATGATAGCAATTTTACCCTTTTTAGTTTTCGATGGTTGAATTTGATGCAGAAATGAATCCTTTATGATGCTACAAGAAACTTCTTCATTGATATGTTTAAGCTTGCGTCTTCGTGATATTTCACTACAATTATCAATTGGCTTTGCTGGTCGACCACCTTTTCCAGTTTCCGTGGTAGTTACTGATGGCTTTTTAAAAATAAGTTTATTTCTTAGCCATTCTTGGTTGCGTGAGTAAAACAATTTCTTGTTTCTGGAACATTGATTGTACCGTTTTTTTAAAGTAATTAAAAAGTTTTTTATTTTTAAGTTATGAATTTTAATTTCTTGTTTGTCGCATATTTTGAAGAATGGATTATTCATTATATGTAAAATAATGTCGTTTTCATCTTTCCGTTCAAAATATATATCAGATAGAACACTATAACTGAATTTAGCCATTGTTTAAACAATAATGAGAAAATAAATGAATGCATGGATTAATATACTATTGCTCGAAGTTTCAACATGATCTTTTTTACCTCTTTGAAACATAATATAACAGGTAGTTGGTTTTACCAGTTATTTCCATTGGTTTTAAATTTATTTGCAATTTTCACGTATTTAAGTTGTGTAATATTAGATGGCAATAAAAATTTTTTTTACCTTTTCCAAATGAATTGCCAGATACCACATAATTTGAGAGTTCTATTGTCATTTTTGTCAAAATTTTGATACACCCTTCTATGTGGACTAGGTCCAAATATGGGCCAACTTCTCCTAATTTCAACAGAATTATTTTTTGGGTCAATAAGAACTCTTGTACAAAATTTCATCAAAATATATGCATAATAGCCACTTTCACATAAATACAAATAATTTCTCAAAAAATATGACGTGCATTTGTACCGAATATCTTACCTTGGGTCTTAAAAATTGCTGTAGCTCAAAAAGTGCAGTCCCGATGCATGGACATGTATATATAGGAATGTAGGGGAGAGTTAGGACTACAAAATAGTAAATTTGTGTTTTGACTCAGCCTGACTCACAGGAGTTGTGGTCTATGAAGTAGGAAATTTCCGAGAAATTTGACCTTTTTTAAAAAAAAAATTTTAATTGTTCTGAAAACAGTAGAGCTTCAATTTTACCAGTAATAGGAGTTAAGTTAAGGTACAACACAAAATTTATTTCGTCCAAAAATCTTGAAAAACAAAAAAGTTTTGATTATTTAAACTTTAAAAATTAACTAAAAATATCATAAATTTACTAAATTCTGAAAAAGCCCATTTTGGACCACCCTGTTCTCAGTGAAATAGTTGAAATAGGGTTCTAATTTTTTGGCTCCCGAGGTTGACTACTATCTTCTTTTATATGAGTGTAATAACTTTAAAATCGGAGAACAAAAACCAAAAGGAGTTTTGGCCGCTATCTCAACTTATTGACCACAGTGCGCCGTTCTGTTGAAACCAAATGTTGCCAATATCCTCCTCTTCAATTTTTGTGATTGGATGGTCAGTTGGCTTCAACTCCTGAATCAATTGGACTTTGTATGGCGTCATACCAAGGTCTTTATGCAAAATTCGGCTCAATGATGCCTCTGAAATGTTCAATTCTTGAGAACGACGGTGAATTGATGTTGATGGCGCTTCACGCACACTTTCTGCCACAGCAGCAATTTTCTCGGGTGTACGCACTGTTTTTGGATTTTTACGCTTTGGTTTATCGATGAGGATGCCAGTTTCTTTCAGTTTTTTCACAAGATAACGAACATACGGAGCTGGCGGTGCTTCTCTTCTTCCAAAATCCGTACGCAATTTTCGTACACATTCTGCAACATTACCATGATTTTCCAAGTAATGTCGCAATATTTCCCAGCGTTGCTCAAGCATATACACAACCAGATTCGTTCAGCGGAAGGATAAAACTAATTATCTGTCAAATCAGACATGAGCTAAGTGTTACCACTCACGAAATATGCACTAGTTGAAAAAAAAACGTTACATGGCGGGCCCTTTATATGTATGAAAACATATTCTGTTACGTATAAACATTTTCACTATTTGTAGTTTTTTATATGAAATTTTATCGGAATATCTTTACATTTTTGTACGTCTAGAGTCTAGAGACTCCAAATTCAGTACCAAGCTGAGATTCTGACGAATATTTTAAGACTAATTAATGTGCCCCCCTTGATTCTTTGCAAAAAGAGAATGTTTTCAAGAGATAGACAGACAGACACAGCCAAATCGACTTCTCCCTTTATAAGAATCAAGAATGTATATAGTTTATAGGGTCTCTGAAATCTATTTCGGTGTGTTAAAAATGGATTGACAAACTATGCACAGTGGTTTGAAGGGTATAAAAAAACAAATAAATCTTTTACAAAGATTATTTCAGTTCGTGGCAAAAAAAAAATTTTTTTCTTCTAAATTAAAAAAAAAATTAATTTTGAAATAGATTTTTAACAAATTGTTTGTGCGGAATCATTTTATAGCCTTGACGATTGTGTCATCAAACTGACTAGGAAGGTATTAATACGGGGTGGCGTGATAGAGGAGACAAAACTAAAATACCCACAATCTTACAGACCTGCCAAATGATATAGGTTTGACACCAAACCCATACAACAATACCTTAATTTTATAAGTTTTCGAAAATTGCTTAGAAATCATTATAGTGCCTGATTTACATACCATTGAGTATGTCTTCAAAGAGTTGTTTTGGAGCAAATATAAAAAACACGAAGAACAAAATTTGGCACATGTGTTCCACAAATCTGTACCTTTAAAAACAACAAAATACAACTACAAAAATAAACCCTGGTTCAATCAACAGATTAAGGATAAAATCTGTGAAAGGGATAAAACTTTTAAAAGTTGGAAACTGTTAAAACAAATAATTTATATGACGAATATTCCAAAGCTGGAAAACAAGTAAATAAAATGATAAAAACTGCTAAATCTGCATACTACTCTAGCCTATTTATTTCTGCTGCACACTCTAAAAAAAACGTGGAAACTCATACGAGAAATTGGTGTCGGCAAATGTAAGGAAATTGTCAATTCTGACATAAATGTTGATTCGCTTAACGAATCTTTTACAACTATCCCTGACATCCCCATAAACGATGGATATTATACCCGCAATACTGATATTAGTTCAACTTTATCGGAAAATGCTTTTTGTTTTCAATGCGTAAACCAACTGGAAGTACTTTCCACATGCCAAGCTGTGAAATCTAATGCTGTTGGTTCTGATAACATACATCCCAGATTCTTAAAGGAAATTATCCCTCAACTGCTACCTCAAATTACCCATATTTTTAACACTATTATCACAAAAAGTGTATTTCCTCAAAGTTGGAAAAATGCTAAAATTTTACCTATTCCTAAATCAAATAAAGAATATCGTCCCATTGCTGTCCTACCATACTTGTCTAAAGTGCTTGAAAGGTTATTGCATCAGCAAATTGGAAAACATGTCAAGAATATGGGCCTACTCTCAGACAGACAATCAGGCTTTCGTCCTAAACATAGCTGCATAACTGCACTCATTGATGTGTCTGAAGATATTCGTGGGTATATTGATAGTGGTAACATTGCATTTCTAGTGCTCTTAGATCATTCGAAGGCATTTGATACTGTGAATCATGAAATACTCTGCATGAAGCTAAGAACTTTTTTTGGTTTCTCTCCTTCCGCAACTCGTCTTAAATCGTCTCATTTAGAAAATCGACAACAATACGTTAACGCCAATAATAAAATATCAAATGTGCTTCCAGTAAAAAAGGGCGTTCCGCAAGGTTCAATTCTAGGACCACTTTTTTTCACTATATATATAAATGATTTGCCTAGGCAACTTTCGTATTGTAAAGTTCATATGTATGCTGATGATGTGCAACTTTATGTTTGTAGTCGTTTCGATGAACTAAATAACTGTGTTGCGAACCTAAATGTGGATCTTAATCGAATTTACTTACGGGCTCTGGCAAATGGGCTATGTGTCAATCCTTCAAAGTCTAAATGCATCGTTATTACTCGAAGATCAGTGCCTTCCCTTGTTATACCAGATATTATGCTTAACCGTCAAATTATTGAAATTACACAAAAAACCAAAAATCTTGGAATTATTTTCAATAAAACTCTCACCTGGTCTGATAATATAAATGTCGCTTCGGGAAAAACGTATTCAATGCTTCGATCACTGTGGAAAACTCAACATCTTACACCAGTCCATGTACGAGTTCTACTTGCAAAAACCTATCTAATTCCAACTTTGTTGTACGGATGCGAACTATTTGCTAGCTGTGATTCTATTAGCTCTAGGAAATTAACAACTACGTTTTATTCTATATTGAGATACGTCTACAATTTGAAAAGATCATCCCACATAACACCGTATGCACGAAAACTTTACGGTGTGAATTTTTGCGATCTCTTGAAGATACGATCATTGATACTGATGCATAAGATTATATTTACACGTGAGCCTACATATCTTTTTAATCGAATATCCTTTTCTAATTCAAGAAGAAATAATTCTATAATTCAAATAAGACATAAAAGTTTGGTCCCTGAATGACAGTTCTATATACACTGCATACGTCTTTGGAACTTGCTACCGCCAACATTACAATATTTAAGCAACGCAGGACATTTTAGGAAACAAGTTTTCCAATTTTTCAATACCATTTAAATATTGTTTAAACTTTGCTTTGTTTTGAATATATGTATGTAAAATAATTTTTGTTATCTTATTTTATACAAATTATAAACTATGTTATATTTTCATTAAATACTGTATCACATTATACCGATCCTGTACTTTAATTATAAGACTCTTAGTCTTGTTGTGCAGGAAACCAAATAAATAAATAAATAAATAAATAAATAAATAAATAAATAAATAAAAAAATAAAAAATAAATAAATAATGTCAAATTAGTTTTGCATGTCCAAGCTTCAGTGCATTTGGAATCTGTCCATTCTTTGTAAGAGAAAAACGATATTTAATTGTAAAAAGTTTTTGAATATTTTTTGAGAATTTACAACAAAATTATTTTTACTACCTATATTTAATACTAGCGGATCCCGTTGAACGTTGTTGTGCCCTAGTCTACATTAATAAATAATTAGTTTTTTGTATGGCTTCAACATATTCCACTTAAATAAATAAACGCTTTTTCGGTAGCAATACATGATGTCCAGATAGACGATTTTAAAAATTTACTTTATATGGGAGATGCCACAACCACTAATTTGAAGCCCTACATTTTTAGTTCGACTGTGCCCAATTAAAACTTATGAACTCACTTAAATGTTAACTTTGTCTGTGAGGTGCCACATCCCATGGTGTTCAACATATAGAAAAAACTCAGAAGACTTCGAACCGAATCTATGGTGTCAATATTAGCTCGATGGCTGCAAAAGCTTCGTTTCCAACAAATGCCTTAGGGGCTATCAGATTTTGCGGCCCTATGTAATCAGCGGTCTGTAATATCTTTCTAACGATGATTAAGTAATGCATTTTTAAATAAAATGGACTAAATTTTCTGGCATAAAAGTCCGAGTTTATCGCTATATTCTCCAAATATTTCGTTTCAGAAACTAAGAATTTTTAATGATACTTTCCATAAATGTACCCTTCTATATATTGACAGGCAAACGCAGGATAGAAGCAGTTTTTTCCAGCTGACACCGGGAATTATCATAAAATGATTTTCAGACTCTACGATAATCGTTTGTCAGATAGATTTCATTAGCAGTATTTGGAGTCATAAATATGAAAACTTTATGGGGTATTAGTAAGGAATTAAGAGAGAGTTTGTATAGTCATTTAAGTTCAGGGGCTCATACTCTAAAACGAAACATAACAAAACGGAAAAAATTTTTATGAAAAATTCAGAACATTGACATGTTTATGAAATTTTTCGCATAAATATTAAATGTTTCTTTACTTTTCATATTATAGCATGAGCCCATTAAAATGAGCATAGAAAATACAGTTGTTTCCATCTTCCCAACCTCCAATTCACCCCCTTACGCTTATATACATATATTTTCAAAAACTAAGAGCTCCTGCTTAATAAAGTTTTAAATAAAGTGCGTTGTTAGAGTTGTTGTGTATGTATTGAAGGATAATTTGAGAAGAGATTATGTTTATATATTGTGCCACGACTACTATTCACACAAACTATTATTATCTAGAACAGGCGTCTAGAAGGCGCCAGACAGCCACTGGAGACAGTGTACATAAAACATTGATGCTATGACTGTATCGTTGATTAGATGATATTCGAATGGGCGGATTGAATAGAGGACTAAAATGACATTTATTACAGAAAAATGCAAATGCAAAAATGATTACAGGATAATGACCGTGACATATGTGTGCGTAAGGCGGCAAAAAGTAACAGACAAGATACGAGCTGTTTTTTTTTCTTTAACACAAAATAGCCTTTAATTTATAAGTTATAATGTTGCCAAAACCAATGTAAAATTTAGGTCAGCTAAGATTCCGAATCAAAGAGTTTTTTTTCTCTAGTTTTATATTTTAAGGCGGTGACGTAGTTTTGTGTCCTTTCTTTAGAGAAATTTCTATTGAAAATTAATTTTTTTTATTTATTACTTCCTCAGCTGAGCAAACAAACAAAACTGTATTAAGTACACAGTGCATTGTAATGTAAAAAAATATTCCTTTAAAATTTGGGTCATGATGTCAAATTAGAAAAGAAAAGAAACACAAATGAAATATTGAAATTGTAACACACACACAATACAAACTTGTATAATATTGCAAACCAGTACAGGGTCGGTAAACATAAGGTCAGATTACCAGCCATAAAGTTTAGTAGACAGAGAATAAATTACATTTTTTTGACACTCCTTTGGAAAGAGATGTTGTTTCACCCTTTAAAATGTTAAACTTTTATAAAACGGTATTTACTTTCAGTTTTATTTTTATACCCATATCATTTTGTGGTGAGGGTATAATGAGTTTGTGTTGAAATTTGTAGCTACCGAAAATATTTACCCTCAATCCACCCTTTGTTACACCACATCGACTCAACATCATTTTCTAAGTCGATTAAGCGATGTCCGTCCGTCCGACCGACTATAGTTTTCTTACTTTTTTTTATTTGAAAAACGTCAAACTATTCAAATGTATAAAGCGACCGCTTCTTCTTCTTTATTTGCAAATCCGTTATTCGAATGTAAGCGATCATACAAATGCAATTTTAGCAATATTGGATAATACAAACGCACACAATTTTTAAAAATTATATAATTTAATAAGTTTTGTAGCAGTTCAGTTGTCTATTTTTTGGCAACATCTAGGAGATTTTGTTGATCACGATAGCCTGTCCAATTTCTCAACTAGCAATGTTCGCTTCTGCCTCTGGCGCGTCTTCCTTCAATTTTACCTTTAATAATTTTTTAAAGAAATTTTTATTTATCGTTTCTCATTATATGTTCTAAATACGAGGTTTTTCTATTTTTGTCAGTGTTAATTTGTTGACGGACCAGGTTTATTTTATTTTGTATCTCCATATTTGGGACGCCTTCAGTCCAAGGTATTTTCAATACACGTCTTTTTTTTAAATTGCTGGGGGCAGAAAGATCTTCCAAAGGTGAGAATGGTCTCACTCAACCCGTGTGGGTCGCCTACTTTCTAAAAAACCGTCCGCCAGTCTTCAACCACTTTCACCGTGGGACTGCCATTCGGTATTACTTCGCGAGGCTGGTTAGCGCTTTAAGCTACTCCTGTATCTTGAGCTACGGATGCTCTTATTAGCTTTCGCCTGTCCTCTTCTACTCATAGCTTCTGGTTGATGGTGGTTACCAATTTGCAGACCGAATTCCAGTTCTCCTCCGATCTTATTCCATCCACCGTGTGTTCGGAGTCTATATTCTGACCAATTTCACTGTTCACTACATGTCTATATTCCTCGAATCTGAGACTTTCATAGAAATCGTGTTCCGCATCTTCACGTATTTCTGGGCATCTTGGGCAGAGTGGTGAGTCATCGTGTCGGAACTTGAAGAGGTAGCTCCTGAAATCTCCGTGGTCGGATAAGAATTGTGTCAGGTCATAATTAACTTCTCCTTGCTTGCGGTTCATCCACTTCTTTACACTTGGTATCGATCTGTGAGTCCACATCCCCTTGGGTGTGTTATTCTACATTTTTTACCACCGGTTTAATGTTTTATTCCTTTCCATGCACCTCTTCTCTTGTCTCTCCTCTTCGGGGTTTTTGTCCTTTGCGACATAGACTCTTTGCGTTCCCTCTGGTGGATTGGTACCATTGCAGCTAGCGGACATATTGCGTCAAGTGAAATGGTCCTGTATCCGCTGCAGACTCTCAGATAGTTTTGTCTGAAAAATGAGAACATGCTTCTCCTTGATGAGCTCCTAATAACCTTTTCCCAGATTGGGGATCCATACAGCAATAAGGAGTTCACTACCCTTCTGATAAGATCCTTCGATTCTGACTGGGTCCACCAGTATTTGGCATTATCCTCGCAAGTATGTTCCCAACTGCCGCTGCCTTTTTACATGCATATTATTTAAGCAGAGCCGATCGTCTATCTTAAGTCTCAGATATGTTAACGTCTGCGAGGATGTGATTTCCACATTACCCACTTCCAGTTTCACGATCTCATTCTTCTTGCGTCCACTAATTGGGACTTCTTCCATTCTATTTCCTCACCATGTTGATAGCATTTATTGTCGGTCGAGCTTTTCCGAATCCATATTGTCTTTCGGATAGTCCCCGTGTACTTTCCACCACTGGTAGAAAGTATCCAGTAAACAGATCGGTCGTTAGGAGGATGGTTTTCCAACGCGTTTGTTAGGTTTCAGGATTAGGAAGAGCCTTTTTTCTTCCACGCCGTTTTCCAGGCACTTGTTAAATATCTCCGCTAAAAAGTGTGGTTTGGCCCCTAACGCCATTTTCAGTGCCTTATTAGGTATTCCGTCCAGGCCTGGCGCTTTACTATACCCATTCTTCGGGCATATTGACAATATCTCGTTATCTGTCACCTGGATGGGCTTTGCCCTTGATATCTCCGTCTTTCGGATAGAGTGCCTCCACTATCTTACCAAGTAGGTTCGGGCATGTAGTTTGGGGTGATATGATCGTCCGAAACCATGACATCACTACGCTGTAGGTATCACCATACGGCTTCCACTTCCTCACATATTTTATTAAAGCTGTCTCTTTTGCCCCGTTTTATAGCCTTCTGGTGGTTTTTACTCGACTGCTGGTATTCCTGTTCTCTTATGTGCGAGTCGAGTGTCTATCTATCCCTCTAAAACCGTCTCCTCGTCATGAGGCATTTTGCTCGAAGCTCTGCTATTTCCGTGCTCCACCAGTTGTTTGCATTCTTGCCCTTCGTCGGTCTTCTTCTTGGCATTATCGCGTCGCATGCTTCGTTTTTGTTTTTTTTTCCTTTATTCAATTCACTTGGGAACATAGGGCTTCTACAAGATTATTCCAACTTAATCTATCGTTACATATAATTTTAATTTCATCAAAAGTTTTGTTTAATATTTTAAGTTCTTGGTTAAGTGATCTGCGCCAAGAGTCGGCTGCCTTGAGGATTCCATTCTAAAGCAGTCCTCGTGATGCTACCGTTTGGCTTTCTTAATGTGTGCCCTATCCATTTCCACTTTCTTTTTGTTATTTGGCAATTTATAGGTACCTCGTTCGTCAATCTCCAAAGATCAGTATTGGTTATTGTTTTCGGCCACAAGATGCGACAAATTATTCGCAGGCATTTATTTATAAAGACCTGAAGTCTCTGTACTATTACGCTTCTCGTCAGCCAGGTTTCGCTACCGTACAGAAGAGTTGATTTCACGCATGCGTTAAATATTCGAATCTTTGTCTTCTTCGAGATTTGGGGTGACCGCCAAGTTCTATTCAAGCGGCCAAAGGCTGATCTTGCCTTTTTCAGCCTGTTTGTCATATCTTCTTCCACGCCGCCGTCTATCGGCATTATACATCCTAAGTAGCAGAATGAGTTAACATATTGTATGCGTTGGTTTTGTATTAGAATGTGGTTATCGATTGTGTTGTTGATTCGCATTGCATGTGTTTTCGAAATGTTTATCTCTAATCCAACATGCATGATTCGTTTACTGATCCGTAACTTCAGTATTCGATTCTCCTGCTATCGATTGTCCAGCGAATACATGCATGAAGATGTCTTGATTGAATTGTTTCTTCGTCCATCCCTTTCGAATGCACTGTTCAGCTATGACGCTTGTACTCCTTCACTCCTTGTCCACTCTAAATATGATGGTCTCTGATCGCTATGAGTGTAGTGATCGCTAACCTTCCACTTGGGGGCTCCCGCTAAGGCCGGACTCGCAAAAGTAAGGTCAACCACAGGAAAGTTAAAAAAAATATGTGACAAGAATATATTTTATTCAAAAGAGGTAACAGAGTTAAATTCGTCTGTGACAAATCTTTAATAAACTGCCTTAAACTCAAATAGTGCAACCAATGTTGGTTGCGGTTACCATTTTAATACGGTTATTTACCTTTAACTTCTAATAGTATTTAAATTTATAGTTAATAGTTATTCTTTTTGACCAATTTTTATTATAACTAGCATAGCTCAGCCTTCGAAATTCGAGTGCAAGTTCTAGGAAATTTTATTTTTTCATTAAATAAATAATTGTATAAGAGCCAAAAGGTATGCTTATCAATTTTAGTCCATTTACAATTCAACATTTTTTAAATAATATTCATTCAATTTCATTATAAATATTTGTTGAACACACAGAAGAAATATAAATGGGTTTGTTAATAAATAATTTTAAAGGAGCCTGAAGGTATGCTAATCAATTTTAGCCAATTAAAAATTCAACACAGGGCTTTTGATATTAATAAATACACAAAGATAGTATTTGTTTTATGTAAGTGTTAGTAGAAACTTTAATTGAGCATTACTCCAAAAAAAACCTTAACGTGCAAATCTGTAAATCTGGGGAACACTAAAAAGAAATACCTTTAAAATAAGCTATGTTTGGTTAAAATCGGTTGTTCATTACAATTTTTATATCGATCACAAGAACTTGCCTTCCTTATTAATACTAAAGATTTCTTAATATTTGTTTTTTTATAAAGCCACTGTTAAAAACTACCGGAATCCGGTTCGAAGGACCAATGGTTAAAATCTACATGAACTTATGTAAAAGAAACACGTCTTTTAATGTTGAGTAGTACTAAATTTTTAACCTTATACTAAAAATCATGGAATTACCTTCAATCTGAAAAATTGCATAATTTTTCAATTATCAGAATAGGTTTTTCATTTCTGGGTCAAACGTAAACGAAAAATGAAACCAGACAAGCCCTGCTACAATTAATAGACAGATATTCGTCAAGATTTCTTTTTTTTTTTTTTTGTTTTCTAACCTTTTCTTTTTACTTATATTTAAAAATTTAATATTGACTAAGATTGTTAATTCGGCACGGAAATGTGCGACGATATCTGCTGCCTTATTCGGCGGCGGCTCCAGAACTGTAGAGAGAGAGACGGCCACAATGAGCACAACAACTAAAACTATCACAAAAAAGAAACGAAATCTAGAATTATAAGTATAATAAGAACTACATTGAAAAACAAGTAAGAAAATTATAGTCGGTCTAGACCGACTATACGATACCCTATACCATGCGTTTAGAAACCCTATCTCTTAGGCCCAACTAACTGGACATAGAAAATAAGCAAAAACCAAATTTGAGTTTGATTTTTATTAATTTTTTTGGCTGCAGATATGAAAAACTTCATATCGGATGCTATATCTATATGGAGACTAGGTCCAAAAATGGACCGATCCTGATCATGTTTGGTATAGTCTCTTGTATTTTGCAAAAATATATACAAACAAAATTTGAGAAGAATCAGTGCAATATTTTTGTTTTTTAATAGATTTAAGTGAAAATCGGGAAGCAGCTCTATATTGGGCCACAGGGATAATTTTTGGACTACTCATTAATGGATGTAGTGAACGCATATAAACCCAATTTGAGTAAGATCTATTTGACAATTTGGATCTTATGACATTTTATGTCGATTTCATAGGGGTAATTTGTATGGGGGCTAGGTCTGAACATGGACCGATTCTCACCAATTTCAATAGCGTTCATCCCATGGCCGATGAAAGCTTATATACCAAATTTCATCAAAATCAACTCAGAAAGTGATTCTGATTCGATCGGTATAATTAAAGATGGGTCTAGGTCAAATATTTTTGGTTGTTACAAACAGCAGCACAAAGTCATTATACCCAAACCACATAGTGGTATAGGGTATAATCATATTATTTTCAAAATCATTTTACTTTTGCATTTAAATCTTGGGACTTATTTAACCGATAATAATTATTTTAAATAACAGTCATCTCACGATGTCAGTAAATCATTTTCACTAAAAATGAGCAAGCAAGTTGATATATTGCAGGCGTGATCGTGATTTTCACAAGCGGACATACGGATAGGAATATGTATACTGCAATAGGTTAAAAATGTGACAATTAAATAATAATTCAGATCTGAGTGGTTATAAGTATAGAGACAAAAAAAAACTGGCTTTAGTAAATTTCTCAAAGTTCAAAAAAAGTGCCATCAAATTTCATGACCTTGTGTTTTTTGGTACAAAAGGGGGTCTGGGGCCTTTGCTATTTCTTGGCGAAATTTTTCGATTTCACAACTATATAGCTTTTTCAAATCGTAATTTAGTACTGATATCGACTCATGTAATAACTTGTCGAAAAAGTTAATATGTAGAACGAAATTTCGTAAAGTCAGAAAAACTTCATATTTTCCCCATATAAACACACTGCGGGTACTTTGGGCCCCACTAGGCACCAGAGGGCACTTCGGATCGAGCTAGAAAATGAAGACGGCATTTATGACAGTAAACCTGATATTTATATATATATGTGTATATATCAATTAAAGACAAGTAAGAAAATTATAGTCGGTCTAGACCGACTATACGATACCCTATACCATGCGCTTAGAAACCCTATCTCTTAGGTCCAACTAACTGGACATAAACAATAAGCAAAAACCGAAATTTGAGTGGGATTTTTATTAATTTTTTTGGCTGCAGATATGAAAAAGTTCATATCGGATGCTATATCTATATGGGGACTAGGTCCAAAAATGGACCAATCCTGATCATGTTTGGTAAAGTCTCTTGTATTTTGCAAAAATATGTACAAACAAAATTTGAGAAGAATCAGTGCAATATTTTTGTTTTTTAATAGATTTAAGTGAAGATCGGGAAGCAGCTCTATATGGGGTCAAAGCGATCATTTTTGGACTACTCATTAGTGGATGCAATGAACGCATACAAACCGAATTTGCTTAAGATCTATATGACAATTTGGATCTTATGGCAATTTATGTCGATTTCATATGGGTAATTTGTATGGGGTCTAGGTCTGAACATGGACCGATTCTCACGAATTTCAATAGCGTTCATCCCATGGCTGATAAAGGCTTATATGCCAAATTTCATCAAAATATATTCATATTTGCGACCTGCAGTTTGATTACAAGCTTTACATGGACACACAGACGGACGGACGGACGGACGGACATTGTTAAATCAACTCAGAAAGTGATTCTGATTCGATCGGTATAATTAAAGATGGGCCTAGGTCAAATATTTTTGGTTGTTACAAACAGCAGCAGAAAGTCATTATACCCAAACCACATAGTGGTATAGGGTATAAAAAACATTTTTTGCGACCAGTGTGGTAATTTTTAATTTTTAAGCTTACCTACTTTATTTTAATACAAAATGAACTATAGTGCTATTTTTTGAATGAGTGATTTTAAGTTTCAAATTAATAATAAAATATAAAAATTAATGTATTCTTTTTTATTTAATATTGTTACACAGTCTGGTGAACATCTTATGATACAATTTCAATTAATTTTGTTCAAACTATTAAAAATATATAACAAAGGACAATTTTTTTTTTACTTTAATGACTTTATATGGTATAACTATTGTTTCAGATGTATAGAAACAGTTTATTGCTCTTTAATTCAAGAGAGCTGGTGATATATATAATAGTATTTAATTGACCGATTAATATATTGTAATTTTTTTCGTGGTGACTGAAAGAAATCTGGGAACAAATCGTATTTTCGCAAAAAAATAAAACGAGAAATTAGGCAATAGTTTATTATAAATACAATTGAAAGAACCAAAGTAATCTCAATAACAAATTAATTGTTGAGGAAAATTATAAATTTTGGAAAATTATAAATTATATTTTAGAAGGTTATATTTTATGAATATTCAGCAAATGAAAATTGAATCACCGAAATTAATATATAATAATAAGTTCATTTAATAAGTAATTATTACGCAAAAAAAATCAGTCAGTATCAAATTTATTTCGTCTATTATTTATAAAAAGGTGTCATCAGTTTTTTGTTCAACCGCTAATTCAAACTTGGCGATATCGCTTGACTATATTTGGCAATAATGTAACTAAGAATGCGTTTAAAAAATCCTATTAAAATTTTGTGTGTAAAAATCATATTTTCCTAAATATGTTTTGGAAAAATATAGAAAACAATTTTTTTGTAAATTTTTTCAGCATAACTTACAGGGACTCTTAATTTTTCAATAACAATATTTGACAAAATTGTAGCCACGGTAAATCTGAACAACTTCTGTGAACATATCAATACAATCTGATCGTATTTAGTCACCCTAAATAGCTCATAAAACCGACTTGCACCTGAAACATTGTCGTTTTTGACTAGACTACACTTTTATTGAATTTTTTTAACTTTCTTTGTTATTGTTGCATTTCTTGTGTTGTTGATTTAAATATTTTTAATATCTTTAGGTTATGTTGTTCTTTAGCTTAACTTTAGTTGCTGTTATTTATTAAGCTTCTTTTCAGTGACATTTTTGCGATCGTGAAGAATATCATTACAATTAAGTGCAATCAAATAAATTAAAAAAAAATTTATTTTTGGGTTAAATAAAGTGGTTAAATCTATCGTAAACCAAACAAATGTTTAATTAATTTTTTTTTAAAGAATTATAAACCAAAGAAATAAAATCTATTAAAAATAATAAAGAAAAACGTTGAAAATTGTTTTTTAAAGTCGGAAAATGGATAAGTGGTTCTTTTACACCACAGAGAAGAAGACATAATCTTAGTAAAGAATTTAAGAATGTATACATCAAATGTTAAAAAAAATTAAGTTATTGGAAGTAAGAAATTTGCACCAAAATAGTTTGCATATCAGTTTGCAAAAAAAGCAAGCGTTTCTCCGTTTCGACGCCCCTATATATATTATGGCCTATGGTTCCTATGAGGAACAAAGGGCCGCAACAAAGTTCCTCCATCGGGATCGATTTGATGATAGATTTTTTATCTCTCTCCAGCTCATGCCGCTTTGGTTAAATTCGGAGTCGAGTTGGCGCCGCCAAGTGTGCTAGGGTCGTCCTATTCTTCGAGTATTTCCCTGAGGATTCCAGTCGATAGCAGTTTTGGCAATGTCGCCTTGAGGTCTGCGCAACGTGTGTCCAATCCGACGCCATTTTCGGTCAAGGATCTCGGCTCGGATAGGTCGATGATCTGATTGCCGCCAGAGTTGCTTGTTTGATATGGTGTTAGGCCAAAATATTTTTATGATCCTACGAAGACAGCGGTTAACGAACACTTGGATCGCGTTCAAGTCGCATGGTGTTGTGTTCCAAGTTTCACAGGCATAAAGGAGCACCGATTTAACGCAGGAGTTAAATATGCTTATTTTGGTACGTTTAGAAATTATTGTAGATTTCCATACAGAACGAAGCATGCCGAAGGACTGGTTTGCTTTTGAGATACGATAGTTTACGTTATCACTGGAGCCGCCGGTATGCGTTAGAATGTTGCCAAGATAGCAAAAGGATTTAACATCTTCAAATTCAACATTCTGTATCTTGAATTTTGATTTGTGAAGGGTGTTGAAGCACATCACTTTGCTCTTGCCTATGTATATGTTCAAGCCGACTTTAGATGCTTCGGTCTCGAGGGACTTGAGTTTAGCTACCATATGGCGGTAACTGTGAGATAAAAGGCAGATATCGTCTGCTTATTCCAGGCTCTCGAGTTGCTAGTTTGAGTCCCCATCTTTAACTCTGCTCACACGAGTAGCACTGTGCACTGTAACATCTAGAACGATGTTAGAAAGTAAGAGGGATAGTATGCATCCCCGACGAACACCAGTTAACACGCAAAAGCTGTTGCCCAGTGCGTTGTCATGGACTACGCGACATTTAACATCCTTATTCAGGGCTTGGATTAATGTGATAATTTTTTGAGGAAAGCCCTTACAAGCTAGAGCGCTCCATATTGCATTATGGTTAAGGGTGTCGAACGCCTTTCCGAAGTCTATAAAGATCATACAGAGGGGGGACTGCCACTCGGCAGACTGTTCTGCAATTATGCGAAGGCTATTGATATGGTCAATACATGTTTTCTGTGGGCGAAAACCAGCCTGTTCTGGTCTTAGGTCATAATAGTCTCTGAAATTCTTCTGTTGATAATATGGGCTATTATTTTATTTCCTGCACTAAGGATTGCAATACCTCTCCAGTTTCTGCACTCGGTGAGATTGCCTTTTTTGGGGATATTGACAATGACACCTTCCTTTAGATGCGAGTCGAGTTCCAGGCTGAGTCAAAAGTTTTCGATAAGAGGTTGCAGTAAATTTGCTGTTGTTTGAAAGTCGGCTTTGAGCATCTCAGGGGCTATACCGTCAACTCCAGGAGCTTTATTTGCCTTAAGGGCCATGACAGCACTTAGAACTTTTGGAAAATCAGGAACCTGTATAGAGATATCTGGTCTTACAGTATGGGCTGTACATGAGCAGATATTTAAAGGAATTGCGAGAGAGTTTGAAAGCATACTGGAGTAATGTTGTCTCCATATTTCCAGTTGTGCGTATGTGGATGTTGTCAAAACGCCTCCACTATTTTGTAGCGAATGTTTCGTGCCATCTTCTTTTGTCATTTCTGGCACTACGCTTCACTTGTTAATCGTGTCGTGTGTATGACTCTCCACGTATTACTTTTTCTTCACGGGTTCTTGCTGTGTTCATGTTTGCCTTTATCTCCTTTCTCTCCAGAATTAGTTTCCAAGTGTCATCAGACATCCAGTGAGTTCTTTTCAGCGTTTTGAAGCCTACGTGTACTCTGGCAGCATCACTAAAATTATTACTTATATTTTTCCACTCTATCATTGGGTGGGCGCGGGGTATAGCTAAGCCTCCCTTCAGCTCTTCAACGTAATTGTAAAGGGCTTGTTGGTTTTAGCCTGTTCACATCGTATTTGCTTACGATTCTTTCCGACTTAAGGATGGCGGCAGCCTTTAATCGAAGGTTACCAACTACAAGGTGATGGTCAGAAGAGTAGTCCGCTCCGCGTTTAGACCGCAAATCAAGGAGACTTCTGCGCCATGATCTACTTATGGCAATATGATCAGTTTGATTCCCGGTCACTTTGTCTGGAGATACTCACGTGGCTTTGTGAGAGATTTTGTGGGGAAATATGGTACCTCCAATAACGAGGTTGTTGTTGTGGGAGCATATTTCAGTGAAAAGATTTCCATTTTCCGTCATACTGCCGATGCCATGCTGTCCCATTATTCTCTCCCCCCCAGTGTTATCTGCACCTACCTGTGCATTGAAATCTCCCATAAGTATAACGATGTCACCACGAGGTATCAATGACAGTACTCTGATTAGGTGGCTATATAAGCTTTCCTTTTCCACAGATTCACAGGTTTCGGATAAAAGCATGCCGACTCCACACGATCTTGGATGGTCTTCCGGCTTGCCGGAATATAAAATAGTAAGATTTTCGGGGGTATTGAATTCTCCTGCTTCTGGCCATCTGGTTTCACACAATCCTAGGAGCAGCAGGTTGTAGTTGGCAAATTCTCTGCATACTTGGGCCAGTTTAGATGTATCTAGGAGTGTGCGCACATTCCATGTTCCGATTCGTGTCATTTTTTTTAAGTTAGTTCAGCTGACGTTCCAGTGGCACAACAACGTCTTCAGAATAAACACTTTAGTACTAGTCATGAAATTACGCCAATTTTCAGCTGCGATAGCGAAGAATTCGAAAATAATTCTCAGTATGATCTGGGACTATCACGTTTTCCAATCTTGATCACGGAAAACTCGCTTGATTTCATTGTTTCGAAATTGGAGCTATCGCAACGTAAATCTGAAGAACTTGCCAAATTTTTGAAATAACAAAACATGTTGGTGCCTGAATTTAAGATTACAAGATACAGAAAATGACAGTTAAATCTTCGAAGATGTTTCGCTATTGACGACCTAAAAACGTTGTAAGATTAAGAACATATGAACATTGCATACGATCCCGATGGGATAGACAGCTTAAAGCAGAGTCTAAGAGCTGTGCTTTAACATAAAAAATGAGAAACCCTGTGTTCCAATAGCGTATACCACCAATACAAAGGAAACATATTAAAAAAAAAATGGAGCAGATTTTAAAGAAATAAAATATGATGACCATAAGTGGCGTATTTGTTGCGATCATAAAGTAGTAACAATGATATTCAGTCTACAGGGTGGATACACGAAATATATGTGTTTTCTATGCAATTGGAATTTTCGATATAAAGGAAACAACTACCAGAAATATTCAAGGGAAAAGAGGGGATATTCTAAGTTGGGAGACATGAATATAATTAAAAAAGCACTGGTGCCAATTGAGCGCATTTTGATGCCATTTCTTCACATCAAACTCGGAATTGTTAAAAATTTTATAAAGGTTTTAAACCTTTTGCGAGAACAAATCTCCAAACAAGAGATCACTATTGACAAATTGAAAGAAGGTAAATATTTTAATATTTAATTAAAGACGTTCATAATTATTATAGAATATTTTTAATCCATGATTTTTTCAGGCATGCTTAATTGCCCGGATATTCGCAAATTGATGAAAGATGAGCGAGTCGATACCATTTTGCACGACAATGAAAAGGTTGCCTGAAGCTCAATAGAAGAAGTAATAACCGGTTCTTGGGAAAACAACGCTCACAGAACTATGAACGATATGTAAACAAATATGTTGACTGCATTCGAACCAATTGGTGTGCCTATTTGTTAAAAATCCATTACTTGCACCATCATTTAGAATATTTTAGCCGCCACCTTTCAAAGGAATCGGATGAACAAAGTGAACAGTTCCAGCAAACAGTATTGCCATACATATATGTAATTCTAGGAAATTTTATTTTTTCATTAAAAAAAGACCCTAAAGATATGCTAATCAAAACAAAAAAAAACAAACCCATTTTTATTACAACACATTAACAAATTTAATTAACATACACATAGCATTGTATAATTTTATGTGTGTGTTAGTAGCAACTTTAAATGCAATTTACTCGTAATAGAGGAAAAAATTTAAAAATCTGTAAATCTGCAAAACGGCTAAAATCACATACCTTTCAAATAATATACGTTTGGTCAAAATCTGGATAAAATAGTAGAACAAAACATCGGTCACAAGAAATTGCCTAGCCTATTAATATTATAGATATATACCATATAATATACAATTTTAATATTTTCTAACAAGTTTGTTTTTAGACATAGAGGAAAGGGGTCTCCTGATGCCGTAATGGTAGAAATTTTCCGAAGAAGCAGATGAAACTACATAGCGAAGAACAGGAAGCGCAAGACCACGATGAACTGTTATTATTGGAGGATTACGAGGATTCAGATAACGATGATAAATATGACTATGGCGAAGAGTTTTATGAAAATTAAAAATCTCGAACTTGTTTTATATATACCAAATAAATTGTAAAACAAATTACAACATAAAAGAGAAGTGTGCATTTATTTTTGAAAAAGATTTTATTATTTTAGCTTCAAAATATAATGAAAACCGACAATGCTTAAGGTACAAAGCGGTTTTTATGAGCTATTTAGGGTGACTAAACACGTGCAGATTGTATTAATATGTTTACAGAATTTGTTCAGATTTACCCTGGCTACAATATTGTCAAATATTGTAGTGAAAACTTAGGAATCCCTGCAGGTTATGCAGGAAAAAGTGACAGAAAAAAATTTTTTTTTCTATATTTTTCAAAAAAATTTTAGGAAAAAATAATTTTTTTTCGCATAAAATATTTATAAGATATGTTGAACGTATTCTTAGCTATAGTTAAGCGATATCACCAAGTTTGAATTAGCTGTTGAACAAAAACTGATGACACTTTTTTGATGGCCCACCCATTTTCAGAATCTTTTGAGGCACATACAAACAAATTGGTCACAAATCTCACAAGACTGTATTTTCCGTGTATTTTTCAAAAAGTCTTCATTTGATGCACAGTGCTATTTTTAAAAAGTAACTAAATTCGAGAATATTGTATAGTAGAATGTAATCAAAAATTTTGACATTGACAATAGGTAACTAATTCCTTAAAAGTTCTACTTATTACCTGTATCTCATTCTCAAATATATAAATCTTACAAAAAAAATCCACTTATAAATCGGAAATAAAACCCTTGCTGTGTTTCTTTTAACAAATCATGTTCAATCAATCAGTAGGAGAACGAACATCGAGGTGTTGCCTGTTGTGTTCGATCGTCATTCCAATTAATTTTAAAAATTCATTCAGATAATGTCTGTACGGCCTTTTTTATTAAATGGTATTATTTTTGTTTTATGAAAAACTCTAACAAAAACATTTCAATTCTCTTTTTGTAATTTTCTTCCTAAGAAATCTTAAATATTTCAATATATTGATAGTCATCATGATATATATTATAGTCATCATCGAGTGGCAATTTATTGAACACAGACAATCAATTTTCATTTCTTGTCTGTTTCAAAAAAAAAAAAATGTGTGAATGTAAGTGAGTAAACTGATTTGCATAGCGCCGGCCAAAAATGCCGGATTAAGTAATAAATTTTTATGACCAGAAATAAATATAAAATAATAATTATATTGATATAAATATATCTAAATTTACAAAACTTAACTAAACACAACAAATTTATTTTTAACCTCATTGAAAAGCAGCTGCTACAATTCCGCAATAAATTAACTAACAATTACAATTTCAAACCTTCAGCCTTCAGCTAACAAATATTAAAGAAGCCAGCAAAATTATAATTTCCTGTCACAGAAACTATAACGACATTAAAAAAAAATTCAATATATGAATATCTAAGTATTTGGAGCATACAAAATAACAACCCACTCCATAAATAACATGCCCTACTAAAAGAAAGTAAAAGTCTGTCCATAAATACCAGTGAGAATCAAACAAACAATTTCTTAAAAGGCGCCAAACAGACTAACATGTCCTCTTAACTCATCCATTATATCAGATAAGTCATTCAGAGTCACTAACAGAACAACAACAACCGCTAATTCTCGATGATGTCAACTTATAAAAACAAAACTCAAACAACCCACATACGACTTTTTTGGGTATCAAGCAGAAATTAAATTGGACAATAAATAAAATTCTCACGCATAACAAAGCAACAAAAAACTTTTTTTTAACGTCTCCGTTTATAGTTGTTTTTATTATTGTGCTGAGTTGTTCCTTTTGCTGGGGGGGTGAATATTCTGAACTTTGTTGTAACACACATTAATATCCATCTAGATCAAGGAAAGGGCAACGATTAAAGGCTGTGGCACAGACAAATGTTAAACTCATTGAATAATAAAATAATATATTTCTTTTTTAAATAAATAACTTTTAACATTTTTTGTACTCAACACTCCATAAACAGAAAATTATTTTTATTAAAACCTCTCCCCCATTAAGTTGAGCTGCTGAGATGGACTTCCACTTTTAAAGAATTTCTCTAAAACTAATTTATATAACTTTAATACTTGAATTCAATTGTCAATTTATGCACTACAATATAATTGCAGAAATATCGGAATACCTGACAAAAACGTTATAAGGAATTAATTTTTCAACAAAGTATTTTCTTAAGTAGCACTTTTTCCCAAAACGTGCCTTTTTTATGCTTAGACTTGTGTTTCGGATTATAAACAAGCAAAACTAAAATGAACTAACTAAGAAATTTTTTTTTTTTTTTTTAGAAAAGATGCTTTTCTACGACAAACTACTTTTCCAAGAAAAAGTAATTTTTAAGAAAATATACTTTTTTTAGAAAAGGTTATTTAAAACAAAAAAAAAAAAAACTAAGCCTAATTTTATAAGCAAAGTTACTTGTAAAGAAAAGGTGCAATTTGAAGAAAAGGAACCGTTTTAAGAAAATTTATCTTTTTTTTATGAAGGGGTACCTTTTTGAAAAAGGCATTTTGTTAAGAAAAAAAAAATCATGTGAGTCCGATCGCAGTCTAGTAATTAAGGCTTTTTTATAAAAATCAAACCGAAAGCGTAATTTTTCACGTAATCTGCTAAGATTTGTTATTATATATTATTTCAACTGGATAATTTTTAATCTTTAATTTTTAATTTTTAATTTTTTATTTTTTATTTTTTATTTTTAATTTTTAATTTTTAATTTTTAATTTTTAATTTTTAATTTTTAATTTTTAATTTTTAATTTTTAATTTTTAATTTTTAATTTTTAATTTTTAATTTTTAATTTTTAATTTTAATTTTTAATTTTTAATTTTTAATTTTTAATTTTTAATTTTTAATTTTTAATTTTTAATTTTTAATTTTTAATTTTTAATTTTTAATTTTTAATTTTTAATTTTTAATTTTTAATTATTAATTTTTAATTTTTAGTTTTTAATTTTTAATTTTTAATTTTTAATTTTTAATTTTTAATTTTTAATTTTTAATTTTTAATTTTTAATTTTTATTTTTTAATTTTTAATTTTTAATTTTTAATTTTTAATTTTTAATTTTTAATTTTTAATTTTTAATTTTTAATTTTTAATTTTTAATTTTTAATTTTTAATTTTTAATTTTTTATTTTTAATTTTTAATTTTTAATTTTTAATTTTTAATTTTTAATTTTTTATTTTTAATTTTTAATTTTTAATTTTTAATTTTTAATTTTTAATTTTTAATTTTTAATTTTTAATTTTTAATTTTTAATTTTTAATTTTTAATTTTTAATTTTTAATTTTTAATTTTTAATTTTTAATTTTTAATTTTTAATTTTTAATTTTTAATTTTTAATTTTTAATTTTTAATTTTTAATTTTTAATTTTTAATTTTTAATTTTTAATTTTTAATTTTTAATTTTTAATTTTTAATTTTTAATTTTTAATTTTTAATTTTTAATTTTTAATTTTTAATTTTTAATTTTTAATTTTTAATTTTTAATTTTTAATTTTTAATTTTTAATTTTTAATTTTTAATTTTTAATTTTTAATTTTTAATTTTTAATTTTTAATTTTTAATTTTTAATTTTTAATTTTTAATTTTTAATTTTTAATTTTTAATTTTTAATTTTTAATTTTTAATTTTTAATTTTTAATTTTTAATTTTTAATTTTTAATTTTTAATTTTTAATTTTTAATTTTTAATTTTTAATTTTTAATTTTTAATTTTTAATTTTTAATTTTTAATTTTTAATTTTTAATTTTTAATTTTTAATTTTTAATTTTTAATTTTTAATTTTTAATTTTTAATTTTTAATTTTTAATTTTTAATTTTTAATTTTTAATTTTTAATTTTTAATTTTTAATTTTTAATTTTTAATTTTTAATTTTTAATTTTTAATTTTTAATTTTTAATTTTTAATTTTTAATTTTTAATTTTTAATTTTTAATTTTTAATTTTTAATTTTTAATTTTTAATTTTTAATTTTTAATTTTTAATTTTTAATTTTTAATTTTTAATTTTTAATTTTTAATTTTTAATTTTTAATTTTTAATTTTTAATTTTTAATTTTTAATTTTTAATTTTTAATTTTAATTTTTAATTTTTAATTTTTAATTTTTAATTTTTAATTTTAATTTTTAATTTTTAATTTTTAATTTTTAATTTTTAATTTTTAATTTTAATTTTTAATTTTTAATTTTTAATTTTTAATTTTTAATTTTTAATTTTTAATTTTTAATTTTTAATTTTTAATTTTTAATTTTAATTTTTAATTTTTAATTTTTAATTTTTAATTTTTAATTTTTAATTTTATTTTAATTTTAATTTTTAATTTTTAATTTTTAATTTTTAATTTTTAATTTTAATTTTTAATTTTTAATTTTTAATTTTTAATTTTTAATTTTTAATTTTAATTTTTAATTTTTAATTTTTAATTTTTAATTTTTAATTTTTAATTTTTAATTTTTAATTTTTAATTTTTAATTTTTAATTTTTAATTTTTAATTTTTAATTTTTAATTTTTAATTTTTAATTTTTAATTTTTAATTTTTAATTTTTAATTTTTAATTTTTAATTTTTAATTTTTAATTTTTAATTTTTAATTTTTAATTTTTAATTTTTAATTTTTAATTTTTAATTTTTAATTTTTAATTTTTAATTTTTAATTTTTAATTTTTAATTTTTAATTTTTAATTTTAATTTTTAATTTTTAATTTTTAATTTTTAATTTTTAATTTTTAATTTTTAATTTTTAATTTTTAATTTTTAATTTTTAATTTTTAATTTTAATTTTTAATTTTTAATTTTTAATTTTTAATTTTTAATTTTTAATTTTTAATTTTTAATTTTTAATTTTTAATTTTTAATTTTTAATTTTTAATTTTTAATTTTTAATTTTTAATTTTTAATTTTTAATTTTTAATTTTTAATTTTTAATTTTTAATTTTTAATTTTTAATTTTTAATTTTTAATTTTTAATTTTTAATTTTTAATTTTTAATTTTTAATTTTTAATTTTTAATTTTTAATTTTTAATTTTTAATTTTAATTTTAATTTTTAATTTTTAATTTTTAATTTTAATTTTTAATTTTTAATTTTTAATTTTTAATTTTTAATTTTTAATTTTTAATTTTAATTTTTAATTTTTAATTTTTAATTTTAATTTTTAATTTTTAATTTTTAATTTTTAATTTTTAATTTTTAATTTTTAATTTTTAATTTTTAATTTTTAATTTTTAATTTTTAATTTTTAATTTTTAATTTTTAATTTTTAATTTTTAATTTTAATTTTTAATTTTTAATTTTTAATTTTAATTTTTAATTTTTAATTTTTAATTTTTAATTTTAATTTTTAATTTTTAATTTTTAATTTTTAATTTTTAATTTTTAATTTTTAATTTTTAATTTTTAATTTTTAATTTTTAATTTTTAATTTTTAATTTTTAATTTTTAATTTTTAATTTTTAATTTTTAATTTTTAATTTTTAATTTTTAATTTTTAATTTTTAATTTTAATTTTTAATTTTTAATTTTTAATTTTTAATTTTTAATTTTTAATTTTTAATTTTTTAATTTTTAATTTTTAATTTTTAATTTTTAATTTTTAATTTTTAATTTTTAATTTTTAATTTTTAATTTTTAATTTTTAATTTTTAATTTTTAATTTTTAATTTTTAATTTTTAATTTTTAATTTTTAATTTTTAATTTTTAATTTTTAATTTTTAATTTTTAATTTTTAATTTTTAATTTTTAATTTTTAATTTTTAATTTTTAATTTTTAATTTTTAATTTTTAATTTTTAATTTTTAATTTTTAATTTTTAATTTTTAATTTTTAATTTTTAATTTTTAATTTTTAATTTTAATTTTTAATTTTTAATTTTTAATTTTTAATTTTAATTTTTAATTTTTAATTTTTAATTTTTAATTTTTAATTTTTAATTTTTAATTTTTAATTTTTAATTTTTAATTTTAATTTTTAATTTTTAATTTTTAATTTTTAATTTTTAATTTTTAATTTTTAATTTTTAATTTTTAATTTTTAATTTTTAATTTTTAATTTTTAATTTTTAATTTTTAATTTTTAATTTTTAATTTTTAATTTTTAATTTTTAATTTTTAATTTTTAATTTTTAATTTTTAATTTTTAATTTTTAATTTTTAATTTTTAATTTTTAATTTTTAATTTTTAATTTTTAATTTTTAATTTTTAATTTTTAATTTTTAATTTTTAATTTTAATTTTTAATTTTTAATTTTTAATTTTTAATTTTAATTTTTAATTTTTAATTTTTAATTTTTAATTTTTAATTTTTAATTTTTAATTTTTAATTTTTAATTTTTAATTTTTAATTTTTAATTTTTAATTTTTAATTTTTAATTTTTAATTTTTAATTTTTAATTTTTAATTTTTAATTTTTAATTTTTAATTTTTAATTTTTAATTTTTAATTTTTAATTTTTAATTTTTAATTTTAATTTTTAATTTTTAATTTTTAATTTTTAATTTTTAATTTTTAATTTTTAATTTTTAATTTTTAATTTTTAATTTTTAATTTTTAATTTTTAATTTTTAATTTTTAATTTTTAATTTTTAATTTTTAATTTTTAATTTTTAATTTTTAATTTTTAATTTTTAATTTTTAATTTTAATTTTTAATTTTTAATTTTTAATTTTTAATTTTTAATTTTTAATTTTTAATTTTTAATTTTTAATTTTTAATTTTTAATTTTTAATTTTTAATTTTTAATTTTTAATTTTTAATTTTTAATTTTTAATTTTTAATTTTTAATTTTTAATTTTTAATTTTTAATTTTTAATTTTTAATTTTTAATTTTTAATTTTTAATTTTTAATTTTTAATTTTTAGTTTTTAGTTTTTAATTTTTAATTTTTAATTTTTAATTTTTAATTTTTAATTTTTAATTTTTAATTTTTAATTTTTAATTTTTAATTTTTAATTTTTAATTTTTAATTTTTAATTTTTAATTTTTAATTTTTAATTTTTAATTTTTAATTTTTAATTTTTAATTTTTAATTTTTAATTTTTAATTTTTAATTTTTAATTTTTAATTTTTAATTTTTAATTTTTAATTTTTAATTTTTAATTTTTAATTTTTAATTTTTAATTTTTAATTTTTAATTTTTAATTTTTAATTTTTAATTTTTAATTTTTAATTTTTAATTTTTAATTTTTAATTTTTAATTTTTAATTTTTAATTTTTAATTTTTAATTTTTAATTTTTAATTTTTAATTTTTAATTTTTAATTTTTAATTTTTAATTTTTAATTTTTAATTTTTAATTTTTAATTTTTAATTTTTAATTTTTAATTTTTAATTTTTAATTTTTAATTTTTAATTTTTAATTTTTAATTTTTAATTTTTAATTTTTAATTTTTAATTTTTAATTTTTAATTTTTAATTTTTAATTTTTAATTTTTAATTTTTAATTTTTAATTTTTAATTTTTAATTTTTAATTTTTAATTTTTAATTTTTAATTTTTAATTTTTAATTTTTAATTTTTAATTTTTAATTTTTAATTTTTAATTTTTAATTTTTAATTTTAATTTTTAATTTTTAATTTTTAATTTTTAATTTTTAATTTTTAATTTTTAATTTTTAATTTTTAATTTTTAATTTTTAATTTTTAATTTTTAATTTTTAATTTTTAATTTTTAATTTTTAATTTTTAATTTTTAATTTTTAATTTTTAATTTTTAATTTTTTAATTTTTAATTTTTAATTTTTAATTTTTAATTTTTAATTTTTAATTTTTAATTTTTAATTTTTAATTTTTAATTTTTAATTTTTAATTTTTAATTTTTAATTTTTAATTTTTAATTTTAATTTTTAATTTTTAATTTTTAATTTTTAATTTTTAATTTTTAATTTTTAATTTTTAATTTTTAATTTTTAATTTTTAATTTTTAATTTTTAATTTTTAATTTTTAATTTTTAATTTTTAATTTTTAATTTTTAATTTTTAATTTTTAATTTTTAATTTTTAATTTTTAATTTTTAATTTTTAATTTTTAATTTTTAATTTTTAATTTTTAATTTTTAATTTTAATTTTTAATTTTTAATTTTTAATTTTTAATTTTTAATTTTTAATTTTTAATTTTTAATTTTTAATTTTTAATTTTTAATTTTTAATTTTTAATTTTTAATTTTTAATTTTTAATTTTTAATTTTTAATTTTTAATTTTTAATTTTTAATTTTTAATTTTTAATTTTTAATTTTTAATTTTTAATTTTTAATTTTTAATTTTTAATTTTTAATTTTTAATTTTTAATTTTTAATTTTTAATTTTTAATTTTTAATTTTTAAATTTTTAATTTTTAATTTTTAATTTTTAATTTTTAGTTTTTAATTTTTAATTTTTAATTTTTAAAAATTTTTAATTTTTAATTTTTAATTTTTAATTTTTAATTTTTAATTTTTAATTTTCAATTTTTAATTTTTTATTTTTTAATTTTTAATTTTTAATTTTTAATTTTTAATTTTTAATTTTTAATTTTTAA
The DNA here is from genome assembly GCA_963682025.1 of Cordilura impudica. NCBI lineage: Eukaryota > Metazoa > Arthropoda > Insecta > Diptera > Scathophagidae > Cordilura > Cordilura impudica. The sequence goes on from OY821518.1 coordinate 24,931,321, forward strand.
TTTTTAATTTTTAATTTTTAATTTTTAATTTTTAATTTTTAATTTTTAATTTTTAATTTTTAATTTCTAATTTTTAATTTTTAATTTTTAATTTTTAATTTTTAATTTTTAATTTTTAATTTTAATTTTTAATTTTTAATTTTTAATTTTTAATTTTTAATTTTTAATTTTTAATTTTTAATTTTTAATTTTTAATTTTTAATTTTTAATTTTTAATTTTTAATTTTTAATTTTTAATTTTTAATTTTTAATTTTTAATTTTTTATTTTTAATTTTTAATTTTTAATTTTTAATTTTTAATTTTTAATTTTTAATTTTTAATTTTTAATTTTTAATTTTTAATTTTTAATTTTTAATTTTTAATTTTTAATTTTTAATTTTTAATTTTTAATTTTTAATTTTTAATTTTTAATTTTTAATTTTTAATTTTTAAGTTTTAATTTTTAATTTTTAATTTTTAGTTTTTAATTTTTAATTTTTAATTTTTAATTTTTTATTTTTAATTTTTAATTTTTAATTTTTAATTTTTAATTTTTAATTTTTAATTTTTAATTTTTAATTTTTAATTTTTAATTTTTAATTTTTAATTTTTAATTTTTAATTTTTAATTTTTAATTTTTAATTTTTAATTTTTAATTTTTAATTTTTAATTTTTAATTTTTAATTTTTAATTTTTAATTTTTAATTTTTAATTTTTAATTTTTAATTTTTAATTTTTAATTTTTAATTTTTAATTTTTAAATTTTAATTTTTAATTTTTAATTTTTAATTTTTAATTTTTAATTTTTAATTTTTAATTTTTAATTTTTAATTTTTAATTTTTAATTTTTAATTTTTAATTTTTAATTTTTAATTTTTAATTTTTAATTTTTAATTTTTAATTTTTAATTTTTAATTTTTAATTTTTAATTTTTAGTTTTTAATTTTTAATTTTTAATTTTTAATTTTTAATTTTTAATTTTTAATTTTTAATTTTTAATTTTTGATTTTTAATTTTTAATTTTTAATTTTTAATTTTTAATTTTTAATTTTTAATTTTTAATTTTTAATTTTTAATTTTTAATTTTTAATTTTTAATTTTTAATTTTTATTTTTTAATTTTTAATTTTTAATTTTTAATTTTTAATTTTTAATTTTTAATTTTTAATTTTTAATTTTTAATTTTTAATTTTTAATTTTTAATTTTTAATTTTTAATTTTTAATTTTTAATTTTTAATTTTTAATATTTAATATTTAACTTTTAATTTTTAATTTTTAATTTTTAATTTTTAATTTTTAATTTTTAATTTTTAATTTTTAATTTTTAATTTTTAATTTTTAATTTTTAATTTTTAATTTTTAATTTTTAATTTTTAATTTTTAATTTTTAATTTTTAATTTTTAATTTTTAATTTTTAATTTTTAATTTTTAATTTTTAATTTTTAATTTTTAATTTTTAATTTTTAATTTTTAATTTTTAATTTTTAATTTTTAATTTTTAATTTTTAATTTTTAATTTTTAATTTTTAATTTTTAATTTTTAATTTTTAATTTTTAATTTTTAATTTTTAATTTTTAATTTTTAATTTTTAATTTTTAATTTTTAATTTTTAATTTTTAATTTTTAATTTTTAATTTTTAATTTTTAATTTTTAATTTTTAATTTTTAGTTTTTAATTTTTAATTTTTAATTTTTAATTTTTAATTTTTAATTTTTAATTTTTAATTTTTAATTTTTATTTTTAATTTTTAATTTTTAATTTTTAATTTTTAATTTTTAATTTTTAATTTTTAATTTTTAATTTTTAATTTTTAATTTTTAATTTTTAATTTTTAATTTTTAATTTTTAATTTTTAATTTTTAATTTTTAATTTTTAATTTTTAATTTTTAATTTTTAATTTTTAATTTTTAATTTTTAATTTTTAATTTTTAATTTTTAATTTTTAATTTTTAATTTTTAATTTTTAATTTTTAATTTTTAATTTTTAATTTTTAATTTTTAATTTTTAATTTCTAATTTTTAATTTTTAATTTTTAATTTTTAATTTTTAATTTTTAATTTTTAATTTTTAATTTTTAATTTTTAATTTTTAATTTTTAATTTTTAATTTTTAATTTTTAATTTTTAATTTTTAATTTTTAATTTTTAATTTTTAATTTTTAATTTTTAATTTTTAATTTTTAATTTTTAATTTTTAATTTTTAATTTTTAATTTTTAATTTTTAATTTTTAATTTTGAATTTTGAATTTTGAATTTTTAATTTTTAATTTTTAATTTTTAATTTTTAATTTTTAATTTTTAATTTTTAATTTTTAATTTTTAATTTTTAATTTTTAATTTTTAGTTTTTAATTTTTAATTTTTAATTTTTAGTTTTTAATTTTTAATTTTTAATTTTTAATTTTTAATTTTTAATTTTTAATTTTTAATTTTTAATTTTTAATTTTTAATTTTTAATTTTTAATTTTTAATTTTTAATTTTTAATTTTTTATTTTTAATTTTTAATTTTTAATTTTTAATTTTTAATTTTTAATTTTTAATTTTTAATTTTTAATTTTTAATTTTTAATTTTTAATTTTTAATTTTTAATTTTTAATTCTTCATTTTTCACGTTTCAAAACATTTTTATAACGCTATTCGCTCCCTCATTTTATCTCCAACCACTTCCTAATAAA
>OY821518.1:24934180-25124180 GCA_963682025.1 Cordilura impudica
AATGCCATTTAAATTATTAAGAATATGCGATTTGCAATTCGTTGTGCATTACGAATATATTTAAAAAATATATATATATATATGCAATTTAAAATATATTGTTTTTGTAGCCTACACCACTCTGTGGTTCTGTGCTAATGTTGGTTTCAAATCAAAATGCTTGACCTATATGGTTCAGCACCGCTTAAACTTAATTGACTTTCTGCAGATAAATAGTCTGTACACACTTTTGTGATCGCACAAACTCAGAGTTACACACATTTAGTAAAACGAATACGCACAGCCTATAGAAAATACTGATATCACTTTTTAAAGTACTTGTAGATTTACTTCAGATCTAGGATTTTTTTCAAGTGCCTTTTACTAAAATAAATCTAACATATAAATCCACTTTATCCAGTTGCAATAAAATTTTTATAATAAATTCACCACCATCATATTTTATTGCAATTCATTTAATACAGAATTAGTCTGTTTTTTAGTTTAGACGAAAGGTCTTCATTTGACATGAAGATTACCAAATATGTTAAGATATTGAGACTTTCTGAACCAAATACCAATAGTTCAGTACCAACTAAACCGTTTTATTCAATCGATCGTTCCCTTTGCCTTTCTCTATACCCCTCATAAAAAAAGAAATGGCATTAGTTGAGTTTTTACGGAAGGCGAAGAAGTCCATTTGGAAAAACGATGAAAATACTTTTTCACTTTTTATAAAAAAGATACTTTTTTAAAAAAAATCACCTTTTTAAGAAAAGGTGTTTTGTAAAAAGATTTATTTATTTAAGACAAGGCACTTTTTTAAGAACTGTTACTGTTAAAAATAAAGGTACTTTTTTTAATAAATGTACTTTTTTAAAACAGGAACTTTTTTAAGAAAGGCTCCTTTTGAAGTAAATGTACATTTTTAAGAAGCGATATTTTTAAAGAAAATGTGTCTTTTTAGGAAAAAGTGCTTTTGAGAAAAGGTACTTTTTTTACTCTTTAGAGAAAAGGCACTTTTTTAAGAAAATTTACTTTTTAAGAATATGTGTTCCTCAGACAATATACTTAAGAAAAGCTGCTTAAAAAATAACTTTTTCAATAAAGGTAATTTTTTAAGAAAAAATACTGTTTCAGAAAGGTACTTTTTAAGATAAGGAACTTTTTAAGATAAGGTACTTTTAAGATAAGGTACTTTTTAAGAAAAGGTATTTTTGAAGAAAAGCTACTCTTTAAGAAAGGGAAATGAATTTTTTAAAAACATTTTTGAAAACATTTACTTTTTTAAGAAAAGTTATTTTTTTTAAGAAAAGTTATTTTTTTAAGACACGGCACTTTTTTACGAATTGAAAATTTTATTTATTTTTTTTTAATAAAAGTTCTTTTTTTAGAAGGGGCACTTTTTTAAGAAAGATAATTTTCGAAGTAAATTAACTTTTTTAAGAAACGATATTTTTAAGGGAAATGTACTTTTTTAAGTAACGATATTTTTAAAGGAAAATTTAGTATTTTGAGAAAAGGTACTTTTTTAAGAAAATGTACTTTTTTAAGAAAAAATGTTTGTTTTAGGAAGAGATACTTTTTTAAAAAAATTAATTTTTTAAGACAAACTACTTTTTAGACAATTTACTATTTTAAGAAAAGGTACATTTTTAAGAAAAAGTACTCTTTAACATAAGTTACTTTTTTAGGAGTTGCTATTATTTTAAAAAGCTATTTTTTTAATAAAATTTATTTTATAAGAAAATGTACTTTTTTAAGAAGAGGTACTTTTTGAAGTAAATGTGTTTTTTTAAGAAGCATTATTTTTTAAATGTGCTTTTTTTAAGAAACGGTACTTTTTAGGAAAATTTACTTTTTGAAAAAAGGTATTTTTTTAAGAAAATGTGTTATTTTAGGAAAAGATACTTTTTTAAGAAAACTTACTTTAAAAAAATACTTTTTCAGTTAATATATGTACACGTTAAAAAAAAGGTACTTTTTTTAAATAAAGGTACTTTTTTAATGAAGGTAAAGATAATTTTTTAAGAAAAGGTACTTTTTAAGAAAACGTACCTTTTTAAGAAAATGTACTTTTTAAGAAAAGGAACTTTTGTAAGAAAAGTTAATTTTTTCAGAAAATGTATTTAAAAAAAATTTAGTTTTTAAGGAAAGGTATTTTGATAAGAAAATTTACATTTTTAAGAATTGTTACTTTTTAAGAAAAAGGTACTTTTTTTTAATAAAAAGTAAATTTCTAAGAAAAGATACCTTTTTAAGAAAGGTACTTTTCGAGGTAAATTCACTTTTTTAAGAAACGGTATTTTTAAAGAAAAGGAAGGTACTTTTTAAGAAACGGTATTTTTTTAGGAAAATTTACTTTTTTGAGAAAATGTTTTTTTAGGAAGAGTATATTTTTTAAGAAAATTTACTTTTTTTTAGAAAAACTACTTTTTCAAACAATTTATTTTCTTAAGGAGAGGTATTTTGTATTTTTTAAGAAAAGGTACTTTTTTAAGAAGAAGTACTATTTATCAAAAGCTCCTTTTTTAAGAATTGCTACTTTAAAAAAAATTACTTTTTTTAATATAAAAGTTCATTTCTAAGAAAAGATAACTTTTTACGAAAGATACTTTTCGAATAAATGTATCTTTTTAACAAGCGATAGTCTTAAAGAAAAGGTACTCTTTTAAGAAACGGTACTTTTTTTATGAAAAATTACTTTTTTTAGGAAAAACTAAATTTTTAAACAATTTACTTCTTTAAGGGACTTTTAAGGGACTTTTTTCACAAAATTTACTGCTTTAAGAGAAGGTACTTTTAAGAAAATACGCTTTTAGTAAAAGGTTCGTTTTTAAGTTATTTTAAGCCAATTTAAGAAAATTCCCTATTTTTTAGTAAATGGCACTATAAAATTTATTTTTTTAAGAAAAGGTTTTTTTTTAAGAAATGCACTTTTTGAAGTAAATTTAATTTCCTAAGAAACGATATTTCTAAATAAAATGTGCTTTTTAAGAGACGGTACTTTTTAGGAAAATTTACTTTATTGAGAACAGGTACTTTTTTAAGACAATGAAGTTTTTTTTAGGAAAATATAGTTTTTTACGAAAATTTATTTAAAAAAAAATTTTTTTCAGACAATATACATGCTAGAGAAAAGATACTTTTTTTAAATAAAGGTACTTTTTCAATAAAGGTACTTTTTTACGAAAAGGTACTTTTTTAAGAAAATATATTTTTTAAGAGAAGCAACTTTTGTAAGAAAAGTTAATTTTTTAAGAAAATGTATTGTATTTAGTTTTTAAGGAAAGGTATTTTGTTAAGAAAATTTAATTTTTTAAGAATTGTTACTTTTTAAGAAAAAGGTACTTTTTTGTAAAAAGGTACTTTTTTCTAATAAAAAGTACATTTTTAAGAAAACATACCTTTTTAAGAAAGGTACTTTTGGAAGTAATGTACTTTTTTAAGAAACGGTATTTGTAAAAAAAGGAAGGTACATTTTTAAGAAACAGAACTTTTTTTTAGGAATATTTACTTTTTTGAAAAAATGTTCTTTTTTAAGAAAATTAATTTTTTTAAGAAAATGTTTTTTTTTTTTTTTGAAGAGATACGTTTATAAGAAAATTTACTTTTTTTAGAAAAACGTCTTTTTTAGACAATTGATTTTCTTAAGAAAAGGTGCTTTTTAAGAAAAGGTGCTTTTTTAAGAAAAGGCACTTTTTTAAACAAGGTATTTTTTTTAAGAAAAAGTACTCTTTCACCAAAGGTACTTTTTTAAGAATTGCTGCTTCTTTAATGAAACGGTAATAAATAAATAATTAATAAAAGTTATTTTTTAAAAAAAGGTATTTTTTTTAAGAAAAGTTAGTTTTTTAAGAAAATGTTTTTTAGAAGAGATAATTTTTTAGGAAAATTAACTTTTTTAGAAAAACTAATTTTTTAGACAAATTATTTTCTTAAGAAAAGGTACTTTTTAAGAAAAGGTACTTTTTTAAGAAAAAGTATTTTTTTTAAAGAAAAAGTACTGTTTAACTAAAGGTACGTTTTTAAGAAAAGGATACCTTTTTATTAAAATTTATTTTTTAAGAAAAGGTACCATGGTAAGAAAAGGCGCTTTTTAAGAAAAATTACTTTTTTGAGTGGTAAATTTTAAGGAAATTTACAATTTATGAAATTGTTTTTTTTTAAGAAAATTTACTTTAAAAAAATGTTCTTTTTTCAGAAAATTAGCTTTTTTGAGAAAAGAACCTTTTTTAGTTTTCAAGAACAGATAATTTTAGAAAATACAGTTTTTTTTTAGAAAATGATACTTTTTAATAAAATGATACTTTTTTAATAAAATGTACTTAATAACAATGTACAAATAGTAAATTTTTTAGGGAAAGGGACTTTTTTTAGTGAGAAGAAATTTTACTTATTTAAGGATATGTACTTACTGAAGAAAAGGTATTTTTTAAAGAAAATGTACTTTCTTAAAAAAATATTGGTTTAAGGAAAGGGAATTTTGAAAAAAGGTACTCTTTATAAAAATGTACCGTTTTGAGGAAAGGTAGTTTTTTCAGAAAAGTTGCTATTTAAAAATAGTGCTATTTCAAGGCAAGTACTTTTTTAAGAAAAGTATAGTTTGATTAGAAGTATATTTTAAGTAAAATATACAATAAAAGAATATTTACTTATTTAAGAATATTTAGTTTTTGAAAAAAAAGATTTTCTTTTAAAGAAACAGGACTTTTTTGAATGGTATATTTAAAGGAAGTGCTCTATTTAAGCAAAGGTAGTTTTTCAGAAAATATACTTTTTAAGAAAATATGTGTTTTTTGTTAAATGTACTTTTTTAAGACATCGTACATTTACTTTTCAATATCAGATACATTTTAAAAATGTTAAGTTTTATGTAAATATACTTTTTTTGGGTTTATGATTTTTTTTAAGAAAAGGTACTTTTTTCAGAAAAGGTACTTTTTTGAAAATTGGTACTTTTTTAAGAAAAGCAATTTTTTAGGAAAACTTACTTTTTTTAAGAAAATATACTTTCTTCTAAGAAAGTGTACTTATCTTAAAAAAGGTACTCCAAAATTTTTAGTAAACCTACTTTTATAAGGAAAGGTGCATTTTAATAAAAAGTATTTATTTTTTTTTTTAGTTAGATGTACATTTTAAGAAAATTTAGTTTTTTAATAACACTTTCTTTTTGAAGGGAACGGTTATTGAGAAAAATCTTTTTACACAAAGGTAACCGTTTAAGAAGAAGTAATTTTTTTTAGAAAAGGTTTTTTTAGAAAAGGATTTTTTTAAGAAAAGATACTTTTTTAAAACGTACTTTTTTAGGATAATATTTTTTTTAGAAAGGCAACTTTTTTAAGAAAAGGAACTTTTTTAAGAAAATTTACTATTAAAAAAAATTTTTTTTAAGATAACGTACTTTTTTAAGAAAGGGTACTATTTTAAGAAAAAGTACTTTTACTTCGAAACTCAATTTATTTTTTACTGAGAAAACAATTAAATGTAATTTTTCAACTCTTTTCCTAAACAACAGTTCAGTTTTGTTATTGTTTTTTTTTAAGAAAAGGTTTTTTTAGAAAAGGATTTTTTTAAGAAAATATACTTTTTTAAAACGTACTTTTTTAGGATAATATTTTTTTTAGAAAGGCAACTTTTTTAACAAAATTTACTATTAAAAAAAAAAACTTTTTTAAGATAAGGTACTTTTTTAAGAAAGGGTACTATTTTACGAAAAAGTACTTTTACTTCGTGAAGCAACTTAGTTTTTACTGAGAAAATTGTTAAATGTCATTTTTTCACTCTTTTCATAGACAACAGTTCAGTTTTGTTATCGGAATTCAAAACAAATGTCTAACAAATCAGATCCTTGGTGCAAGGGCTTCAAAAAAAGAAGTCTTACAACTTTCAACTGCGATTTTTTTTTTTTTTAGTTTTGATGTCACTAAATAAAAAAAGGTGCCCTATTATCTGAGAACAACTCAATTTAGATATTGTTTAACTTTCAAAATATTAATGAATCCGCAGGATTTATTTTTTTTCAAAAATCATTTCCAGAATTTTCTCTATTTGCCTTTTTTGCTCATTTATATTGTTTGCTTTTGCTTTTTGTTGAAAACTTGTATTTGAAAAATTAAAGTTTTAGGAATTCACCTAATTTTTTTCATACAAATTTCAAAATTTCGCTTTATAAAATGTGCCTGCTAGTATCACTTGATGTGCAATTACTCTGGTACTAGTTTCTGTTTATTTAAAAGTGCATATTTCTAGGCGCTTTGCAATTTTTCAATATTTTATTCTTTTTAATTTATTATTCACTGGAATATTTATTTAGTTTTTTCTTTTTTTTTTTTTAAGATAGCATTAATCCCCAAAGACTTTACCGCAAAATTTCGAACATTCTAAAATAAAAACTGAATATTAAAGAAGAAAAAGGAATCAACAAGAGGCCATGAAAACTGTTGATGAATGACAGCATATAAAATAATTATATACTTCATAGAGCCATAAAAGTAACTTTAGAAAAACATTTGGTTGCTATTAAAAAATATATAAAAACATTTTTGTTTTAATTTGGGAAGCATGGGTTGATTAATGGCTTCTCTTTTTGCTCTAAAAAAGGATAATATAAATCTAAGATAATTAAAAACAAAAACCGATAATAGAATTAATTATAATATGGTGTTCAATGTTTTAAAAAAATCCTCCGAATTATGTACCACACAGAAAAAAAATAAATAAAATCCATTTAAATCAAATATATTCTATTTAAGTTTTATTGGGCAAAGAAATTTCGAAAAAGAAACGTAAGTACAAACATTTAATCATGCGTTTGTATTTTAATAATTCAAAGAAAACATTTTAAAAATTTAAAAAAATAATTTATTTAATGCAAGGACATCGTTCAACGTTTTTCGAAACAGAGCCAAGGTCATTGCGAAGTATAAAAAAAAAACAGCACGCAATGTGCGAAAAACAGAAATAAATTTATTTCCTCAGTAGAAACGCAATTTTGTAGGAAATACCTTAATATATATGTATGTTTGTACACATACAAACATACGTGCAAGCTAATTTACGTCTGTTTGTAGCACAGAGTTGCTAATGAGGCCGAAGCCATAAATAAATTACTTGTGGCACAACAGAATTTTATCCGTATTTATGTAATGGAATAAAATATAAATTATATTGTTGCATGTTGTTTTAAAATCTAATTAAAATTATTCTCTTCCTTCGGTGCATGTGTCATTGGACGTAAGTACGAGTAATTGTATGATTCAACTGGTTTAATTAATTTTACATTTTGTATAATTCGATAATAAAACAACAACACCCAGTGATTATTGACACAGATTTATCTTTAGATTTTAATTTTAATTAAAGCATTTTTATAAAATTCAAGTTTAAAAGGTTTTGCATGTATAATACCCAAGAGGGAAGTGCTCCAATTTACGGGTAAATAATGATAAATTAAATAGAAAATAAGTAAGAGTATTTGATACCCTCCGACCAATTTTGGGTACGGCTACCACTGTAAAACTGTTGCCGATACTCGAACTTTAAATTTGAATACCAGTTCCTCTTGGCCAGTTTCTATTACAATTTCTTCTTATAAAAAAATGAACGTGTCTTCTATGGAAGGAATTAATTAATACTAGCAGATTCCAGCGCTCGAAATTCGAGTGTAATTTCTAGGCAGCTTTATTCTTCAACTTAGCCAATTCACAAAACAACACTTTTGTGGTTTATTATTATTGTGAATGAAGATAAAAAACTTATTAACAAACGCATTAAAAAATTTAATAAAACACACATAGCATATGTATAATTTTATGTAAGTGTTAGTAGCATTTTTAAATGCAATTTACTCAAAATAAAGGAAAAAAATTAAAAATCTGTAAATCTGCAAAATGGCTGAAAAGAATTACCTTTCAAATAATACACGCATGGTAGAAATCGGAATAAAACGGTAGAACAAAACATTGGTCACAAGAAAATGCCTAGCCTTATTATTATAGATTTTAAAAATTGCATTATTTTTCCTTTACTTAAGTAGAAAACCTATAAATTTCCTAAGTACTTCATAGAACACCAATGAAGTTCATTACTTAACACAGCCGACATTATAATACCCATATATTGATTCTTATAAGAATGTTTTGAAAACTTAGAAGTCGTACGATAAATGTGCAGGTATTAGTATTTAAAAAAAAACAAAATTTTAAAATTTTTTATTAGAATTTGTCAGTAATATATTAATTTAAGGAAACAAATAATACAAAAAGAAAAAAAGACAGGTAATAATTTAAAATCACCCTGTACAGACCTTGAAATATTCCCGATAAAAGCTTATATACCAAATTTAATCTAAAAATATATTTGTGTAATTGCGACCATTAGTCAATGTGCAAGGCTTACGTGTACGGACAGACGGCCGATCGTCGTTAAATCAACTAAAAACTGATTCATAGCAGATCGATATAAACTATTGTAGATAGTTGAAAACATCAACACAAACTTATTAAATTTATTTTATCAAAATTTTTCTCCTGAACGCGCTGTGATGAATATAGTATATGTAACCTTCTCCGAGAAAAGGGACCTAGTGTGTCAAAAAACGGGTGGTGTCAAAAACGGTGGATTCTGTAGAAACTTTAAATGAGTTTTTTTAAAAACCTAATTTTCACACACTAGGTCCCCTTTCTCGGAGAAGGTCATATATATTATTTTTTTTTTAAATCACGTATTGTATCATAAAACAAAAACATAAATTTGTAACAAATAAATATCAAAACAATTAAAACAAAATAGTCATGTACATAAAATTGAAACAAACCCGGTGTTCGATTATTTTCAAAATCAAATTTTACAAAGAAATGGTATTTTTTAATGAAAAGTACATTTTAATAAAAATTTGCTTTTTTAAAAGTGGTACTTTTTGAGGTATTTTCTAAGAAAAGACACTTTTTTAAAAAACGTACTTCTTCAAACAAGATAATTTTATACATGTTTTCTTTTTAAAAAATGGTATTTTTTTAAGGCTACTATTTTAAGAGAGGCAATTTTTCAAGAATATATATTTTTTTAGATAACGTACTTTTTAAGAAAAGGTACTTTTCGAATAATTCCGAATAATTTACGAATAATTACTTTAAAATAAAATTATTTTTTTTTAGAAAAAGGGTACTTTTCTAAAAAGGGTAATTTAAAAAAAATCATTGTTCTTTAAAAAACGTGCTTTTTAAAGAAGAGGCATTGTGTTATATAAGGGTATTTTAAAGTATTTTTCAAAAGGGAACCTATATAAAAAGGGTACCTTTCTAAAAAGTGTACTTTTCAACAAAGGGTAATTTTTAATAAAAGGGTACCTTTAAAAGAAAAAGGTTACTTTTAAAAATAATTTTACTTAAAAAAAAGGTTGTTTTAAAGGGTATTTTAAAAAAGAGTACCATTCAAAAAAAGGGTACTTTTTAAAAAAATGAGCTTTTAAAAAAATTTCCCTCTTTAAAAAGTACTTAAAAAAGTGTTCTTTTTTAAAAAGAGGTACTATTTAAAAAAATGATACTTTTTTCAAATGGTCCTTTTATTAAAAAAAGGTAGTTTTTAAAAAGAGTGTATTTCTCTTAAATACAGTTTTTATAAGTCATCCTTTTAATAAAAGTTACTTTTAAAAAACGGTATTTTTTTTCTTTTTTAAAGGCCATTTTAAAAAAAGGTTACTTTTTTAAAAAGCATTTCCTTTTCTAAAAAACGGTATTTTTAAAGGACGGTACTTTAAAATAAATGTACTTTTTTAAAATGGGTAATTTATTAAAAAAAAATTTTTTTTTTAATATGGTACTTTTTTCTAAATAGGGTAGATTTTTTTAAAAAGTACTTTTTTAAAGCGCAATTTTTACAAAGTATTCTTTCTTTTAAACTACTTTTTGTAAAAAATTTATTTTTTTAAAATAATAATTTTTAAAACAAAGCTACTTTCTTACAAAAATTATTGTTTAAAAAAAGGCAATTTTTCATGTAAAAGACACGTTTAAAAGAAGACAGTTTTTTACAAAGGTACTGTTTAAGAAAAGGTAATTAAAAAAAAAGTATTTTTGGGAAAATGTACTTTTTAAGGTGAGGCAATGACTACAACAATAAGAAGAATTACAGCCTATACATTAGGATGGGTCGATTTAGCAATCAATATTGTGCCATCGCATGATGACACTACGACATATCAAACAAGTAAGAAAATTATAGTCGGTCTAGACCGACTATACGATACCCTATACCATGCGTTTATATACCCTATCTCTCAGGCCCAACTAACTGGATATAGAAAATAAGCGTAAACCAAATTTGAGTGGGATTTTTATTAATTTTTTTGGCTGCAGATATGAAAAAGTTCATATCGGATGCTATATCTATATGGGGACTAGGCCCAAAAATGGACCGATCTTGACCATGTTTGGTAAAATCTCTTGTATTTTCTAAAAATATATACAAACAAAATTTGAGAAGAATCAGTGCAATATTTTTGTTTTTTGATAGATTTAAGTGAAGATCGGGAAACAGCTCTATATGGGGCCTATGACTAAGAGTTGTCCAATAGGGATCGTTTCTGGACTACTGATTAATGGATGTAATATAAACATACAAACCCAATTTGACTAACATTTGTATGATAACTTGGATCTTATGGCAATATATGTTGATTTCATAGGGGTCATTTGTATGGGGGCTAGGTCTGAACATGGACCGATTCACACCAATTTCAATAGCGTCCATCCCATGGCCGATAAAAGATAAAATACCAAATTTAATCAAAATATATTCATATTTGCGACCTGCAGTTTGATTACAAGCTTTACATGGACACACAGACGGACGGACGGACGGACGGACATCGTTTAAAAATAAAATAAATACTTTCAGCATTTATTTACCAAATAAAAAGTCGTCATCATGATAAGCGTCACTCAAAATTATTTCCATCACTAAACAGTTGTCAGCGGAAATTTTATGTACAAACACCATTAATAGTCAATTAAATTTTTTGTTTGAATCTTTATTTGAATTATTTTTGATGAAATTAAATTATATATAAATTAAAATGACAGTTGGGTATTATTTGACCATAGAAAAAAAATGTGTGAAAAATATGGGAATTTATTTGAAAATTCAGATATTTCCTTGCAAATCTTGCCTGGAGTCTATTCGACTTATTTTTCTTCGGCTAGCTAACGTAGCCGCCATGATCAATTCAATTGCACGTTTAGCTACGCTGGTTAAGAGTTGAACGTACGGCTCGGTACCTTGAATATGGCATGGAATCTTCGGATCGTCTAGAGGTGGATATTCATTTTCGTCATCATCAAAATAAGTTTTCAAATGTTCATATGGTATGCTTCTTGTGAACGGTGCTTCTGATAGCTTTTCATATACGTCCACATCAGTCATATGAACGTAATCAGTGGAATCAAAATTAATTTTTGGTTTTACGTAGGTACGCATATTGGACGGTTCATATTGATTGTTACGAAAATGTAAAATTTTTTTCAGTGCATACTTCCGAATATATTGTCGATCGTCGAAGAGCATGCTGAGCAAAACATTTTCGCAATGTGCAAATTAGGAATTATTTTCAATTACGGTGTTTACCATCGAACGTAAATTGTCTGGCAAATATTGCATCCACCGTATGAATTTTCCAAGCAAAACACTACCATATACAACCGACGTTGAAATACATGAGAACGTACACGTGCATTATGTATCTTGCCAATATATACGAAGTATTCCATTGGCTTTTGTGAGGCATCTAGCAATACTATTAAAAATACGATTCTCTCAGTCGAATTTCTATTCTCACGCGCTCATATGTTATATTGTATTGTACGTAGCAATGTATATTTGAATGTATTGTATGTCACCTTGAAAAGGAAGTTTCTAAAAAAAGATTAAATTAGCCGATTTTTTTTTATTACCTACTAAAAAAACTTAAAAAAAATAAAAGTTGAGAAAAAGTAAAAAAAAATTGAAATTTGAGCCCCTCGAAAATGAGTTTTTTGATATGTCGTAGTGGAACTTTTCTTTCTTCATGCTATCGAAAAATCGATGGCACAATATCGACAAATTTTTGTCCTTACAAATCGGCCCAACCTTTGAACTTTTTTTTTAAAGAGTTTTTTCACATTTTCGTTCATAACTCGCGATACTTTAGATTGATCTTGATGAGTTTAAACAGTCAAGGGTTTTTAGCAAAGACGAAGAGTCTAGCTTAGTTATTGACGGTGTCATCGTGATATCCACAGACATATGGAAATCCATTTCTCTCCCGCACAGTGGCGTTTAATAAAGAAAAATTTCAAAACACTTAGATAATTTTAAAAGTTTAATATAACTCTCGTGACAGTGATGTATGAAAATTTTAATATAATAATGGTGATCGTGTCATATTGTATCAAATATTCAACTGTGTCTTAAACTCAATATTAGTATATCCAAAGTCAAAGTAAGGAATCAACTATGCAAGGTTTTGTGAGCCTAAAAATTAAAAAAAAAGTAAGAAAAATATAGTCGGTCTAGACCGACTATACGATACCCTATACCATGCGTTTCGAAACCCTATCTCTTAGGACCAACTAACTGGACATAGAAAATAAGCAAAAACCAAATTTGTGTGGGATTTTTATTAATTTTTTTGGCTGCAGATATGAAAAAGTTCATACCGAATGCTATATCTATATGGGGACTAGGTCCAGAAATGGACCGATCCTGATCATGTTTGGTAAAGTCTCTTGTATTTTGCAAAAATATATACAACAAAATTTGAGAAGAATCAGTGGAATATTTTTGTTTTTTAATAGATTTAAGTGAAGATCGGGAAGCAGCTCTATATGGGGCCGAAGGGATTATTTTTGGACTACTCATTAATGGATATAATGAACGCATACAAACCCAATTTGAGTAAGATCTATATGACAATTTGGATCTTATGGCAATTTATGTCGATTTCATAGGGGTAATTTGTATGGGGACTAGGTCTGAACATGGACCGATTCTCACCAATTTCAATAGCGTTCATCCCATGGCCGGTAGAAGCTTATGTACCTGCAGTTTGATTACAAGGTTTACATGGACACACAGACGAACGGACGGACGGACGGACATTGTTAAATCAACTCAGAAAGTGATTCTGATTCGATCGGTATAATTAAAGATGGGTCTAGGTCAAATATTTTTGGTTGTTACAAACAGCAGCACAAAGTCATTATACCCAAACCACATAGTGGTATAGGGTATAAAAATTCTAATTAGTTTTGACTAAAAATTTTGACAATTTCGCTATATATCAGTAAAATGTCCAGATATCAACCACTAATTTGTTAATTTTTATACCCTACACCACTATCTGGTCAGGGTATAATGACATTGTGCAGATGTCTGTAACTAGACACATCTTTTATCACTTTCTGAGCCGATTTACTGATAACCCTCCATCCGTCCGTCCGTCCGTCTGTGTCCATATAAAACATGTCATCAAAATAAAGGCCGCAAATATGAATATATTTTGATGAAATTTGTTACAAAAGTTCTATCGGCCACATGATGAACGGTGAAATTGGTGAAAATCGGTTCATGTTCAGACCTAGTCCCCACACAAATGACCCCTATGAAATCGACTTGCCATAATATCCATATTATTATATAGATCTGCGACAAATTGAATTTCTGTATCTTTGTTACATATAGTAACCAGTAGTCCAAAAATAAACCCTATAGGACAATTCTTGCTCATAGCTCCAATATAAAGCTGATTCCTGATCTTCACTTAAACTTGATTCCTGATCTTCACTTAAAATGTTGCACAGATGTTTCTCAAATTTGATTTTTATATATTTTTGCAAAAACTAAGTGACCTTACCAAATATGGTCAGGATTTGTCCATTTGTCCACCTAGTCCCCATATAAATATTGCACCCGATATGAATTTTTTCATATCCGAAGGCAAAAAAATTAATAATGCTACCCAAATTTGGTTTATGCTTATTTTCTATATCTAAATTGTTGGACCTAAGGGATAGAGTCTCCAAGTCCTGGTATAGGACATCATATAGTCGGTCTAGACCGACTATTGTTTTCTTAATTATATTTTATAAACTTGAATATTAGAATCTGACAAATGTTAAAGGACAATCCTTAAACTTACTTAACAGGAAATATCTATTATATTAATAGGCAAGTCAATTTATTGTGAAGGATGTAACTCAATTTTAAATCGATGACCAAACATATCTCATTTGAAAGGTATTTCTTTTTAGCTATCCACCATATTTACAGATTTGTACCGTCTGAACTATTTTTTTTTTAGTAAAAGTACATAAAATTATACGACATTAACTACAATAAAGCAATCGGTCTGTGTTGAATTGTGAATTGCCTACAATTAGCCTACCCTTAGGTATGCCACAAGGTGGTTCAAATATCTTTAGGCACTTATTTCGGTGTGTTCAACATATATTTATAATGAAATGAACTAAATAGAAAAAAATAAATTGAATGAAAAAATAAAATATTCTAGAATTTGCACTAGAATTTCGAGGGCTGGGCTCTACTAGTATGTACAAAAAACTCATAGGTTCTTATCTGATAGTTTTTCTACAAATCAAATACATTCAATTCATTAAAGCATGATAAATTATATACAAAAAACTTTAAATTAGGAAAATTGGAAATATTTTCAAATGAAAAAATTTATATAAGTTTAAATTTAGAGTTCTTAAAGAAAAACTCCTTACAGCTAAAGTATTGCGGCAGAAAATTATATAAATCTGATTAATTCTTATCTTTATTAAAAGCTATAGAGTATTTAATTTTTTATGAAAACCTAGGCACTTTTTTTAAAAAAAATTTACTATTTTATTGTGAGTTTTCTTTCATATTCGCAGTTTTCGTATTTATTTAGTGCTCACAAATTCGAACTCTAGTAGTTCGAATTTGCAGAAATAGGAATATGTTTTTTAAATACATTGAATTAAAATTCGAATTTAGAATTTGCGAGCGTTTTTTCTTTTTGATCCGAATACTGGAGAATTCCCAAATTTGTTTTTAGTTTACTTGAAAAATATATAAATTTAAAAACAAAAATAAACTTGTTGTTTTCTCGTAACATTTATTACAAATTTATTTAAAGTTTGTGCATGAAACTATTAATAGAAATGTCAAATAAACATAAAAAATACCACTTTATTTTTGGAAACCTAAGATAAAAAAAAATATAAGAAAATCTCGGCAGAGGTGAACAATGAAATCGATTAGCCTTAGGTTAGGTTAGGTTAGTAGTGGCTGCTAAACCAAAGGAAAAGCACACTAAGACTCTGGGGTCCATTGTGATACCACGGGACGAATAGGTGTTCCCCTCATCCCCACCGGAGAACCAGTTTGAGCTCCTGATGAAGCCACTGATATGTGAAATGTCCACATTTGAGAGATCAGAGAGATCGTGAAGAAACGGCGATCCCAATGTTCGAAGTCTCGTTCTGGAGAGCGCCGGGTAATAGCAAAGGAAGTATTCTATGCTCTCCACCTCCTCCACATTCAAGCAGCTACGACAGATGTCATTTGACGAGACCCTGAGGCGTTCAACGTGTCTCCCTATGAGGCAGTGCGCAGTGATAACAGCAACTACTGTTGAAATCTCCCCACGGGGGAATGATAGTAGCGCACTAGTACGCTTATGATTCAGAGCCGGCCAGATTTGTCTCGTGATCCTGCACGTTGATCCATTAGCCAATCTGTTGTCGGTTATGCCAGCGGTGTGAAGCCGAAGTTCCAGCTTGCACGATTCCAGGGGGTGTACCAACACATTCCAAGTCCGCTGGAACCCGTAAGGTAGTGCTCTGTCTTGCCAACTCATCAGATTTACAGTTTATCGGTATATTCCTGTGCCCTGGGACCCATATGAGTCTGATGTCGAACTGCTTGGCCATCTCATTTAAAGACGTGCGGCAGCTAAGGTTGGTTTTTGTTTTCAGGAACATTGATTCCAAGGATTTTACCGCGGCCTCACTATCAGAGTAGATGTTGACTGTGGTTGTAGACAGAATATTCCGACCCAACCAGTCAGCAACTTCTTTTATTGCCAGTACCTCTGCCTGATAAACACTGCAGTGGTCTGGCAACCTGCGAGCCAGATTTAGTTCAAGCTCCTTTGAATAGACTCCGAAACCTCTCTGACCAAGATTCCCTGGTCGGTATCAGAGTGTTGTAGTGTCGTTCGAATACACTCCTCGGAGTAGTATAATCCACGTTCAATGGTAAGTTCCTGTTAGTCAGGATCACTCCAAGGCCACAATTATGACCACACCATTGTATTGTGCTTCTTAGTTGAATGGCCGATGAGGCCGTCGACTGCTTTCCTAATATGTCCAAAGGTATTAGGTGTAAGAGGATGTTCAAGGCATCCGTAGGTATAGTATGGAGGGCACCAGTGATACACATGGAAGCCATTCTCTGTACCCTTGGAAGAAGGTTGGTATGTAGACCTTCTCTAGAGCAGGACAACTAACGATAACCCCGTACAGCATTATTGGGCGAATCACCGTTGTGTAGATCCAGTAAGCAATTTTCGGGCTGAAGCCCCACCGGTTACCTTTTTGCAGGAGTATAAAGCTATAGTCGCCTTCTTCGCGCTTTCCTCCAAGTTCCGTCTGAAGTTCGCCTTCCTGTCCAGGAATACGCCAAGATACATGGCGATTTCAGTACCGTAAAGAGAAATAGGGTCGAAGGTAGGTATCTTATACTTGCTCGTGAAAAGAACAAGTTCCGTTTTGGTCGGATGTATCCCCAGACCGCAACTACTTGCCCAGCTGGATAGCATAGTGAGATCCCTCTGTAAAATATCTCTAAGTGTGGATAAAAACTTCCCATTTACGGCTATGGCCACGTCATCAGCATAGGCGAGCACGTTGCAGCTTTGTCTCTCCAACGAAACTAGCATTGAGTTTAGCGCTAAGTTCCATAGAAGTGGTGACAGAACGCCTCCTTGTGGCGTTGCCCTGTTCACAAATCGGGATATTAGAGTCGTTCCCAATTTAGACGTTATCCGCCTGTTGGCAAGCAGATTTCCAATCAGTGAGATGATCACGGAGTTCACTCCTAGACTATTTCGACGGTGTTGCGTAAGAAGGGCCAATCTGCATTTTTTTACAAGGGCCAATCTGGTTTTGTTCACCTTGGCACAACAAGTAAAAAGGGCCAAACTGTTTAACAAAGTACTTCAAAAATTAGATATTTTGTTTTTTTAAGTGTTTCCACTCGATGTCAGTATGTAAGTTATTTTTATTCAAAAGATTTTTTATTTGTATCAAATCTTAGAAACATGATTGAAAACAGCAGATTGGCCCTTCTTACGTAACACCGTCGATATAGTGCCGCTAATATCGAGTCCGGTGTGACATTGTTAAAAGCCCCTTCAATATCCGTGGTCATGGTGTATTCTCCTACCGAGAGCGATTTCTCGATGGTACTCACAAGCTCGTGAAGAGCCTTAGATTTCATCAAATAGAGCATCAATATTATACGCCGTTTCCAACACTTATCAATACCCAATAAATAAATCTATATGAGTGGCTTTTTAAATCAACGTGAAAAAATTCTACATTAAATGGAGAAAACTAAAAAAAGTTTTTGCAAAGAACATCCCGTTGCATGGTTTATCATGCCGACATTACCGACTATACGATACCCTATACCATGCGCTTAGAGGCCCTATCTCTCAGGCCCAACTAACTGGACACAGAAAATAAGCATAAACCAAATTTGAGTGGGATTTTTATTAATTTTTTTGCCTGCAGATATGAAAAAGTTCAAATCGGATAATATATCTATATGGGGACTAGGCCCCAAAATGGACCGATCCTGACCATGTTTGGTAAAATCTCTTGTATTTTGCAAAAATATATACAAACAAAATTTGAGAAGAATCAGTGCAATATTTTTGTTTTTAGATAGATTTAAGTGAAGATCGGGAAGCAGCTCTATATGGGGCCTATTAATAAGAGTTGTCCTGTAGGGATAACTTTTGGGCTAATAAATACATACAAACCCAATTTGACTAAGATTTATATGATAATTTGGATCTTATGGCAATTTATGTTGATTTCATAGGGGTCATTTGTATGGGGGCTAGGTCTGAACATGGACCGATTCTCACCAATTTCAATAGCCTTCATCCAATAGCCTTCATCCGATAAAAGCTTATATACCAAATTTCGTCGAAATATATTCATATTTGCGACCTGCAGTTTGATTACAAGCTTTACATGGACACACAGACGGATGGACGGACGGACGGACGGACATCGTTAAATCGAATCAGCTAGTGATTCTGATTCGATCGGTATAATAAAAGATGGGTCTAGATCAAATATTTTTGGTAGTTACAAACAGCAGCACAAAGTCATTATACCCAAACCACATAGTGGTATAGGGTATAAAAAGCAGCACTGAATTCATTTTTTAGAAATTGGTGGTGAGATCCCATTAAGTGATGTTGCCTCAGTCACTCCGTCGAGCAAAGGTCGTAGAGATTGGACTAATGGAGTCATAAAAATATATATTGTTGACGAAAAAGGATTCTGTTTCCGTTGCCGACTAGATAAAATATATATATATTGTTATCGAAAAAATTGCACCTCGGTATAAATTCCGAAAATAACAAATTTCAATCTTACTTGGCTTCAATTCTTAGGGTTCTCATAAAGTAGTGACATTGGTTATTGTAAAAAATAAAAATCCTAGAATTAAAAGAAAAAGAAAATACCAGCAGATCCCGGCCCTCTCAATACGGGCGTAAATTCTATTATTGGTTTATGTCCAAAATTATTTTTTAATTCAACACACTTATTAATGTGAATGAAGAAAACAAACTCGCAAACAAATTAACAAATTTAATAAACACACACATTGTATTATTTTATGTATTTGTTAGTAGCAACTTTAAATGCATTTCACTCCAAAATAATGTAAAAATTAAAAAATCTGTAAATCTGGTGGACACCTTAAAAAAAATACCATTCAAGTAAGATGTGTTTGATCAAAATCAGCAGAAAAATGCGGAAAAATCACCGATCACAGGAAATCGCCTTACCTATTGATATTATAGATTAATTAAAGGTTTAATAATTTTGTAACTTCTTTTTAACAAGTCATTCGCTTTTCTGAACAAAATAATTAGCCTCCGAAGACACTTTGCTAATTGATGACTGCCCTGCAATGATGCACATTTCATATTTCCATCCGTATCCACAAATGTTCAAAAGCTTTGCAACCAATGAATCAAAATCCTATAAAACTAACAAAACTTATTTCTAGATGTAAGTTACTTGCTCAAGTGGTTCCTTTAGGTGGTGAATTAAATAATCATTTCAAATCCCATTCAAACCGAAATGCAATCAACAATTTTTCAAAAATAAGCTTGGGATGAATCTAGATCAAATTTGTTGAATTAGTACTCTGCGAATAAGACAGCACAATTGCTGCGAATAAATCAGGTCTGTAATGAAGTTCTCCAAACGAAACAAAGTCTGTTAGGAGAAATTGATCCAAAACACATGCATTTGTTTAGAAGGCATCGAAAAATTGAATGAAGATGACATTGAAGTTGGGTCAGCACAGATATTAGGAGCGATGGGTAGTCTTCAGATAGAAGCGAAGGCGATATTGTTGAAGTCGCACCAATTGGTTATTATTATACAGCGTAGATTATTTAACCAGATGGTGTAAAAACACTGAATTATTTTCTACTAAACATTTGGACAATCTATTGGAATCCTTAACGATATCGTTATGTGAAATTTAAAGAAACCAAAAAACAAAAACAAATATTCCTGATTATACGTTAAACAAAGTTAAATTGCGGATTTTAAATTAATATCTTAAATTTTATTTTAATTGCTTTAATTCGAATGTACGAGTGTTACCTCTACCAGCCTAAACTATGTTTTATGACACATGGAGTGTAATAATACATACAATCTCTTTAAGCAAATGCTACTACCACGTCGACTACAACAACAATAACAATTACAGCAAGTTCACTCAAAAAATAAAATTTAGAATAACAATAATAATGAGAACAACACAGAAAAGACATATTTTCTCAAGAGTTTTTTTTTTACATTTTCATTGATATCTTGGGCCCTATTGAACCGATTTGGATGATTTGCAATAGAGGCCGGTTCAGAATGTCAGCAAATCATTTTCATTAAAAATTATCTACCCGGCTGACCTACTAAGTACGTGATCGTGACTTCCACAAGTGGACAGACGGACATTGCTGTATCAAGTCTGCTTATTATAACAATCAATAATATATATATATTTTATGTTATCCATAGTTTGCTATAATTATTACAATGACGAAGTCTGTATACTGGTGTGGAGCGTGTAAAAAGTTTAACTTTTATTTATTTTTCTTATATTACATACGAGTGATATAGTTGATTTAGTAAATAAATTTTAAACTATTTTAATTACTGTAAAAATATTTTCCATTTATAATTTATGAAAAAAATTAATTAAAAGTGTAACGATATTGCCTAAGGGAATAAAATATTTTTTTTATTTTTAGGAAGTAATCGAAAGAACAAAACTAATTATCACGATTGTTAATATTAGCTGTTACTTGATTATCTTGATTATATAATTGTAGAGAATATCTTAAATGATTAACCTTAACTTGTAATTTAGTTAATAATCCACATCATATGCAGTGTGTTTTTGAACTCACTAACCCCCGCCCCTACACTTTCATATCAGCATTAAAAAGTTCATTAACATTTTTCTTAATTGTCACACAAATTGAATAAACCTTAATAAACTAAAGAATTTATGAGTTTAATCCAAATAAATTAAAAAAACAAAAAAACAATTAATGAGTTTTTTGAAAAATATTTTATGCCAGTCGGAATTAAGAATTGTTATCAAAAAACATAAAATATATATATATATATATATATATATATATATATATAACCTTTATTATCTTAAATGATCTTATAACGCTTATGAGTCACAGAGTCCTATTTTTTTAGACGACAAAAATAATGGCTGCAAATGTTGTTATCATCTAATTTTCCTACTGGGAGACATTTAGCTAATCTGAATATTAATTTAAAGACTAAAACCAACGTGACAATTAATTTTATTATAATTAAATAAACGTTTTTATAGAGTGTTCAAAATAGGGGAAGTAACAATAACTGCAACTCAATGCGAATTAACAATCCATAAATTCTCTAAAAATTCACTCGTGACTCTGGAGCAGCAGACTGAGGCAGACTAGTTTTTTTTCTTACATTTGAGTGAATATTTTAATTTTTTGAAAAGCCTCCCCCATTTCATAAATTAAAATAACTATATGAACTAAATGAAGTCACGTTTCCTGAATAGTTTTAAGGGTTAAGATTTTAATGTACGAGTATATGTGCAAATAATTCTTGGAATATATTGCGTGCTTAGATTGTGTATTAAACAAAGTTTAAGTGATTAAGTTTCTTGTTAGATAGTAGGAATTTTTGGTTAACGGTGGTGGCACAAATTTTGGCAGAGCTACATTATTAAGTTAGTTTAGTATAACTCCTGAAGCATTTGGCGCTTTAGGTACAGTCACGTTTTATGTCTTTTTAGAGTTTGTTTTTTCATTGGCCAACAGTGAAAGAAATAAGTCGCAAATGCCAGCTTAGTGTTGCTCTATCCTCTATGAAATTTTATGAGAATTTTTGTTTTGTAGAACATTTTAACCCTCCATAAACACTTTCATTTGTCAAATTATTCCAGTTTTAAAAAATGTGGTTAAAAATTCCATGAAATATGTTAAAATTTTACGTGAGTATGTTCAGCTGTTAAGTTTAGTTGGGGTCGCCAAAAACTTAAGACTCGTGCGGAAGATATTAAGACTAAAATTCAATTTTTTTTACTTGTAAAATTACAAAAAAAAAACATTTATGCCGTTCGTAACTGCATTTTTTTCGAAATGTTTATTCTGTTTTGTATATTCTAAATTAAGAGAAACCTTACCTTATATATCTATCGAAAGGTCTCAAAGTGCTATATTCATTATTTCATCATTTCATTATTTCATCATTTCATCATTTCATCATTTCATCATTTCATCATTTCATCATTTCATCATTTCATCATTTCATCATTTCATCATTTCATCATTTCATCATTTCATCATTTCATCATTTCATCATTTCATCATTTCATCATTTCATCATTTCATCATTTCATCATTTCATCATTTCATCATTTCATCATTTCATCATTTCATCATTTCATCATTTCATCATTTCATCATTTCATCATTTCATCATTTCATCATTTCATCATTTCATCATTTCATCATTTCATCATTTCATCATTTCATCATTTCATCATTTCATCATTTCATCATTTCATCATTTCATCATTTCATCATTTCATCATTTCATCATTTCATCATTTCATCATTTCATCATTTCATCATTTCATCATTTCATCATTTCATCATTTCATCATTTCATCATTTCATCATTTCATCATTTCATCATTTCATCATTTCATCATTTCATCATTTCATCATTTCATCATTTCATCATTTCATCATTTCATCATTGCATCAATTCATCATTTCATCATTGCATCAATTCATCATTTTCATCATCTATATTATTAATAGGCTAGGCGATTTATTGTGACCGATGTTTTGTTCTACCGTTTTATCCCGATTTTAACCAAACGTATATTATTTGAAAGGTATTTCTTTTTAGCCGTTTTGCAGATTTATAGATTTTATAAAATTTTTCCTTTATTTTGAGTAAATACCATTTAAAGTTGCTACTAACCCATTCATAAAATTATACATATACCATGTGTTGAGCTTGTTATCTTCATTCACAATAATAATAAACCATAAAGGGTTGGTTTGTGAATAGGCTAAGTTGAATAATAAAGCTGCCTAGAAATTGTACTCGAATTTCGAGCGCTGGAATCTGCTAGTTTTGATTATTATCCTCTTTGAAGTCATAGGGTGAAAATATTAAAAAAATGGGAACAATGAGAAATATTCTCACACAATGACCTAAATAAAGTCAATGGCTGCAATTTTTTGGATTTAAGAGTGCTCGACTTTGAGACATTTTGATTGATGTATAGGCTAAGGTTGGTTTTCGAAAGAAGTCCAAATAAAATGCGACATTTTTTGTTAGAAAAGAAAACGGCATTAGTCAAAAAGTTAAAATCTTCTAAATGTTAAAAAATTAAGTACATGCAATATTCACAACAAACTGTAATTTCGTATTTTTAAGAGTTTACATCACTTGCAAACCCGTATGAAATCGACAGCTGAACATATTTAGGGACACTCTGAGCTTTCAGACGCCCGTTTTAGAGAACTATTTGGTATTTATATGAAAGAGGCCTTAAATGACTCCTAAAAATCACTAATAAAGTGCTAAAATGGTCGTTAAAAATTTTTAGGTGAAATTTCTTAGACAACATCCAAATTGAGGTTATTTTATTATACCCTTTAACAAAAATGTGGTCAGGGTATAATGAGTTTGTGCTGATATTTATAATTACCAAAAATATTGGGCCGGGACCCAGCATTTATTACACCGATCGACTCAGAATCGCTTTCTGAGTCTATCTGTCTATCATTTCGTCTGTCTATCCATTCGTCTGTCGGTCCGTCCGTCCGCCGTTGGGTCCATGTTAACTTCCCAATCAAATTGTAGGTCCCAAATGTGAAAATATTTTGATAAAATGTGATATATAAGCTTTAAGCGTACATAGAATGAAAGCTATTGAAATTGGTGAAAATCGGTACATGTTCAGACCTATCTCCCATATAAATAACACTTATCAGACCGACTAAAAATATCCTACGATCCAAATTAAAATATAGATTGTGGTTAAATTTGGTCTATAAGTGTTATTTTCCACACATAAATAAGTGGTCGACAAATAGACCCTGTAGGACCATGTTTAGTCGTAGTTCCCATGTAAACCTGCATCCAGATATGCAATCAAATCTAAAAAACAAAAATGTTGCATCGATTTTTTTCAACTTTGGTTGGTATATGTTTTTGAGTAATATAACTAGTTTTCGAGATATATAATATTCAATAATTTCTTTGCAAGGGCGATACCGTCCAGTTACACCACAGCTACTACTATTAGTAACAGATGACGTTACACAAATTTACAAAGTTCTTCCAATTATAGAATTCGAGATATGTGATATTGAGTAATTAATTTGTGTGGGAAGTGCCACACTTACTGATCCGATACCGCCAGTTTTAAGAAGGGCTACTCACACTAATAAGCTGTGAAATCACAGGCAGTGTATCATTAATCTCCCTTTTATATTGCTCAAGATGTGGGATGTTACAAATTCACTATTTATTTTTTTATGTGTTTTCCAGATTTTTCAATAGTTATTCTACTATTCGGAGCGGAGACGAATCCATTAAATCAGAAATTATTAAAATCGGTCCAGTTGTGCTTGAGTTATAAATGATGTAAATAACCCGACTTTGTTTTATTTATAGAGGCGAGCTGGGCTCGGTCCGCATTGCTGGCACTAAGAAAACATGTGGTTTTTATATTGAATATAAATTGTAATACACAGTGTCACCTGCCAGGCTATTCTGAAGATTTGTTAAAATCTGTTCATCCATTTATATATATATATATATAGATTCCATCAGTGTTACAATATTAAAATTTGATATTGCCACGCCTTTCCGGTCACAGACCAAAAATCAAAAATCAGACTTTACACTGTCACCCGTTAGGCTGTTCTGAGGATTCCCTGAAAATGCCAAATATATTGGTCCAGCTATTTTGGAGTCCATACGGAACATGCACATTGTGACACTGGATCTAAAACTTTAGTGCGCAAAATTTGAGCCAAATCGGACAATGCTTTCTGGGCGCGCATCGAGTTCAAAATTCAAACATGCACTTATATGTAAAAATTATAAAAAAAAATAATTTTCAAAATAATTTTGATATTAATAATTGCACTTTAATTATATAAATTAATAAACAATTACTTAGAGTAACCTGTCTTTCTAATAAAACAACAAAATCTTTTTTCGTCAATAAATGCGACGCATACCACTTGAATAAGAAAATTGAGCTCACATTTTTAAAGACATTTAAATAATTTACAAAAACAACATTCTTGCATTCTTCTGATCCCAAAATGATGTTATGTAAAGTATTTTGCATCTCGTCTATTGTTATTGCGTTTTAAATTATTGTATTTTTTTAGCACTATTTCAAAATATCCAATTTTACTTCTTCAATAATTTTGTTCAAGATATATACCGAAATTAGCAAGTGGACTTTAAGCTCTTATAAGCAAGATATGTGTGATTAAAAATGCCAAATATTGTAGGTATACCGTTGTTATTTTGGTGTCGGCAGCGTTTTTATTTCAGCGGATTTGAAGAAAAATTTGATTTTTCATACTTTTTCAACTGTTAGGCTGCATCTTTTTCGTTTTTTCATATTTCGAATATCTTTTGACATAAGTTCTCAATATTGTAAATTAAATAGAAATAATATAAACTGTCTCCCTTTAAGGTCAAAAGTCAAATTAAAAGATTTATTAATTTATTTATTAATTTAATAATTATTTGTCGAAGGATTTCGATAAAACTTGTTGATAATATTTCAGTCATTCTAAAAAATAATATTCTGAACTTATTATCTGAAATTAACCCGTGGGGTACCCTGATGTTAAATTGACTATGTATGAAAATCTATAAATATTTTCTTCATCAGGATTTTTTTTAATAAAACAAATTTAATGTATTCATAAAATTCCTCAAATTTATTCGTTATTTTATGAATATATTTGGATTAATTAGTTTTTATATTTAATACAATATAAACAAATTTGTATATCGAGGGCTTATATTCAAAAAGTGCTATTTGCATCAATAATTATTTTAAAGAGAGCGTGTAAAACTAAAGTATTAATAAGATTTGAAAGTATTTGTCGATCGATTTGCCACAATATCTATTAAGAAATAGTCGTACTAATCATGAATGATATCAAAATTAATATTATATTTGTCAGTTATATCAGAGAACAGTTTGAAATTAAAAATTAATATTGCTGTCAACTGTAGATAGCACTTTTTGAATATAAACCCTCGATATACCATTATATGAATATAATAATTCTGAAAAATAAATAAATAAAACTGGGACACATTTTGGGACACGCGAATTGTATATGAAAAATTTTAATTTGACATCAAGAGTACACCATAGATAAATTTCAGATATTAAGTCCAGAATATTATTTCTTAGAATTAATAAAATTTTATCAACAAATTTTATCGAAACATTCAACACATCTATATTATTTCGACATTTTGTTTTAAAAAAATGTAAATCTCCTTAAATTTGACCTTTGACCTTAAAGAGGGGCAGTTTATAATGTCACAATTTAACCTTAATGTACAAGATTGAGAACTTATAGCAATTTGAACTTAAATCAAAAGTTGAAAAAGTAGGACCGTTTTAACATTAACTTAGAGCGGAATAGCAATAAGATCATTTGGGATCAGAAGAATGCAAAAATGTTGTTGTTGAAAATTTTTTCAATGTATTTAAAAATTTGAGTTCGATTTTCATAATCAAGTGGTCTGCGTCGCATTTGTTGCCTTGGGGACTTGATATAACTTGGCTGTTTTTCAACCGATAACAGATTTTGTTGTTTTTTTAGAAAGATAAGTTACTCTAAATTATGGGTTAGTAATTAATTTAATCGAATAATAATTTTTACTTATGAATTCATATTTGAATTTTGAATGCGCGTACAGAAAGTATTGTCCGATTTGGCTCAAATTCTACGTACAACAGTTTTAGATCCAGTGTCACTATAATCCGGGTCGGATTATAGTGACACTATGTGCGGGTCGCACACCTTAAAATTCGACCAACAATTTTTTTTTCATAAAAACCGCTCTCACCCTAACATACATACGTACATCCATTCGAAACCATGAATATAGAGTATCGCATAGTCGGCCTTAACCGACTATAGTTTTCTTACAATTTTTTTTTTAAGAACAGCAGTTTTTTGCATTTACAAGTGAATTGAATTTTGGTTATTTTTTCTTTTCATCTTAGCAACCCAAACATTACACGGAACGTTTTAACCCTTGAAATGTCCGTTTTAATGTACTCTTTTTTTAAATAAAAAAAAAACGAATTGTCTATGACAGATAGGGGCTTAAAAAGATTTTTGATTAAATTTCATAGTACATAGACGTGAACCGCAATAGTATATTCAGATCGAAATTTATTAATACTTTACTACACTAAATTTAACCCAGTACCGTAGGAATCCACCCCCAGACCAAAGTGTTGCGCATTGTTTTTTACTTAGCTATTCAGTTTGGAAATTAATATGACATTCAGTATGAATCTTTAATCAACAACAATTTATGGTAAAGTTTTCAAAAAAAAATTTCTATTTTGACTTGTATATAAATCCGGTCAGAAAAATCACAAAAAATCCACAATACAAAAGTAAAAGCTTTGGGCCGTATGCAAAAAAATTAAAGTGTACTTCAAGTAAACTTTATCAACAAATTTTTTATGAAAAACATACAATAAAGTCTACATGAAGTACACTTAAATTTTTTTGCACACGGCCCTTTAACTTCTACAAAATCCTACTGAAAATATTTTACAAAATTTTCCTCACGCTAACGATCTTGAACTTTATTATTTTTTTATATCATCTCCAAAATTCTGGAACAATAATATAATATATTTATAGAAACTTATTTCCGGCATGTTTTGCAATCTCTAACGCAGGATACACTGGTCTTCATCTAACTGCTTCAGAAATTGTACATTTATTTCCTTTTCACAGCTCTGGGCTTGCCTACAGCTTCGTTATAAAATTCTACGACATGACATCAAATCCTTATCGGTAAATTTTCCATACTCAAATTTTTCCCAAATTTTAAGCTATTCATTCAGCAGAAACTGCTTTATCATTAGAATTTGCAGTAATAAATTTTTGAAAATACATTTGATAGTATTGAATCAGTTCCGGTCATTGGAAGATAATTTATTAACGAGGAATTGTGACTTATGTCTTTGCCCTTTTGTTAATACAAATGATAATTAACAACAATTTTAGGTATTTTCGTACTTTTTTTAATATTAAGCAATTAATATATGTAAATACATACAATTTCATATTTGTTTGTTTAACGAGGGTAAGAGTATAAGCACCTTGGTTATTCTCTTACTCTCATCGATAAACATTCATTCACTTATACCAAAAAAAGAAAAAAAAACTGTAAACATCAAATATTCTGTTACGAAAAACGTTTTTCACTATTTTTAGTTCTTTATATGAAACTAAATCGGATATCTTTACATATTCTTTCGTACGTCATTCCTCTGGGCCAAAGTCTTCCAACTCAGAACCAGCTTGTTCGAAATAATGACAAAAAATATTATTCTAATTTTTCCACGTAAATGGTTTATTTTGGGAATGAGACATTGCTATATCAACTCGAGTTATTATAAGGGTCAATAACATGTATTTTATCCTAGTGTTAAAATGATCCAAAATTCAGCAGTATTTCCAAAATATTTGAATTTTTTGACTTAACCGTCCTATACAAGCTTGGGGTCATTTGTGGCGCCATGTCCAAACGGGTTAATGATGTCAAATAATAAAATCATCGTAAACAAAACAAAAGGGCAAAATTCAGTACAATTTTAATTTTTAATTTTGAATTTTTTTTAAATATACAAAAAACCAAAGTTTGGCCTCGGCAAGGAATGGCTTAACGTTGTTCTATTTATCCTAAGTTTTTAGCATAGAGGACTTGCACATTCGGTTATTATGTTTTAAGCGTCACATCTAAAAATTCAACAGCACTTACAAAATATTTTAATTTTTTGAATATATTTTCTTTTATTAATTTGGGGTCATATGCGACCCCAAGTCAAAAAGGGTTAATGGGGTCATAATATTTTTTCAGAAACCCTAGACTATTAAGATAAAATATAACATTTAAAAGTAGAAATCTGATCAATTTCTAATACAAAGTATTTAGAAATAGTACATTTACTGAATATTTCACAAAAAACTAATATTTCTCAAAATCCACAAAAAAAAAAAATTCTTTATAAAAGAAATTCTGGCACAGGAATTTGCTTAAAAATTCACACAATTAATCTCTAGTATATATTTCATAAAACCTTTAAGTGCAAAATCCATTTTTTGAATTTTTGTTTAAGAAAATTTTTTAAAACTTAAAAAAGGAGTTTTCAAAATTCTATGAAAAAAATTTTTAATTTTTGGTCTCATTTCGAAATAGGTTAACAACATGGTAATAAAACAATACTTCATATCTGAGTACTTATAGGTATAGAGACAAAAAAAAAAAATACGGCTTTAATCAATTTGTGAAAGTTCAAAAAATTTTCATCACATTTCATGACCTAGAGTTTTTTTTTTGGCACAAAAGTGGTCTGGCGCATTTGTTATTTCTTGGCGAGTTTTTATTCTATTTTGAAGTTATATTACTTTTTGAAAAGATAATTTAGCACTTATATCGATTCATATAACAGCTTGTCGAAAAAATTATATTATAGAACGAAATTTTTGAAAAATCTGAAAAAACTCATATTTTCCCCATATAAACACACTTAAAATTTTATGTCGCGTTGAGGCACCTCTAAATTTTCTTTGATTGACCCAAATCTTTGTATTTCTTAGTTTTTTTTGCTATTCGCATATTTCTAGGGGATGAGTCCGAGAGTTTGAAAACTTTTTTATTAAGGGCCACGCTATATTAAAATTTTAACTGTTAAAATAAACTTTTATAAATCGAAAAATTCAAAAAAATTTTGCTTAGTCATTTGATATATTGGAAACAGCTAAAAACATTCTCCCAAGATCTGGAGAACAAAAAAATTTGTCATAATTTAAATTTTATTTAAAAACTGAATTTTTCAAATAAAATTTAAGCAAACTTTCTGAGTGTACAAAACCAAAAATGTTTAATAGGAAAATAAACACAAAATAAAATAGAATTTCAATGGAATGGCAAAAAATATTTTTGAAATATTATGTCGTACGTAACAAACAAAGAAAAAAAAAACAAAAAAAAAGACTGACATCATTACAACATTGAAACGACTCAAACATAAATTCAAAACAAAAATTTATATTGCTCATTTATAATAAAAATTGTACACACAAACAAGTATTGATGTAAATATTAGTTGAGTAGAAGTTTTATGTTTATGAATGTAAACAAGAGAAACAACAAGTTGTATAATTTGTAGAAGAAGCATTACGAGTACAACTCAGAGATGGGCAATTTATTTTTTGAAATAGTATGATATTTATGGTATGATACACATTTATGCTCATCACTGAATCGCTGGTTTGATAAATGTGCAACACTTCACTTATACGATTTGTAATAAAATATTTACTGTTAAGACAATAGTATTGTAATTGCAATTAACTCAAAATTCGGTTATTAACTTAATAACAATTCGGTGTGCAATAAATTTGTTAGCGACAACGAATAATTAATTAATTATCTCTCATATATCTAGTTATTATTTAAATTTGGGTTTTTAGTAAAACTGAAAACTCAGCTTCGTCTAAATTATGAGCAATCTATTTCTAGAGTTGCCTGATATTTCTGATTGCTAATATTTCGACATTTTGCCTTCTAGCTATAACATTCGATATGAATGTTGGCAAGCAGCATAAAATCGCTTATATCTCGAAAACTAAGCGTTGTACAGGAAAATTGTTGAAATACGCAACCCGAATTCACTTATAGGGTTTCCAGATCGAAATATGTAACATTTTTGCAATAACTTTATATTTAATATATATATTACGCTCATAAGGGACTCGCTTAGTAGGTGAATGTGTAATGCTGGACGTATTATTTTTTTTTAAATTAAGCATACAAAGGAAAGAGTGTTTTAAAATATGCCGAAGTCAGTTGTTTCTAATTTAATCCAATAATCGCAAAAACGCAAAATCGCAAATACGACATAACGAAAAAATACAAATTTACAGGAAACTTAAATCACAAAAATGCAAAATCACAAAAATGCACAAATGCAAAATTGCAAAAATTCAAAAATGCAAAAAAATCGCCAAAATGCAAAATCACAAAAGTGCAAAAAATACGTAAGATTGATTTTACATTTTAAATTTAAGCATACACTAAAAAACAAGTAACAAAATCATAGCTGCCCTAAAGCGAATATATGATACCCTATGCAAAGGGTGCCCATGACCTATGCCCTTGATGCACATTTATATTTGTAAAAGCACTAAGGTATATGCATTGGTTTCTAATCAAGGTTCAGAAAATACACACATGAAACACACAATGTTCTGTTCAAAAGCAGCCAACAAATTTTCTACGGTGCCCTACACAACCATGACTGTGTTCGTTTTAATATTTCGTTATTTACACGAACATTTTTGTATCACATACTTTTTGTTTCAATCACACATAAAGCACACATTTCTGAGTTTTGCTTTATTTGAAGTTCATGTTCTGGTACGTGTACTGAAAAAAACACAGAACATGTACAATAAACAGGTTCGAGTTCAGTTATATTTGAAGTCGTGTTGTGGCTCGTGTAGTAAGAAAAAACAGAACATGTACAAAAAACAGGTACGAGTTCAGTTATATTTTAAGTCGTATATACCTGAACTCGAACCTGTTTATTGTACATGTTCTGTTTTTTCTTACTACACGAGCCACAACACGACTTAAAATATAACTGAACTCGAACCTGTTTATTGTACATGTTCTGTGTTTTTTTTTCAGTACACGTACCAGAACATGAACTTCAAATAAAGCAACACTCAAAAATGTGTGCTTTATGTGTGATTGAAACAAAAAGTACGTGATAGAAAAATGTTCGTGTAAATAACGAAATATTAAAACGAACACAGTCATGGTTGTGTTGGGCACCGAAGAAAATTTTAAAACAAACATAATTGATATGAAAATAAAAATATGTGTGTGTTGGTCTAAGTTATGTTTGTTTACATATATGTACGAGTTTTTTATTCAGTGTGTGTTTTTTTCTGAACTCTGTTTCTAATACACTCACACAGCTCTCAGTACTAAGCAATACAAAATACACAAACAATGAATGTTAAAAGGCCTTTACCATTCATTTCGAGAGGGTCTTGGATCCCTTGGGGAAGCAATATCTGGATATAGAAAATAAGCATAAACCAATTGTTAGTGGTATTGTTATTAATTTCTGACGTGCAGCTATAAAAATAGTTATATCTGATATTATTTTTAAACGGAGACTAGGTCAAAAAATAGACCAATCATGAACATATTTAATAAAGTGACTGATTTTTCTAAAAAAAATGTATATAAACCAAATTATAAAAAAGTCTATGCAATATGGTCTACAAAAAATGGTCCTACAAAGCTTCTTTTATACTATTGATTTTATCGATACATATATATTTATGATAATCTGTCGCTTACGATAGGGGATATTTGTATTGAAGCTAGGTCTGAACATGTGCCGCTTTTCACCAGTTTCAATATCGTTCGTCCTATGATCGATGAAACCGTATATACTAAATTTACGACCTGCAGTTTGATTATAAGGTTTACATGGACGCACAGACGGCTCTTGATGATATCTTTGGCTAGCTACAATCATCAGTGCAAACTCATTCTAACCTCACCACATGTTATAGGGTATAAAAAACTCAAAATAGCAAAAGATGCAAAATCGAACATTAATTTTATATTTTTATTTTAGGAATACACATAAAAAACAACAATAAAAATGTACGGAATATCTATTATACATAAGAAATATTAAAATATATTAAATTAATAAATTCTTTCATTTGAGCACAAAAATTTAAGAGATCAGATTATTGTGTATTCCATGAAGTATGTAAATTTTCTAGATAATAGTCGCTAAAAAAAAAATCATATCTAACATTTGGATTATTGAGTTCCAAGACACAGAAAAAGGATTGGTAGGATTTTCTTTAGTAGTAGGAACATTTAATCAGGTAATAATAATTTTTATTGTAATTAATATTTATTTTAAAATACAATATTTTTTCTTTATCATCTACCACTCAAATTTAATTTTCTTAAAATTTATGTTCGTTCAGTAGAAAAATAAGTTCAATTTACAAATCAAAGTTTTTTTTTTTGCAAATTATGAAGCAAATTCAATCGAGGAACATGATACGTGATTACAACATCGACCTCTACTAACGCAATATATTTTAAACCGAATATGTATTTACAGATATTGTAACAAATTATTGGTAAATTACAAATTAGTAATTATAATTATAGAATACAGTATTAATAAAAGGATACCAAACATTCAACCGGGTTCGGTAGCTTTAACAGAAAGGAAATTGCAAGAATCAAAATCTGTTGTATGTACCAAAAAATATAATTATATAATTAAAATATAATTTCATTTATTTATAATTTTTGGAGAATTAAATATAAAAAACGAACCAATAAAAACCAAGTTTTTATTATACTCCCTTTATTTGTAATTAAATTAACCATCATGTAATTAAATAATTGATTGATTGAATAAAACATGTCTAGAAAAATATCTTTTCGAAAAATCAAAAAAATTTAAAAAATTATTTTTTTTTTTTGAAAAAACAATGTGTCAGATCATTTCTATCGTCACCAAGAGTCTGCCTGCAAAGTTTCCAAAGACAAACAGACACTGCGAGTTAATATAAAGAGAGTAAAGGAGTAAAAAATAACATATGAAAATATATTAGTTTGAAAATAAAATTCAAATTATATTAACATCCATTGTTTGATTCATTTTCGTTTCAAGAATTTTGAACATAAAATTTACTAGCAGAGCCCAGCCCTCGAAATTCGAGTGCAAATTCTAGGAAATTTTATTTTTTATTCAAATTAATTCTTTCAATTCAACACAGGGCGTGTGATATACAATTATTATAATGAAATTCGATTGCGTTGTTGTCGTTGTTATCGTTACTGGTTTATGTCAAAAATTATTTTTCAATTCAACACAGGGCTTTTCATATACAATTTTTGCAAACACATTAACACCCCAAGCATTGTATAATCTTATGTATTACTAGAAACTTTAAATGCATTTGGGAGTTATTTTACCCTCTACTTTTAATGAACTGCCCTTAGATTTAATTAATATCAATAATGTGAATAAAAGAAAAAATATTTAAAAGAACAATTTTTATCCGCGCAATGAAAGGAAAAATATTATATTAATTTACTAAAATTTCACATCCTACAGACAAGCTGAATGGCTTCGTGGGATTATAATTAAGTTAAAATGTATATAAATTTCTTTTAATAAAATTTGAAAAAAAAAACAAAAAAACCTAAAAAAATGTAAAAATTTGCAAATTTGGTGGACAGCTAAAAAGCTATACTTTTCAGATGAGGTATGTTTGGTTAAAGTCGGGGTAAAACTGACAAAGTTACATCGATCACAAAAAATCGCCTTGCCTATTAATATGATAGATAAATATCAAGAAAGTGTCCTTTTCATTTCAAATGGCCACCGATTCTACGGCTATCAAAAAACCAAGAACAATAAAGCTTCAATTCTAACACGACCAATCGGTAGCAGCAACCACCCTCAACAATACCTGCAATTTCAACAGGAACAAAGACTACCAACAGCGCCAGATAAAACAGACATTGTTGCATGTATGTATCCGGACAAAACATTTATAAACAAAGAATATCTTTCAATGACGCTACAATATCACATGGAAATATATTTGGGCCATCCGTTGTTCCTTTGCGGCTTAAATCTGATGTTTTCGTACACTGGGAAAATTCATGGCCGTCATCTGTGCATTATTGCCGCCCAATAATGTTTCAGTTTGCAAGGGAATCACCGGAACTTATGATGACCAATGTGGAGGAAATTCAAGAACAAATTGACAATATTAAGCCCGCAGCGCTGTTAATTGGAGAAGGAAAATATCTTGAATGTAGTTACGATTTCCACCTGACCATAATTGACAGAAAAGTCGTAATCCAACTGAAAAGTACAACCTCAACATTGTCAAGCCGGATTGACAAAAAAACTTCGGAATTTGAAAGATTCTACAAACGAGGAGAGCAATTATAAATATGGAGTCCCTCCAATGCACGCAAGAATAAGGTGTATGGAGGTTTTGCTGAAATTGGCGTATACCCTTCCACAAAAGGAGGAACACTTTAATGCAAACTAGCAGTTACCAGCGCTCGAAATTTGAGTGCAAATTTTATGAAACTTTGCTTTTAACTTTAGCCTATTCTCAATTCAACAATTTTTTGGTTTATGTCCAAAATACATATTTTTTCAATTCAACACAATTATTATTGTGAATGAAGAAAACAAACTCTTTTTTTTACAAACAAATTAACATATTATTATTATATTGTATGATTTTAATGTCTGTAAGGCTTTTTCCATAGACTAAAAAAAAAAAAAAAAAAAAAAAAAATTTTATGTATGTGTTAGTAGCAACTTTAAATGCAATTTACTCAAAATAAAGGAAAAAATTTTAAAATCTGCTAAAAAGAAATACCTTTCAACAATAAATTTTTTGTTCAAATCGGTTATAAATTGAAGCCTTACAATCGGTCACAAGAAATCGCCTTGCCTACATGATGTATTTTTTAGAGAAGTTGGACTAAAAGCAGATTACCCTAGGTGCGGATATGGGAACTCAAATGATGGAAAAACTTCGTGGAGATTTTTTGAAAATGATGAGACAGTAAGTCGAATCAATGGAGCTAACAATCAAATCATTTAAAGATTGGGAACGATCTTGAATATTTTTAACTGCAAAGAAGAGGTTAATTCTACAATATATGAAGAATGATAATTAAATATCAATTTTTGCCAATAGGAAAGCTTTCCGAAGAAGCTGAGGAGTCCCTCAAAAAATTATATAAAAAATATAGATTCTCCAACATCTTCAAAGCATCAAGGGTGAGGAGAAATGACGACCTCATTAACATGTTGGCATCATCTTACGATCCACTTATTTCATGTTTGCGGCATGTCAAGAAAAGAGTTAAAATCCAATAATTATAGTTGAGAAATTATTAGTCTATTAGATATACCTTCTGTTATGAATTGTTACAATTCTTTTGAAGCAAGTTGAAAAAAAATCTAAATTTTTTTTATTTTTTAATAATTTTAAAACATAAAAATCTTGAAAAAGAAAAATAAATAAACGAACCCATAAAAACAAAGTCTTTATCAAAACTCTTTCTTTTCTTATGTATACGAATTTCTCTGTGACTGTGCGTGACTTTACGTGACTGTGCGTGACTATGTCAAAGTTAATGTTTTTTCACAGCAAGTCTATCGACCAGGTTTCATATCGATCGGATAAGGGGAAATGGGTTTATGTCAAAGTTAATCTTTTTTTACAGCAAGAGTATAGATCAAGTTTCAGATCGCTCGGAAGAGGGAAAATGACATTTAGATCACTCCGTGACTGTCCGTGACTGTGCGTGACTAATACAAAATTAATCTATAGTCACAACAAGACTACGGGCCAAGTTTCAAACCATTTGACGAGAAGGCGGTCAAAAATCTATAACTTTTGATTGGATTGAAATTTTGATATGCGTTTTTTTTTTTTGTTTGGTAGGTGAGACCTTAGCCTTTAAGTTTTGCTATAAAACGTAATTCTCGACCGAAAATAAAAAAAGTTACGGAGGCTTTAAAATACATTTTCATTTTTAGTTAAATTTTAGTACAAAAGTGAAGTGTTAAAAGGTAAAAAGAGGTTTTTTTTAATATAATGTCTTATTTTTTCAGTTAGTTTTACAACTAATACTTTTTAACAATTTTTTAAGTTAATTTTTTCAGAAAATGCCAAACTTTGGCCCCGTAAACTTTTTAGTCCTAATGTGCACAAAGGCCAAAGGTTGCATTTTTTTTTTTTTTTTTTTTTTTTTTTTTGAAAGATCCCGAGTTAAAATATAATTTATTAAGCAGCGAACGTAAAAGTTACCTTATATTGGTTCAAGATAGAGAAGTTTCAATGAAAAACTCGTATGTTTTTGCTTTAGTTAAATTTTTTTTTATTGCCTTTTTAAATATTTCTATATCAATTTTTATGGTAAATTTATGAAATATAACAATTTTTATATATAAATTTTTAAATCAAGAAAATTTTTTAACTATATAAAAAAAACTGTAACTTATTGTTAGTGTAATGAAAAAGTACTTTAAATCAACAAATTTTAGTAAAAATTTCTTCTAAATAGCCTTGATTTTCATTTTCTAGAAGTTGTTTAGCTTCTTCGTCTAATTCAGTAGAGGTAGTTTTCCATTTTTGACGAATGTTGAACATATATGGATCTGAAGTGCATAACAAAATAGTGATAAGGTCTTCATTAGTACAACATCTGGACATTTTCCTTGTGTTGTGCTCGCGAAAGAATCTGTAGTCTTTGTTCCTTTTTTCTTGCGCTTCTTCAGATAGATCTCCTATTGGTAGCATATTGTTTTAAATTATTTGTTCCCCATGGTACAAAATTTTATGAACTGTGGATGGCATATATCTCCAAGAGTATTTTTCATTATAAAATATAGCTGTTTTATTGGCGTATTCTCCAAATTTTTTTGCATTTATCTTTCTGCTGCATGCTAGAACTTGAAATATGATTTTGAATCGCCTTATTAATTCATGATCTACACCTGTGGTAGATGCTGCAGTTTCCGGATCGGAAAAATATCTCCTTGCAGTATTTCCATCATCTGTGTTTCCTTCCCCTTGTTTTGGTTGGTCGATTACGAGGCCTAGCTGTAGATATTTTTGTTGAATTTTTTTTTTTTGCTTTCATTTTCTTAATTTTTTTTGTTTTTTCTCACTGTTTCGCCTAACGGACCAAATTCTAAATCATGAAACGTATTCTAGCATGAAGAGGGGACATTCCAAATTCGTAGGCTTCCTTAAAACTATCGTCTTCTGGTAAGGGTTGGCTTAATTGACTTGATGCCTTTCGGCATATAATGCAGCTTGACGTTGACTTTGTTCCAGTTAAAGCTTGTGCAACTTTTCTTTCAATCATTGTGAGACACATTTTAAAATGTACTTCAATGTCTTGGTCATCAAATTTAAATATTACTGGTTGAAGTTCCCCAATTTGATCTTTTATTTTTTGAACTTCTTCAGTTATGACATCTTTGGAATGCAAATTTTATTGGTCTGCAATACTTTGTTGAAGAAGGAATTTAATTTTTCCATATATCAATTTTTGTTGCTCTACTAGTTGACGGCTCTAAGACGCTATACCTTTTTGATAAGCGCAATGGAACGAAAGATACCATAAATAAATTAGCATTTGATGAATTTTCGGCATTAAATTGCACATC
This sequence comes from Cordilura impudica, assembly GCA_963682025.1. NCBI lineage: Eukaryota > Metazoa > Arthropoda > Insecta > Diptera > Scathophagidae > Cordilura > Cordilura impudica. Next base: position 24,972,623 of record OY821518.1, read on the forward strand.
ATAACACCCACATCCCCATTTAGAAATTAAAGTAATGCTGCCATTACCAATTTTTTTTATCAAGCGTATTTAGCAATCGTTCTGCAGTATGTTCAAGGAGATCTTGCAATTTTATTTCTGCTGATGCTGAAGTGACACTAATAGCAGATTGTGATGGTAAGCATTCTTTTTTGGCTAAACTAAATAAACTAAATCTCGATACTCTGGAAAAATCCCACAATTCATTTCATTGGTTCGCTTCCGCAATTCCTTATATTGATTTTTGGTCAATTTCAAATCCAAAAATGGGGCGAACGCTTCTTCCGGCGTAAATTTCTTATCTTCAATTGGTGTAGGAATGCTTTTCAATATTCTCTTTGTGCGCCTTGGGCCCGCTTCTACTATCTTTTCAATTATTTCAATTTTATGTTTTTATTTTGGGTTGGTTGAATTTGGTGCAGAAATTAATCCTTAATAATTCTCTGAGAAATTTCTTCATTGATATTCTCCAGCTTGCGCCTTCGAGATCTTTCACAACATCCGTCAATTGATTTTGCTGGTCGACCCTTTTTTCCACTTTCGTTGGCAGTTGTAGATGCACTCTCAAAAACAAGTTTCTTTATTAACCAGTCTTGGTAACGTTTGTACATCTTTGCCTTGCTACGAGAGCATTCAATGTACCGTCTTTTCAAATTCGATGCAAAATTAGTAATTTTTCCTTTGTGCATTTCAATGTCTTCTAGGTTACAATTCTTAAAGAAGTCGTTGCTCACTATGTGCAAAATTACATCGTCTACATCATTTCGTTGAAAATAAATATCTGCCAGATCTCTGTAACAGTACTTAGCCATTGCACAAATTGTAATGAATAATAATTGTGGAAAAATTATTATAAATACTCTTTCTTGCAATTATGTAAAATAAAAATTTTTATCTTTTATTACCACTTTTAGAAGCATAAAAACCCACACCCTAACCCCTTTTAAAAGGTGAAGCATACTTGCTCATATCTTAAAGGGCTATGTCGCAATAGTTTTTTTTTACCATTTACAAATTTTTATCTTTTATTACCACTTTTAGAAGCGCATTATATCTCAACCCTTTTTTATAAGTATATAACAACTCCTGACAACTCTACCGACACGCAAAAAAATACACCGCGGTGCACCGGTACGACCAACTTTCAGACGGACGGACGGACATCGTTTAACCGAATCAAAAAGTGTTTTTGAGTCGATCCGTATAATAAAAGGTGGATAAAGGTCCAATATTTTTGGCAGTTACAAACATCACCTCAAACTTAATATATCCTAACCACATAGTGGACAACTTTTGTATTCATAAATTTTGCAGAAAATATCTAACCTTGGGTCAGAAAAATTGTTCTGGTGCACACCGGCGGAAACTGACAGGTGTATAAGGGGGTATAGGAGTATAGGGGAGGGTTCGGACTATAGAAGAGTGCAAGATTTTTTCTGACTGCTTTTGACTGGCAGGAGTTATGCTCTATTAAGTAGGAGATTTTCGGAAAATTTGAACATTTATTAAAAAAATTTTTTTTTAAATTTCGGAATGACTCAGTGATTTTAAATTCTTAACATTAATTACACAAAATTTATTTCACTTCAAAATCTTTTAAATCAAAAAAGTTACAGTCATTCAAAAATAAAAATTTACTAAGAAATTTTTAATTTTAGCAAAATACTGAGAAAGCCCATTTTCGAAGACCCTGTTCGCTGTGATGTAATTGAGACAGAGTCGCAATTTTTTGGCTTTCAAATGAATAACATAACTTTAAAATCGGTAACAAAAAAAAAAAAAAATTATTTTTGGTCGCCTTCTCAAAATATGGTCCACTGTGCGGCGGAATGGGGTTGACCCCCGACAGACAGACAGACAGGGAGTGTGAGTTAAAAGAAACAGTTTAAAAATAGAAAATGGTTAAAAATCGTGTTTTTTAGTCAACATAAACATGATTTTTTCATGCCATTAACAAATTTCAGCTTTGATAACCATAAGTAAGCATAGCACCTGTTTTAAATACTTATTTCATAGCATGGATAATTATCTATCATATGCCTTTTAAATTATTTGATTATCTCATTTGACTCAAAAGTTATGATTTTTGCAACGAAAAAACTCATATGACACCACTGTGTTATGGTTCTCATTTGCTACCTGTAGATAATTGGAATACGATTTACTCCCCACTTAAAATACCTACATCACAAAAGGGAACAAACAAGCCTTTAATAGTCAGCAACTGGTACAACAAATTATACCAATAGTTAACCTGCAAGAATTTAATTACATTATTTTGAAGTTTAGTTATCCATTGTATGAACTAAATTCAACCATTCATTTTTTAAATTTTGTTAGTCTCACACTTGATTTTAAGATATTTTGTTCTGATTAATTTTGAAAGTATTTGTGCTGAACAAAAAATAATTTTATAGATCGCAATAACTATAAAGTCTCTAATTAATAAAAACTTAGACTGAAAAAATAACTAAATCGATCGTGGGGGTACACTGGTACTATTGATTGTAAAAGAGTACTAAAAAAAAGTACTAAAGTAATAGGTTTTCCAACCATGATATAAACAATTAAAATAATTCACGGTCAAAAACACATTAAAATTCAGAAACTGTATTTGTAATATTAAAATCTTATTAAAAACTCAATCGAACATAATTAATTGACAATAGTTCCAGTATGTGGCGAACAGTATATGAGTTTGCCAGACTAGAAACTGGTTTAACAATTTAATTTTGTAATTTCCAATTCATATCTTGTTGGAGACTTGTCAAAATTCGTATATTTCTGAAGACGCTACACAACGTTTAAAGACCTTCCTTGAAGATGAATAGGCAAATACTGTATGTTACTTATTATTGTATCCTATTTTGGTGACGATGCTTGTCGTTTTCGTATGGAGAAAATGCACATGCGAATAATTTGAATGGGGAAGTCTAAGTATTTTAAGAGTGGGCTATTATCTTTCAGTTCTGTCGCATTTGGGATATAAGCTTTTGTCGGACATAAGACGATTGCTATAGAAAATCTGCTTCCCGATCTTCACTTAAATGTAGCAAGAAAACAAAAATATTGTACGAGTATATCTATAATACTAATATGCTAGGCGATTTATTGTGACCTATGTTTTGTTCTACCGTTTTATCCCGATTTTAACCAAACGTATATTATTTGAAAGGTATTTATTTTTAACCGTTTTGCAGACTTACAAATTTTTTAATTTTTTCCTTTATTTTGAGTAAACCGCATTTAAAGTTGCTACTAACACATACATAAAATTATACATATGCTATGTGTGTTTTATTAAATTTTTGATGTGTTTGTTAATGAGCTTTTTATCTTCATTCACAATAATAATAAACCATAAAAGTGTTGGTTTGTGAATTGGCTAAGTTGAAAAATAAAGCTGCCTAGAAATTGCACTCGAATTTCGAGCGCTGGAATCTGCTAGTAGTTTTTAAATTTAAATTAACTGCTTAGTTCATTGCCAGCCGAATTTCGTATAAATTAACAAATAAATTTTAAGTTGATGGCAGTTAAAATTCTATTGTCTTAACAGTAAATATTTTATCAAAATAGCAAAGGTTTAGGTGCTCAAAAATTTCTGTTGTTACAATCGAAAATTCTGTTTTAAAACATTTGAAAAATTCGGTTGGAGATTTACACACATCGATCCATTTTTTTTTACCTACTTCCCATATTAAAAGTGCATCTGACATGAACTTTTTCAAATGTATCTGTAAATTTAATTTTTTCTTATTTTCTATAACCAATTATCAACTCAGCAAAGTTGGCGCTAAGACCCTAAAATCCATAGTTTAACGTATCGTAAAGTCGTTCTAGTTACTTTTTTCTTTTCGAACAAAATATATTTTTTTGTTTGGTTCAATTGTATACATTCATTTCAAAGACTATGATGTCATTATGAAAGTAACAGTGCGAAGCCCCTCAGCACTTTAGCAAACATTATTTACTCAAACAAGAGACACTCATTTCAGTTAATCACTCCATGAGTGACACACTCAAACAACATTAGCTGGCATAATAAATTATTTCCCCACAACGATTTAACTCACAATTACACACTAAAACATGTTAGATGCTTTGGCGGATGCTCACAAAACAAATTGACTGAGTTTAAGTAACAAAAAACATTTCAGTTTTGTCAGTAGGTGAAGATCGTTCGTTGGTGAAACTTAAGAAAACTACGAAGACGTGAAATTTTGAAAAGTTTGAAAATCTTTTGGATTAAGAATTAATATAAAAATAAAAATTATGTCAAGTGTAAAGAATTTATTGGCTATTGCTATCTTGGCTTGCTTAGCGTGCTCTGGTAGGTGCAGCAATAATAATTTTTGGAAAAAATCCAAAAAAAAAAAATTTTAAAAATTACAACACTGTAATAAACAATTTTGTTATTATTATTATTATTATTATTATTATTATTATTATTATTATTATTATTATTATTATTATTATTATTATTATTATTTATTTATTTATTTTTTTTTAATTATGATGTGTGTTACTTGTAATTTGTTTTTCTTTTAGCTTTTGCCATAAAATGTTATCAGTGTGAATCTCTGTCCAATCACAAATGTGGTGAAATGTTCGAAAGTGAAGATTCCATGAAATTTGACTGTGCTCGCATTGCTCCACCTCGTTTCTTGCAATCCATATTCTCAGTACGCAATGCCACTGGTTGCATGAAGAAAACATTAGAAGCCGGTAAGTTTAAAAAGAAAACCATATAATTTTTTTTTATTATATATTGAGGCAATCAAAAAACCGGATTTGTTGTTTATTATGAAATTTTTAGTTGACGCTCCAAATATAAATATTTTGATTACGTTAATATGGTTCAGGTATTTGTTTTGTTCGATGATGTCATTTCAGGGGGTATTTTGTTTGTTAGTGGTGTCAGGGAAATTGACTAATTTTAATAATTACTAACCAAACAATAAACTATTGCGTTATTAAGTTGTTTATTTTATTAATCTTGTTAGTTAAGAGAAAAAAAAAATGTTGTAACGACTTATTAGCCATACTAATGACTACAGCTTGACTGCTTTTAACCAGAAAATTGTGTGATTTAAAAAAATTAAATAGTAATTTTTTCAGTATGAACCCCTCCTATTTTTTTTTTTTTTGGTATATAACAAATGTTTCGTTACAGAAACTATCACGTAAAACCTGTCTAAAACAAATTTGCTACAAATTTCTAAATATTTGAAAAATTATACACACACACATACACATATTTGTATGTAGTTCATACAGAAATAATTTTTCAATTTAATAAAGTTTTAACAACAAATGACCTTGTTTACAATAAATAAACAACCAGACAAAAGTCTGAATACTATTTCGAATGAATTTTAATAATTCAATAAACTCTTTATTGAAAAATTTATTAACAGATGTCAAAAACGAAATCCGATATAAAGTTCAAACCAACTGGAAATGTTATTAAATTATTTTTTTTCCATATGGTTATCATGAAGAGGAAGATAATTTTAATAGACCAAAAAATAAAATAGAATTAACAACTTTAAGTTTAATGACAAACTTCGTATAAATTTTTGGAAAAACAGCTTTTGAAATTTGAATAACCAACGCTGTTTATGAGTTTAGCGAGACTTTCAAATAAAATACGTTTCAGCTTTAAGTTAAAAACATTTATGGATATTGTGTGTGTGTAGATGAACTACGTTTTAGGTTAAAGCTACAAAACGTTTAGCAGTTTATAAATGTAATTAAGTCGAAGGTTTATACCCTTTCAACTGTATAAGCTTTTATATATTTTAATACTTTTGAGTATTTTAATTAATAAGATTTTAGATTTGTATAAAATACGTTTCAGCTTTTAAAACTATCGGTGAAGTTTTAGATCAACAACATTTAAACTAAGTCTGGACTTTTATTTAAACGGCGTTTAAACTAAGTTCTGACTTTTAGATGAACTACGTTAAAACTAACGAGGTTTAAATTAAGTTTGAATAAATACGGCTTAAACTAATTTTTAGACTTTTAGATAAACGTCGTTTAAACTAAGTTTAAACTATTATATAAACTACCTTGAAGCTAAATATTAACTAGTAAATGAAATATGTTTAAGAAAATTTCAACTATTAGATTAACTGCATTTAAACTAAGTACGAAGTTTAAGACAAACGGGGTTTAAACTATGTTTTACTTTCACGTAAACGACGTTTAAACTAAGTTTGGACTTTTACTTAAACGAGGTTTAAACTAAGTTTAAACTTTTAAATAAATTACTTTGAAGCTAAATTTTAACTAGCAAATGAACTAAGTTTAAGCAAATTTTAACTATTAGATTAACTGAATTTAAACTAAGTATAAAATATAAGATTGGACTTTTACGTAACGACGTTTAACTAAGTTTTGACTTTTCGATGAACTAATTTAGAACTAACTAAGTTTGGATAAACGGGGCTTAGACTAAGTTTAAACTTTTAACTAAACTACTTCGAAGCTAAATTTTAACTAGTACTTCAACTACGTTTAAGCAAAACTTGAACTATTAGATTAATTGCATTTAAACTAAGTACGAAGTTTAAGATAAACGGGATTTAAACTAAGTTTGGACATTTACGTAAATGACGTTTCAATTAAGTTTGGACTTTTACTTAAACGAGGTTTAAACTAAGTTTAAACTTTTAAATACAATACTTTAAAGCTAAATTTTAACTAGTACATGAACTACGTTTAAGCAAAACTTTAACTATTAAATATACAGCAATTAAAATAAGTTTGAAATTTAAGATAAAAGGGCTTTAAGTTTGCACTTTCACGTAAACGACCGCTTAAACTAAGTTTGACTTTTACTTAAACGACATTTAACCTCAATTTAAACTTTTAAATAAACTACTTTGAAGCTAAATTTTAACTAGCACATGAACTACGTTTAAGCAAAATTTTAACTATAAGATTAACTGAATTTAAATTAAGCATAAAATTTAAGTTTGGACTTTTACGTAAATGACGTTTAAAGTAAGTTTGGACTTTTACGTAAACGACGTTTAACTAAGTTTTGACTATTAGATGAACTACGTTAAAACTAACTAAGTTCGGATAAACGGGGCTTAAACTAAGTCTAAACTTTTACACAAACTACTTTGAAGCTAAATTTTAACTAGTACATGAACTACGTTTAAGCAAAATTTTAACTGTTAGATTAAGTGCATTTAAACTAAGTACGAAATTTAAGATAAACGGAGTCAAAACTAAGTTTGGACTTTTACGTTACTGAAGTTTTAACTAAGTTTGGGCTTTTACTTAAACGACGTTTGAACTAAGTTTAAACTTTTAGTTAAACTACCTTGAAGCTAAATTTTAACTAGTACATGAACTAAGTTTAAGCAAAACTTTTACTATGGGATAAACTGCGTTGAAACTAAGTTTAAAATTTTAGATAACTAGATAACTTAAACTAAGTTTAGTTTTTTACGTAAACGACGTTTAAACTAAGTTTGGAGTTTTACGTAAACGATGTTTAAACTAAGTTTTGACTTTTAGATGAACTACCTTAAAACTAAATAAGTTTGGATAAACAGAGCTTAAATTAATTTTAAACTTCAAATAAACTACTTTGAAGCTAAATTTTAACTACGAGTTAAACTACGTTTAAACTGGGTTTAAACTAAGTTTGGACCTTTAGATAGTCGGGGTTTAGACTAAATTTGAACTTTTAAATCAACTGTGTTTATACAAAAATTTAACTTTTAAGTTTAAGCTAAATTTTAACAATTATATAGACTATGTTTAAACTAAGTTTTGATTTTTATATAAACGTCGCGACGCGTCGTTTAAAATAAGTTTATATCTTAAAATCAACTACGTTTAGCCTAAATTTGATATTTTTGATAAACTATGTTTAGGCAAAATTTTAACTATTAGATAAACTAAGTTTAAACTTTTTAACTCTGTTTGAAATTGTAGATAAAATTTCTACTTCTACATAAACGACGTTTAAACTAAGTTGGAATTTTTAAATAAACCACTTTGAAACTAATTTTGGACTTTTAGATAAAAGGTGTTTAAACTATTTTGAACTTTTAGATAAACGCCATTTAAATTAAGTTGAAATTTTTAAATCAACTACGTTTAATCTAGATTATATATTATATAAACTACGTTTAAGCTATAATTGACTTCTTAGATAAACTACTTTTTAACTAAGTTTTAACTTCTAAATGAAGTAGTTTTAAACTAAGTTTAGACTTTTAGATAAACGGCGTTTAAACTTAGTTTGGACTTCCAAACTAGATTCAGATATGTAGATAAACTACGTTTAAACTAAGTTTGAACTTTAGGTAACTACGTAAACCTAGGTTTTAACTATTAGATAAATTATGTTTAAGAATTTCACCTATTAAATAAACTAAGTTTAAGCTAGGTTTAAGATTTTAAGTCAACCAGGTTTAAATTAATGTTCTATTTTGAGGTAAACATTTAGATGAACTACACTTAAACAAAGTTTAAACTTTTAAATAAACCGCGTTTAAACTAAGTTTATACTTTGAAAAAAAATTCGTTTAACCAAAATTTGAACTGTTCGAAAACAGCGTTTAAACTTTGTTTGAACTTTCGCTCAACTATATATAAAATAGATTTGGAAATTTTTATAAACTGCATTTAAACTAAGTTTAAATTTTGAGATCAACTGTGTCTAACCTAAATTTAAGCTAAATTTTTAACTATTAGATAAACTAAGTTTAAACTAAGTTTTAAACTTTAGATCAACTACTTTTTACTAAACTACATCTAAACTACTTATATGGTATAAGATGGACCTCGTTCAAACTGAGATTGTGTTTTCAGATCAACTTCATGTAACCTAAATTGAGATTTCTAGATAAACTGGGTTTAAACTAAGTTTTAACTTTTAAAATCAACTACGTTTAAACTTAGCTCGAACCTTTAAACAAAATGCTTATAAACTAAGCTTGTACTTTGAGATAAACAATATTTAACCTTAATTTGAACTACTAGGTAAACTACGTATAACTAAATTTGGACTTTTAGGTAAACTGCGTTTAAACTAAGTTTGAATTTTGATATCAACTGTGTCTAACCTAAATTTTAACTCTTAGAAAATAGAGCTTAAGCTAAATTTTAACTATTAGATAAACTAAGTTTAAACTAAGTTTTAACTTTTGAATCAACTACATTTAACGTAGATTTACCTGTTAGATAAATTACGTTTAAACTACGTATGAAGTATGAGATCAGCCACGTTTAAACTAAGATTGTGTTTTAAGATCAACTTCCGTAACCTAAATTGAGATTCTTAGATAAACTGGGTTCAAACTAAGTTTTAACTTTAAAATCAACTACGTTTAAACTTAGTTCGAACCTTTTAACAAACTACGTATAAACTAAGCTTGTGCTTTGAGATAAACAATATTTAACCATAATATGAACTACTAGGTAAACTACGTTTAAACTAAGTTTGAAGTTTTAGGTAAATTGGGTTCAAACTAGGTTTCTATTTTGTGATCAACTTTGTCTAACCAAAATTTAATTTAAGTTTGAAGTATGTTAAAGTTTAGACTTTTAAGTAAACTGCGTTTAAACTAAGTTTCAATTTTGAGATCAACTGTGTCTAACCTAAATTTTAACTGTTAGAAAATAGAGTTTAAGCTAAATTTTAACTATAAGATAAACAAAGTTTAAACTAAGTTTTAACTTTTAGATCAACTACATTTAAACTTGATTTACCTATTAGACTACGTTTAAACTAAGTTTGGACTTTTAAGTAAATCTCTTTGTGATCAGCTTTATCTAACCTAAATTTAAACTAAGTTTGAACTAAGTTTAACCTAGGTTTGAACTATGTTTAAAGTAAGTTTGAACTTTAAGATAAACTGTCCTTCATGTAAACAGAACTTTGAGCGATTATATAAATTGTATTCAAACTGAAACCAAACTGCATTTATACTTAGTACTGTAAGATGAACTACATTTTAACAAAATTTAACCTTTTAGATAAACTTAATTTAAATTGTTTGAAGACGTAAGATAAGCTACGTTTAAACCAACAAATTACCGACATTTGGGGTTTAAATAAACTTAACTTTAACAATTTACTTAACTAAGTTTCAGACTTAATGGAAATAGAACTGAAACTTTGAACTTTTAGATATATATCCATTTAACTGAGATGAAACTATAAGATAAACGGAGTTTAAATCATTTTTTAATCTTAATATAAAGAGTACTGAAAATGTGAAATTTTAGATATCTAACAAAAGAAACTAATTTTTAAAAATTTATAACTGATACGAAACTATAGATACATTAATTTGTATAGGGAAACTACGATTTAGTCTTTAGATAAACCACGTTTTAATCATTTACTTATCTTTAAGATGCAGGTGTACGATAACAACATCTAAACTATTACTTTTGAGCCTTATAATAAACTAAGTTTAAAGTTATGGAGCGTTCACATTAAACATTAAGGGCCGTATGAAAAAAAATTAAAGTGTACTTCAAGTAGACTTTGTTGTATGTTTTTCATAAAAAATTTGTTGTAAAGTCTATTTGAACTACACTTTAATTTTTTTTTGCATACGGCCCGAAGTTTTTTTTAGTCATTGCTGTGTTGATTTGTGTCTATAAATTTTGGTTAATTCGTTAAAACAAATTAACTGGATACAATTATAATTCTGTTCACATCACAGAATGAGATCATTCATATTTTGTTTTAAATATAAAGTCAGAACCAAAACGCAATTTTTCATATTTTTTTAAGGAAAGTAATTTGTAAATTTGTTTGTGTAATGAGTATACAGAAACAGTCGTTAATATTTAAATCATAATAACCTCTGAACATGAAATTCATATCAAGTTAGTGTTAAATAATTTAACACTTACATATAATATATATAATTAAAATTTTACATGTCTCTTTTTAACGAACATGTTACAATTTACACACATAAATACAGTGAAGTCTTGATATAATGGATAGGTAAAGCAATTTGTTAATAACCAGAAATAAAAGAAAAATTTGTTTTTTATTCTTTTGATATTATTTCATATTAAAAGATTTCCTTTCATTATTTTAAGAGTTATCAGAAAATAGTTTTTTTTTATTTATTCGTTATAGCCGCTTAAGCCAGATTTCCCTGCATTCGTTAGTACAACAGAAGCGCTTTAATAAATACAAAACAATATCAGTGCAAAAACAAAAACAAAATAACAACAGTAGATCAAGCCAGGCCGCTAATTGCAATTTTATAAATAAAATCTTAGAAATAAATTAATGTGAGAATAAAACTATAATACTTATAAATAAATAATTAAATTAATGGTATTTTCCTAAAATTTATAGTCAGTCGTAAGACTTACAAATCACTTGAAGTCTATAAAACCATTGTTTACATTCAATATGACTCATGGCCATCATTTTATAATTATTTGTTTTTATTTATTTATTTCTATACCTAATCATTGTTTTTTCTATATTTTTTTTTTGCTCTTTCAGTTAGCGGTCACCCTCAAATTGTACGTACTTGCTATTTTGGTGATATTTCCAATACTCAAACTGGTTGTCAAAGCGATCCCTCTTTGCCCTTCGTAACACAAAAGTCATGTGATGTTTGTTCGGATGATTTGTGCAACAGCTCCACAGCTATGGCTCCTATTGCCTTCACTATTTTGGCTTTCTTTGCCTTGGCTCGTCTATTCTCTTAAATTATTTTCATAAATAAACCACCACACAAAAGCCTTTGTAAGCCTTTAAGCTTTGTACATTTTTAATTTGTATTATTTTTTAAATATTTAAACTTCATTAAGAGGGAAAACGTTTTTATTTTTTGTTTTTTATATGTATAACTAAGCAATAAAATACAAAGTAAATAAACCAAAACAAAAAAAAAATAATGTTTTATTCTAAAATTGTTGCGATTTAAATTTCAGAAAAATTTATGTCTTAAATTTAAAATTTAAAATGAATTTATCATATTTAAAAATGGAACAAAAACTTAAAATTTAAAACATGAATTTGTCATATTGATAAATGGAACAAGTAAGAATATTGAGTTCGATAAATCTGTTTATAGCCATCCTAATGTAGTCTACAAATAAAAAAAATAAATTTTTTATTATGATTAAAAATTTAGACATTTATTGCGATTAGCAGAGCCCAGCCTTCGAGTGCAAATTCTAGGAAATTTTATTTTTTCATTTTATAAATAATTTAATAAAAGCCTAAAGGTATGCTAATCAATTTTAGCAAATTCACAATTCAGGACTTTGAAAAAATGTTATTGAATTTGATTACAAATATTTGTGGAACACACTGAAGATATATAAATGGGTTTGTTAATAAATAAATTTAAATAAGCCAAACGATATGCTAATAAATTTTAGCCAATTCACAATTCAACACAGGGCTTTTGATATTTATGAAAAACACACACACACAGTATGTGTGTTATGTATAAGTAGCAACGTTAAATGATCATTACTCCAAAAAAAATATTCCAGACGGTGCAAATCTGCAAATATGGTGGATAGCTTTAAAGAAATCCCTTTCAAAGGGTATACTCTTTGTAAATGAAAGTTTAAAATCGGCCACAAGACATCGCCTTGCCCACTAATATTATAGATTTCTGCATTTATTTTATACCAGCAGATTCCAGCCCTCGAAATTCGAGTGGAAGTTCTAGAATATTTTATTTTTTCATTAAATAAGGACCCTGAAGGTATGCTAATCAATTATAGCCAATTCACAAATCAACACAAAAAACAAACTAATTTTTATTAAAAAATATTAAAAAATTTAATAAACACACACATAGCATTGTGTTATTTTATGTATGTGTTAGTAGCAACTTTAAATGCAATTTACTGAAAATAAAGGAAAAAATTTAAAAATCTGTAAATCTGCAAAACGGCTAAAAAGAAATACCTTTCAAATAATATACGTTTGGTCAAAATCGGGATAAAACGGTAGAACAAACCATCGGTCACAAGAAATCGCTTAGCCTAAAAATGGAGTTTTTTGTACGTATATTTGTACGTTTGTTTGTGGTTTGTAGGAGACTATACCACTGGACCGATTGTCTTGAAAGTTTTCCAGTAGGTAACTGCCTATCCGGAAGGAAAAATAGGCTATAATTTTTTGATCATTCAACTGGGGGTGGCATCTCCCATATAAAGTGAATTTTTAACATCTAATTTTAAAATATAATATCTGGAGTAATACGACAGCAAGAGTTCTGAAACTACGTACATGTATATTAGAGTGGTCCTTAAAAAATGAAAATACGATTTTGGGGATAGGCAGAGCTCAGTTTGTTACCTTTCCATATAAAACTAATAGATGTGAAGTTTGGGGACAATGAGATTTTACGAAAATTTCATTCTATAGATTAATTTTTGCGACAAATGGTTGTAAGAATCGGGATCAGTATTAAATTATCTATAAAAATTCAAAATCGAATAAAAATTCGCCAAGAAATAGCAAATGCCCCAGACCAGAACTAGGTCAAGAAATTTGATGGCATTTTTTTCAACTTTGAGAAATTGATTAAAGCCATAATTTTTTTCTCTCTATACATTTACGTTATTAGATATGAAGTATTGTTTTATTACCACCTTGTTAACCTATTAAGCATTGAAACCGAATATAGAAAATTTTTATGATAAAATTTTGAAAACTCCTTTTTAATGTTTTAAAAAAATTTCTTAAACAAAATTTAAAAAAATGGACCTGGCACTTTAGCGTTTTATTAAGTGCATGCCAGAGATGAACTGATTCAATTTTTAGGTAAATCCCTGTGCCAGAATTTTTTTTGACAAGATTTTATTTTTGTGGATTTCGAGAAAAATGGGATTTTTGTAAAATATTCTGTAAATGCACTCTTTCTAAATACTTTGTATCAAAAAATCATCACTTTTCTACTTTTAAATGTTAAATTTTATCTTAATAGCCTAAGGTAACGAAAAAAAATAATATGATCCTATTAACACTTTTGGAATTGGGGTCACATATGACTCCAAGCTAATAAAAGACAATTTACTCAAAAAATTCAAATATTTTGTAAGCGCAATTGTATTTTTAGATGCGATGCTTAAAATGTAATAACGAAATGTGTAGAACTTCCGTTCCTAAAATTTGGGATAAATCCGGGAACGTTAACCCATTATTTGCCAAGGTCAGCTTTGGATTTTAAGATATTTTTAAATAAAAATTGCCGAAAACGAGTTTTTCTATTAAACTCGATGAAACCACTATTTAGAATTTAAAAAAAGTAATTTGGTTAATTTTTATTAATTTAACCCTTCAGTGCTCCTGGGATCAAAATAATCCATTGTGATATATCTTTGGTGCAATTATCTGCTTATTGCCCGCAAATATAAATTAAAACAACTTTGAACCAATTTTGTTATAAAATTAATTTTTAATAAATAGAAAGTGTCTATATTTTTCTAAATAAAATAGAAAGACCCACAAATGACCCAAAGCTAATAAAAGACAATTTATTCAAAAGAATACGAAATATAAAATTATTCTATATATTTTGGTGTATTTAAGGATGATTTAGTGTGCGATTCAAATTGTTTTCTGTAATCAATTACGAGTTGCAATAAATATTGCTTTCCTTGTTCGTTCTCTGTTAATATGTTAGTATACTCTTCAATCAACTTAACACCGTGTTCCTTTTATTATTTATTTTATTTTGAAACATATAGACAGTTTTTATACATAAAATAATTTTATAACAAAATTGGTTAAAAGTTGTTTTAATTTATATTTGCGGGCAATAAGCAGATAATTGCACCAAAGATATATCACAATGGATTATTTTGATCCCAGGGTACTGAAGGGTTAAATAAATAAAAATTAACCAAATTACTTTTTTTAAATTCTAAATAGTGGTTTCATCGAGTTTAATAGAAAAACTCGTTTTCGGCAATTTTTATTTAAAAATATCTTAAAATCCAAATCTGGCCTTGGCAAATGATGGGTTAGCGTTCTCGGATTTACCCCAAATTTTAGGAAGGAAATTTTACATATTTGGTTATTATATTTTAAGCGTCTCATCAAAAAATTCAACAGCACTTACAACATATTTGAATTTTTTAAATAAATTGTCTTTTGTTAGGTTGGGGTCATATGTGACCCCAATTCCAAAAGGGTTAATGGGATCATATTATTTTTTTCCGAAACCCTAGGCTATTAAGATAAAATATAACATTTCAAAGTAGAAAAGTGATGAATTTTTGCTACAAAGTATGTAGAAAGAGTGCATTTACAGAATATTTTACAAAAATTCCATTTTTCTCGAAATCCGCAAAAATAAAACCCTTGTCAAAAAAATTCTGGCAGAGGAATTTACTTCAAAATGCAAACGGTTAATCTCCAGCATATATTTAACAAAACCTTAAAGTGCCAGATCCATGTTTTGAAATTTTGTTTAAGAAAATTTTTTAAAGCTAAAAAAAGGAGTTTTCAAAATTGTCTCAGAAAAATTTTCCATCTTTAGTCTCATTTCGCAATAGGTTAGCAATGGGGTAATAAAACAATACTTCATATCTTAGCACTTACGGTTATATAGACCAAAAAAAATTATCGCTTTTATCAATTTGTTTAAGTTGAAAAATGTTCATCATATATCATGACCTAGAGATTTTGGCACAAAAGTGGTCTGGGGCATTTGTTATTTCTTGGCGAGTCTTATTCCATTTTGATGTTATAATGCTTTTTGAAAAGATAATTTAGTACTGATATCGATTTATATAGCAACTTGTCGAAAAAATTAATCTATAGAACGAAATCTTCGAAAAATCTGAAAAAAGTCATATTTTCTCCATATAAACGCACTTGAAATTTTAAGTCGAGTTGAGGCATCTCAAAATTTGTTTGTTGACCCAAAAGTTTGTGTTTCTCAGTATTATTACTATTCACATATTTCTAGGGAGTGAGACCGAGAGTTTGAACACTTTTTTATTGAGGGCCACCCTAATGTACATACATCTGGAGTAATGTAATAATGAAAGCCTTGGAACTTTGTCAGAGTTCATGAGTTATTAATGTGAGTAGTCGGACAAATATGGGCGATATGCGACCAACTATACAAAAAATATGAAGTACTATGATAATCACGATCATGAAACTTTTAGGTTAGGTTAGGTTAGGTTGAAAAAGAGGAGCCATGTATACACATAGCTCATATCCGTTTTACCCGGATATACACTTAAGCCAGAAAGTCGGCTTGTTGTGCGCTCTACATCCTCGTGCTCATCCGTTAATCTACTCCTTATTTAACTTAGGAGTTCGGTCTCGATAGCAAATCTCCTGAGTGCTTTCCAGCGTATCCTTCTAAGAGCCGCTAGGCCTGGTATGATTTCGTTGGATTAATTTCTGACCCTTGTTCCGGCAAATGCAGGACAGTAACAAAGGTAGTGTTCTAGGGTCTCGTCATCATCTCCACAAGCTCTGCATGTGGCCGATTCTGCCCGTCCTATGCGGTATAGATGAGCCCTCAGTTCAGAGTATCCAGTGAGGATGCCAATAATCCTACTCAGTTCCTTTCTATTTAGACTAAGGATTTCCTTAGTCTTCGAAGTGTTTGGAGAGCCCCATAGTATCTTCGTAGCCTTACCCACGTCAGTTTCCTCCCAAATTGAAGTATGTGAATCAGTTGCCCACTCCGACAGTTTCAATTTGAGAGCCTGGAAAGGTATTGGATTTTCCAAATTGACACCCTCCAGTAAAGAACCCTTCCTGGCCAGTTCAACTGCAATCTCGTTTCCCATTATACCACTGTGTCCTGGGATCCATATGATTTCAAGTCTGCCTCTTGTAGTGAAGTTTGCAATTTCTTCCTTACATCTGAGGACAGTCCTTGATCGAGGATATCGCCCTGATAGCCGCGAGACTGTCCGAAAATATTTTCACGTCTCCGGGGCTTGGAATTGCCCGTACGTCAATAGATCTTATGCATTCCGTTATCGCGATCACTTCGGCCTGAAAGACAGAGTTGTGGTCCGGAATGCGTAGGTATGTGCCATTGGAACGGTCCTCATCATAGAAACCTATACCAGTCCTACCATGCAGACTAGATCCGTCTGTGTAGTAGTGTGACCCTGGAAGGTTTCGTAGAAAATTTTCGTTCAACCAGCTTTCCCTATCAGGTATCCTTATACTGCAGGGTATGTTTGTCGACACTTCCGCGATTCTATCACAGCTAAAATCCACTGTGTTGAATTCCGGTATCTGGTCCAATATTGTTTGGTGTCTGGTCATATGGTCGGTGATGTATTCCCCTGTTACTCTTAGTCGTAACATGGCCAGAGCTGCCTCATATTTAATTCTAATCTCGATCGGGTGCATAGATGGAATCGTCTCTAAAGCCCTCGTAGATGTAGTCCGTATTGCGCCGCTAATTCCTATGCAGCAGAGGCGTTGTATTTTTTGGAATGGTTTAATATAGCATTTCCTGTTCATTGATGTCCATGTGACTACGGATGCGTAGGTTAGAATTGGTCTAACGACGCTTGTGTAAAGCCAATGAGTCATCCTCGGGTTTAAACCCCATAGTGGACTTGCAGTCAAGTGATCTCGACGGCTGTGGGCCCGCTTGCTCACCACACTTAGCCGCCGGTACTGGGTTATTTAGGCCCTGCACCGTAACTTTATTTTCATGAGTAGACATATCATGGGTTTAGTTTGTTTTCGGGAACCACCCCTATCCAGTTTTTGGTCCGCGGGGAGTGCATGACCCCCGAAAATCATCATCCTCTTGTAGAAACAAACTTTTGTTATAAAGTAAGTTTTTACCTGGTTACGATGATCTTTAAGCTAAGATGTTCTCTAATATTAATCTTCTGCGAGTGCCGGTAAGCATTTGTATCAGAGCTATAAGGGTACATCCCAGCCCCCCCTATCCGCCACCTGGGGACGCGCCGATGGGAGACTGGCATCTTCCGCACGAAAATCGCGAATACGAAAAAATCGCTAAAATCAAAAAATCAGAAAAAACATAAATCTCCAAAGACAAAAACCGCCAAAATCGAAAATCGCAAATAACAAAAATCACCGAAAACAAAATAACAGAAAACAAAAAACGCTAAAGCCAAAAATCGATAAAATTCAAGAATCGTTAAAAACAAAAATTGCCAAAATAAAAAATTGCAAAAAAAAAAAATCGCCAACATCAAAAATAACAACAAAAAACACAATAATCGCCAAAACCGAGAATTAAATTGTATTGTATAAAGAGGTGTTTGAAGTACTGCGACCAAAGTGATCTATTGTACTGCCCTCTGCTAATAGGTCGTCCCAATAAACTCTCATCCAAACCCGAAGCCCTCAGGAATTCGAGGATGTTGGTTGGTTCTAGTAATTTTATGCCGCTACCTAGTATTTGGAAGGAACCCAGGTGCTTTTTCCTTTTGTTCATTAGCGCTCCACTGTTCTCAGGTATGTGCTCTGGTGATTCGGCTTCCTCATCACAGAATCTGCACATGGGGTTTACTACAATTCCTATCCTACTCAGATGTTCCCTGAGGCCACAGTGACCAGTTAAAATCCAACGACCAAAATCTCTTCTTGTTGTAGCCACCCAACAACATTTTGGATTGCCTTAAGCCCAAGTGACTCGAGAAAAATTCCCATACTCCATTTCCTATTCCACAAAATGATTCCGTCCCTATTAATTTTGTGGAAGCTCCCCTTCTGACAAGTTCATCAGCTTGCTCATTACCTTGAATCCCAATGTGTCCCGGGACCCAACAAAGCTTCTGTAGACAATCCCATACTAACTTAAGAGTCTACTTCATAGGAGCGCTCGAATGGCAGCTTGACTATATGATAATACGGTTATGTCCCGTCTTTTGTACTTCCTATTCAAGTTGATTTGTGCACATCTATCGATGGCATAAATTTCCGCTTGGAAAATGCTCGTGTGTATTCCCATTGGCACGGAGTATTTGGTTCTAGGCCCGAAGATTCCCGCCCCTGTGCCACTTTCGGTTTTTGACCCATCTGTGTACCATTTGATTGTATCTTCTCTTACAGAATATGAAGTTCCGTAATAAAGTATGAAGTTCCGTAATAAAGTATTTCCTGAAATCATATTTCTTCTCAGCCCTGTCAATGGGGCAATCTAGGAGGGAGTAATCATTAACTTGGCTTATTCGGTTCCATTGCCCTTCATAAAGCCTGGTTATAGGATTATCTCCCTTTATCCTGATTACCGTTGCCAGGGCTTTCCTCTACAGTGGGCTTAGTTCCAATAGTGCTTCAAATGACGCCGTTGGGCACGTCCTCATTGCACCCATTATCCCAATGCACGCTAATCTTTGTATCTTAAAAACCGAGAATAGCGAATAACAAAAATCGCCAAAATCAAAAATTGCCAAAACCGAAAATCGCAAAAATTAAAAATTGGAAAAACAAAAATCGACAAAATCAAAAATCGACAAAATCAAAATCGCCAAAAAAAAAAAAATAAATAAAATGGTTTTCTACAAAATGTATTCCCTTTCTTAAAACAGTATATAAAGAACAATACTCAAAATAGCAACCCTTCTTGAAAAGTACCACATCATAAACTTGTACCATTTCTTATTTCTTTATATTTTTGTTTTGAAACTAATGTCCACGCCACTCAATTTCCACACCCAGCCGAACCAGAGGGCACAATCTAATAACGTAGAGACCGCGTACACATTATGGTCCAGACCCTGACGGATTCCAAAACAGCTGGCCAAAAACCAATACAGATCTATGTACGTCATCAGCTGATAATAAGCAAGAGATAAATTAAAATACTAACAACAAAAAATAGTCAATTTAGGTAATGAATTATTTCGCGCTTTACTTTCAATACGTTACAATTAAAATCAACGAAATTGTGTAGCACATTATAATCATGACAAATTCTACGGCGAGGATAACAAATAGTCCTAAACTAGTCCAAATGTTAAAATTTAATTTTGACAAAAGAACTCTGAATGATAAGTCATCAATACTCCAATCTAAGCTACGTAGATAGAACAGCAAAAATTTTCGGCACAGGATTAATTGCAGACTTAATTGGCGTGAACCTGATGATATGGATTCCATGTTATGGATGCATATTCTAAAATTGGTCTTGCAAGCCCTGCATAAAGTTGTTTTTTATAACATATGGATCAGAAAACTATTTAGCCCACTTTTTTACGATACCAAGAGTAGATCTTGTCTTATTAAAAATCATACTAATGTGACCATGGAAATCAAGTTTCCTATTCACACGAAAATCGAAAAATGTTTGTACTGTATGCAATACTATTCTATTAATGCAATACTCGTTAGAAATTATCCTCCCGCTGTGGAATACCACATGTTTATATTTCTCAAGATTCAGTTCTATCAAGTTCACATTATACCATTCAACTAATAAATCAAGCTCACGATGAAGATTAATATGGCCATTTATGTCATTGAATATCGATGAAATTCGATATTACAGTCGGAAGATCATTTAAGACTAATACAAACAATGATGGGCCCTAATAAAAAATTGACTTTTCTTACAAAAGATCGCTCTCTCAAAAAAAGTATCATTTCTTAAAAAATTAAATTTCTTTAAAAAGAAAATTTTTTTTAACAAAAGATACAATTTCTTTTGTTAAAAAAGTAACTTTCCTCTAAGTACCTCTTCCTTTGCTCAAAAAAGCGCTTTTTTAAAGTACTTTACCTACATTTCCTGAACAGATAGCCTTCCCTTAAAAATTTACCTTTCATTAAAAAGTAAATTTTGTTAGAAAATTATCTTTTCTCAAAAAAGTACAATTTTTTTAAAAAAAACAACGTTATTATAAAATTATACCACTTGTTAGAAAGTACATTTTCATAAAAAGGTAAATTTTATCAAAAAGTACCTTGTCTATCTTTTCTTGGAGAAGTACTTTTACTTAAGAAATAACATTTTCTCAAAAATACCTTTTCTTAAAAAAGTAAATTTTTGTAAGAAAAGTATATTTTCTTAATAAACATTTCCTTAAAAATTACCTTTTCTTAAAAAGTACATTTCTTAAAAAAGGAAATTTTTATAAGAAAAGTAGATTTTATTAAAAAATATTTTTCCTTAATAACGCGTGTAGCTTACAAGACATTTTTTTCAATTAATAATTAATTATAAATTGCAAAATAATTGAATATTTATGTTAATTTTATAATAGAAATTTAATTATATTAGTAAACTGTATTATAATTAGAGATAGCAGAGCCCAGCCCTCGAAATTCGAGTGCAAATTCTAGGAAATTTTATTTTTCTCATTTAATAAATAATTTTGTAAAAGCCTAATGGAATGCTAATCAATTGTAGCCAATTCACAATTCATTAAATTTCATTATAAATATTTGTTGAACATAAGGAAGATATATAAATGGTTTTGTAAATAAATCACTTTAAAGCAGCCCAAAGATATGCTAATCATTTTTAGCCAATTCACAATTCAACACAGAGCTTGTAAGATTTACAATAAACACGCACATAATATGTGTTTTATGTATGGGTTAGTAGCAACTTTATGTGAGCATTACTCCAAAAAAAAATATGTTCCAAACGCTGCAAACCTGTAAATCTATTGGACAGCTAAAAAGAAATACCTTTCAAATGGGTTATTTTTCTTTCAAAATCGGTTATTATTAAAAAAATATTAATTATAATAATTAACTTTTCTGTAAAAAGAAGAGTATCTTTAAAAGTTACATTTTTAAAAACTATTTTAAATTCCTTTTCAAAAAAAATATTTTTTCTTAGAAAAGTAAGTTTTTTTCAAAATTACTTTATCTTCAGAAGCACCCTTTGTTAAAAACGTATCCCTTAAAAAACTACATTTTCTTAAAAACGTACATTTTCTCAAAAAAAAAAAAAAAAAAAAACTTGTAGAACAAACGTATTTTTTCTTAAAACAAATATTTTTTCCTGAAAATTTTTTCTTATAAATTTCATTGATTTAACATTCTTAAATCTACTTATATTATTTATTCAAATTATTTATATAATAATCCAACCCAAAAAAACAAATTTTTATTAAAACTCTTTCTTTCCTTATGAATATGAGTTTTGAATCTCTCCGTGACTGTACGTGACTTTGCGTGACTATTTTGAAATTAATATTTGGCCACAACAAGCCTATGGACCAAGTTTCAGATTGATTGGATGAGGGGAAATGGGTCTTAAATCACTCCTTGACTGTGCATGACTATGCGTGACTGTGCGTGACTACGATAAAGTTACTCGTTTTTTTACATCAAGTCTATCGACCAAGTTTCAAGTCGATCGGATAAGAGGAAATGGGTTTTAAATCACTCCGTGACTGTGCGTGACTATTCGAGACTGCGTGACTACCCCAAAATTAATCTGTAGTCACAACGTTCTAACGTTTGAATTTTCTCACAGAATATTGGAAAATTACTTTTTTTTTTCAAAAATTTATTTATCTTACAGAAATGCTTTCTCTAAAAAAAATCCTTTTCCTAAAGAATTAACTTTTTCCAAAAAAAAATAAATTTTCTTAAAAAGTACATTTTCTTAAAAAAGTACTTTTTAAAAGCCCAGTTTTTTTTAAAAGTAACCTTTTCAAATAAGTGTATTTAGAAAAAATTACATTTTTAAAAAATAGCTTTCTTTTTTTGAAAAAGTACATTTCCTTAAATAGGTGCTTTTTCTTCAAAAGTACCTTTTTTAAAAAAAATACCTCTCTTGGAAACGTATTAGCATCAATTTTCAACGGCTGGTTAGTTAAATACGTATGAATACAATCTCCACAAATCCATATTTTTATACCTTATACCACTATTTTGTCAGCATATGTGACCTTCTCCGAGAAAAGGGACCTAGTGTGTGAAAATGAAGTTTTGAGAAAAACACATTTAAAGTTTCATAACGCATTATCACTTTGAACACACCTTCAGTTGGGAGATGCGGTTTGGTATGGTTAGTTATGATTGGGTGCCGACTTTGGTGACGTCATGCCTACGTGGTGACGTATTTTTTTTCGCTTTTAGTGTGACAATACCTTTGCTATTGTTGCTGCTCTGTTCGCTCTCAGCAAAGGGTTGATGTGCGTATACTAATACGAAGAACATTGTCAAAATAACTATAAGAAAGGAAAAGAATAAAGTGACGCTTCAGTCTTGTGCCAACTGTATAACGAGTGTTATCACAATATCTCAACGTTGTTTCGCAATTTTGGTTCTTTTGTAATTTTGTTACTAAGCTGATGTTAATTTGAAGTAATTTTTATAAAAATGGATATTTCTGACAGTTTTGATGATGATTTAAAAAGACTAGACTCGGTTTATGGCGATGATGAGATCGATATGACGTTATCTGAAAGTGTCGGTGCTAATACTTCGGGACTAACTGAAAATCAAAGTTTTTTGCATGATGTTTCCAAACCCAATATTATATCCGAATTGGAGGAATCCGTTGAAGACATACAGGAGTCTATGAACATCGATTTGATGTACGGAGAAAAATCCGAAGCATGTTGTTCGAAAGAATGAAGAAATCGAAGCACCGGATCATGAGAAAAAGAAAGCTGAAGTCGAAGAAAATCGAAGTACCAGATCACGAAACACTAAAAAAAAGTCCAAACTCCAAAAAAATTCGAAGACTGACGAAAAAAAAAACAATTTAAATCAAAAAAAAAAATAAAATTTTAATGTTTTTCTCATTTTTATCGCTTTTCCCAAGTTCGTTTTGTACTTTTTTATGGGGGTAAATACATTTTTATCAGAAATCTAACTCATTTCATCTTATTCTACACCCTTTTAAGTACCAGAATCCACTCTTAAGTCCAAACCCGTTTTTTGACACACTAGGCCCCTTTTCTCGGAGAAGTTCACATATAATAATATTTGGCCCACCCTCTTTTATTACAACTATCGGTTGAGAAAAACTTTCTGAATCAACTTAGCGATGTCCGTCTGACTGTCCGTCGGTCTGTGTGTCCATATTAACCCTTTAATGAAATCGCAATCAGGTCGCAAATATTAATATTTTTTGATAAAATTTGGTACATAGGATTTCATTGGCTATAGGACGGACGCTATTCAAAATTGATTGAAATAGGTGCCTGTTCTCCTATGAGATCGACTTAAATTGCCATAAGATGCAATTTATCACATAGATCCCGGACAAATTTGGATTGTTTGTGTTTATTACAAAAATTGACTCTGACTGTCGTGGGGCAACCCCATTGCCCCTTATCAAATTGATCTGAAACTAGGCCCATAGTTTCGTTGTGACTACAGATTAATTTTGGGGTAGTCGCACATGGTCTCGTGTAGTCACGCACAGTCACGGTCATGCATAAGGAAAGAAAGAGTTTTCCTAAAAACTTTGTTTTTATGGGTTAGATTATTTCTTGATCCAATTTGAGTTGATACCCATTCTAGAATCCCATGGTATATGGTATCGTATCGTCGGTGTAAGCCGACTATATTTTTCTTGTTTCTATTAAAATTGCTTATATAGAAATATCGTTAAAAAAAAATCATGTGAGTCCGTGTAAACATCTAGTAATTAAAGATTTTTTATGTCATTTTTTAAAATCAAACAGAAAGCGTCATCTATGTATCACTTACAGCAAAAACTGTTTCAGCTTATTCAACAACCATTTGCTGTAAAACGTTAAAAATATCCCAATATAAACGTATATAACTGATACATAGATGACGCTTTTAAAAAAGTGGCATAAAAAACAATGTTATATCATAATTTTTTCACCAATACAATCATAAGTCACACAGCGTTATGTGTCAGCTCTCACCTATTACGTTTACACTGTTTTTGTGATTGTATTGTGAAATAGAAATTTACCCCCCTGCGCGTATAGATGTTTACACATCAAAAACTCTAAAGCTTGACTTTTCTCACATACAGTGAGGTACAGAAAATTAGCTGAAAATTTGTTTCTTACACGTGTTAATTTGAGAAAAATGCTAATTGAATTTTCTCTTGGGGGGAAATGTGAACAATGTCAATATTTCATGCAATAAAAAAAGGACAAACTAAAAATTAAATATAAAATTATAAACCTTGAATAAAAAAAATAAATTAACGTCCACACTCCCATAAACAGAGTACATACAAAAGTGAAGGCTCTCAAGGGAGGCAACTATTTGTAAAATACACATTCTATTGTTTTGTTAAGCATTTTTAAAAAGAAAGTTAAAGTCTTTCCTTACATTTAGTTTCAAATGTTGGTAACTTACACTGAATAAATTTAAAAGCTGATAGAATGAGGGATTTGCAACTTCCCTCAATCTCATCGTGAAAAATGAATTTAAGTGTCATCCTAATAAATAAACTGTTTCGTTTGACCAATACAAAAGAAATGTAATTAAATGAAACATAAAATATACAGACCGAACATAAAAAATAAGGAATAATATAGAAAGTTCTAAAAAACGTTTTTCTTGCTCTTAAAATGTTTGAAAAAAAAAAGTTCAGTAAAAGAAGGCGCGTCAGTATTTAAAACAATATAAGAGAAACGATGAGTAAGAAACAAAAAAACTGTCAATGGCACTGGTACTACTGGCACTCATATAAGCACCACGAAACGTAGCGCTCCAAAATAGTTTTGAAATGTTTTAAAGATTTTCAAAAGAGGAAAATTTGGAAGATACATTTTTTATTTGAAAACAAATTTTCAGTCTAAAATTGAGTATTAAAGTGAAAGCACAGATAGAAAATTGTTTTATATTGAATACATAAAAAAAAAAATAAAAAATCCAACCAAGTACAATATTTATTATGAGTCCGAAGCACTTTAGTTTATTTTGAAAATATTCCGAAAAACATTGGGTTGTTTGTGTGCGTGTGTGGTTGGTTGTGTGCCTTAAAAATGACGCATTCACTTATTCAAGTTTAGATATTAGATAAATGTTTATTTATGAAAAAAGAAAATAAAAATCAGATAAATTATGAAAAAATAAACAAAAAATTCGGAATTCAGCAAAAATTAAAATCTTCTGAAAAAAATATACTTAATTTAGCATAAGTGGTGCAAAAAATTAATTGTGCAATAAATAAAATATTATTTATTTAAAAAAAAAAAACCCCCGATCTACGACTTTGGTCTACCACCCACCACAAAAATGAACTTGTTTTTGGTTTTAACAATTCTATCATCGTTTTTCATCACAGGTTGGTTGTTTCTAAAAACTCTCTTTAAATCTTCTGTATTGAATAGTTTGATTTTTTTTTATTATAGCCTCAGCTATACAATGTTATAATTGTGAATCGGTAATGGAAACAAATTGTGGTGAAAATTTCGATATGGAAGAACATTTTAAAATCGATTGTGATCAAGTTGGACCAGCTCGTTATATGTTAAATGATTTGGAATCATTAAATGCAACAGCTTGTATGAAAAAAATTTATAAAGGTGAGTCGTTTTCGGGCAATTAAAATTTATTTTGTTATTTTACAGCATCACACTGTCTGTCAATTAAGAAAAATTTAATAAAAATATTTAAATGTGGGTGTTGCAATTTTTTGTGATTTTTATTTTTATTTTTATTATTTTTTTTTTGTCAACACGAAATTTATAATTAATCTACTTTGAAGAAAAGGTCAAATCAAAAATTCTTACTGAATTTTGATTTAAATAAAATAAATAATAATTTGAAAATTTGTTTATCTCTTCCATACAATAAACCAAATGCTTTAAATATGTACGTATAGGTACAAATTATTTTTTCGCGTTACTTATCATTCATCAACATATGTGGTTTTAAAAATACTTGCAACTATGTGCAGTGTTGTGCAAAAGAGAAGCAAAATGGCAAAATTTTTAATAAAATTGCAAACACTTAAGATTCCACATATATTTGATTTTATATATACTCTTACGAGGGCAATCCCAGAACAACACGATCTGACGTATAGATGGCGATAGTAGTTAGAAAAAAATTACTTTGCTGAAAAGTGGCAACCTTATAAAATATAAATTTTATGTTTGAAGGCGCCACATTATTTAGTATTTCTTTGGCAGATATCAAAAATAAACGGTGTCTGTGAATTTGTAAACATGGAAAAAAATGGTCACCGTTATGTAGTTCAATACTTTCATTTGAAAGGTCTCAGTCCAATCGATATTAAAGCTGAGTCTGTTTTTACGACACTAAAATAGTGGATGTCAAAGTTTAAGAGAGGCCGTAAAAGCTGCCAGGGCGAACACCGCACAGTGGGATCGTTTCATACATTTCTTGGCAAAAAGTATGAGGCGAGCTAGTGCAATGTTGAAATTTGGCCCAGAACCTTTTATCAACTCAATTATGAAAAGGTTTCATCAAAATTGACCACGCCCATCACCTCCCGCCCATATAACCCGAAAGGATTTTTTCGCCCCAAATTTTTCTTTACCAAAACTCATGAAACCTGGCACAAGTCATCAGTGTTGTGAAGTTGGGGTATCTGGAGAATTTCATGGAAATCGGCCACGCACATCGCCCCCTGCCCACACACCCGAATATGAATTTTTCGCCCCAAATTTTTATTTCTTTACCAAAAGTCATGAAACTTGGCACAAGTCGTCATGTTATGAAGTTTAGATATTTGGAGAGTTTCAATGAAAGTGGCCACGCCCATCACCCACAGCCCACATACCCGAATATGAATTTTTAGACCGGCATTTTTATGTCCTTACCAAAAGTCATGTAACCAGTAACAAGTCATCAGTGTCGTAAAGTTGAGATATCTGGAGGACTTCAGGAAAATCGTTCCCGCCCATCGCCCACAGTCCATATACCCGAATATGAATTTTTGGACCCGAATTATTATTTCTTTACCAAAAGTCATGAAACTTGCCACAAGTCATCAGTGTTATGAAGTTTAGATATTTGGAGAGTTTCATGACTTCAAGTGTTTCAAGTGGCCACGCCCATCGCTCACATACCCGAATATGAATTTTTAGACCCGCATTTTTATGTCCTTACCAAAAGTCATAAAACCAGTCACAAGTCATCAGTGTCGTAAACAGTCCATATACCCGAATATGAATTTTGGACCCGAATTTTTGTTTCTTCATTAAAAGTCTTGTAACTTGTCTCAAGTTAAAATTTTGTTTTTGAAACAAACTGAAAAAGTTTTGTAATTTGGCTTAAAAGCTATAAGTAACAATATTTTACCATGAAAAAAGCTATGTGAGTCAGATCACAGGGGAGATGTGTTTTGCATTAAGCCTAGTTTAATTAGCTGTTATATATATTGTCATATTTGTGATTGTGTTATACTTGTTGGATGTTGAATTAGTTGTTATACTTCGATATTGTTATATTTGTAATAGTGTTATTCTTGAGGATTGTTGAATTAGCTGCAATTATTTTATTGCACCAATACCATCATAAGTCACACCGTTTTTGTCTAACTCTGCTTTTGCAATTGTATTGTGAAATAGATTTTTACTCCCCTGAGCGTACAAATATTTGCACATCAAAAAATAACTGAAACAAGATAAACGTTATAATGACTGATAAATATTTTTACGATGGAAAACATCAGTATTTGTTGCGACTCTGCAACAACGTTAGTCTATACTTTCTACAGTCCATATTTAGAGCTTCTTCATCATTTTATATCGTGTTTCTTTAAATTACTGAAATGCAGTCTTGTGACTTTTTTTAATAAAATTTATGACTTTGTTCAACTGTATTATCTGAATTTTGTTTATTAAATCATAAGAATACACTCCCAAGTGTTATGCACTCAAAAATTATTATACATCGGAAAATGACAGAAAATTCGGAGATGAGAAAGTTGACCGCAAGATGGGTACAGTGAATGCTCACAATAGAATAAAACCAGCATCGTAAAGAAGTTATAGTAAAGTGTTTGCCGATGTTTTATCATGTAACCATGGATGAGATATGGGAACAGTCAAAACGGTGGACTGAAGTAAGAGAATCGTGTTCAAAGAAGGAGATGATACGAGAGTTTTTGCGATGCACATGAAATAATTTGTATTGATTGTACCATGCGACATTACTTATTGGAATTGCACAAGACCATATCTATAATTTTAATAGGTAAGCGATTTCTTGTGACCGATGTCTTGTTAAACAGTATTATCCCGATTTTGACCAAACGTTTATTATTTGAAAGGTATTTCTTTTTGGCTGTCCACCAGAATTACAGATTTTTAAATTTTTATGTTTTTGGAAGTAAAATGCATTTAAAGTTGCTACTAACACATACATCAAATTATATAATTCCATGTGTGTGTTTATTAAATTTGTTAATATATTTATAGAAAAAAATTAGTTTGTTTTCTTCATTCACAATAATAATTATGTTGAATTGAAAAATAGTCTTGGACATAAACCAATAAATAATATTTAAAAAGTGTTGAATTGTGAATTGGCTAAAATTGATAAGCATACCTTTAGGGTCTTTATTAAATGAAAAATAAAAATTTCCTAGAATTTGCACTCGAATTTCGAGGACTGGGTTTCAGTATTTCATTTTCTGATCTTTTATCCTTTTTAAGGGACTTCAAAATTTAAAAATTTATAAAAATTTATTTAAATATTTTAATTTAATTTTTGTCCAGATAAAAAAATAAAGATATTTTTTATTTCCAGAGATCATCCTCTTTCATTTAATATCCATACAATTAGTATGATATATTGAAAAAATTTTTAGAAATTTGTATATCGTTAAAATCCTTTAAAAAGGAGAAAAGAAGATCATAAAATTAAAAACTGAGAACGTAGCTTTACTATAAATGATATCTACTTTCATTGTATATAGTCTTGTTCAAGTCCACTACAGAAAAGCAATCATTATGGCAACTTTTTCCAGCGCTTAAGTCATTAAATTAAGGAAAATATGTCGCATTTGTGATGGCTAATTTGAGGAGCTGGACAGTTCTTACAGGATATCGAAGCTATTTAAAATTGCTGGGAAAAGTGTAGCGAGCTAAAAGGAGAATAGGTGGAGAAATAACGAAAAAATTTCCCAAATTTTTTGTGTTTTCTTTGTCAGGTCGGATTGTTCTGGGACCGGCCTCGTATTTGTATAAACTAGCTAACGGCTTGAAGTGGTATCCTGATCAGGTAAAATTTTAGATAATGATCGATGTATTTAACAAGGGCTTATAATAGGTCGGAAGTCGTTGTGCAAATTATATATTTTAACTAATGTTATTGCGATAGAGAGCATGATCAATTTCCATCTTGTGAACTACCTAGATGCCAACTCACTTCTTAATGATCAACAGTATGGCTTACGTAGAAATCGTTCCACGGAAGACCTGTTAGCTCTACTTTCTGAGCGCTGGACTCGATCCATTCAAAATTTTGGTGAAAGTAAAGTGGTTTCTCTAGATATTTCCAAGGCGTTCGATCACGTGTGGCATGGTACATTGATATTCAAGGCTTATTGCATTTGGAGTCGGTTCTGACTTCTCTCGATTTTTATCGAGTTTTCTCAGAGACCGAACAACACGTGCTGTTATTGATGGGGTCTCATCTAATGAGTTTCAGCTTAATTCAGGGGTACCCCAAGGTTTCGTTATTTCTCATTCTCTTTTCTTTATCATTCTGAACGACGTTCTTGGTCAAACTTTTAAATCTATATTCTATTTCGCAGATGACAGCAGCATTTGGCATTCATTTTCCTTTAATTGTAGGCCAAGCCTCTTGGAGGTTGGGGGCAAAAGGCGGACAATGAATGACACACTCAATCAAAACTTGTTTTGGAGCTACTGGACCCTGTGCAAAGGGGGCGTTAGCGCTCATAAATGACAGTAGGGTATCCAACTCTATTGACTCATTGGAATATCGTCGGAATGTGGGTTGTGTAGCACTGTTCTATAGATACTACCATGGGAAATGTTATTCTGAGATTAGCGAACTAATTCTAATTGCCCGAGTTTCGGTGCGCTTTACTCACTTCTCCAGTAGATCACATGCGTTTCTAGTCTATTGCCTAGTTGACCGTACAACGCATTACAGAGGAAATTCCCTTATCAGTCGAACTAGTCGTATGTGGAATAAACTCTCCGCGCAGGTTTTTCCTGACAGTTAAAATCTAATAAAATTTAAGTCAAATATCCACAAAAACTACTCCCTCTTTCCTCCTTCACATAACCTATTTTCCTGAGATCAACACAATGTGCTGCATCCGTAGGGGGCATCCCCTGAGTGTTGATCAATAATATAAAAAAAAGCTACAATACAGTGCTAACTTTTTGACATTTATGATTAGTATACTGTAGCAAATCATTATGAATAGACGCGTGCTTGAACAACGCTATCTGTCATCGATTCCCGCAACTTATAAATGACTTCGATATTTTTATGGCGCACATAATCCTTCATCGGAGCAAGTCATCTGTCGAACTGTGAATAGATTTCATACCACATACTTTCTAAATTATGCAGTAACACCAACACGTCGAAGGAATGTGCCTACTGAAGAGATTATCGTCACTTGAACTAAAGTGTGACTTTTCGATTTTCATCGGTCGCAGATATTGGAGCCCTGTCCGTCTAATATATACAAAATTTTAAGCAAAGATCTTGGCCTACATGTATAAGGTCCAGCTGGAGTGGAAATTGGGTTTTAGAGCATTTGAAACTGACGCGATATTTTATTGCAAAATTGTGTTCGGCGAAGAGGCTCATTTTTGGCTTAATGGCCGCATATGGACTGAGACAAGTCCAAAACAGATCCTGCAGACTCCATTACATCCAGATAAATGCACCGTTTGATGCAGTTCACACGCTCGTGGCGTCATCAAACCTTATTTCTTCAAAAATGAAGCCGGGTTGAAATGTGTCAAAAGTGAGGATTAATTCAAAAGTTGAAGTTAATATATTGCAACAATTGTTGGTACCGAGTTACAGATAGATAGATAGAATTCACCATCAATACTTTTTTTATACTATATCAAAGTTTAATAAACTTCGCTAATTAAGTGCAAAGTGGTAAAAATTAAAAAACTACGAATTTCAAGTATGTTTATTTGGTTGTTTGTTCTAAAATCAAAACTTTTTTTTAAATGGAAGCTTCAACTTCAGGTACTGGGCTGTCTTGTTGATAATTTTTTTTTTAGAAAAATGTAGAAATATCTAAATATTGAATATTTTTAAAATATATATAGAGTTTTTAAGTGTTATCGGGTGAGATCGGGTAAATCTGTTTCCACAGTAAATAACTACGGGGTTTCAGCTTGTGGATTCAAAAAAAAAAACCTTTTGCGTATATTTGCAATCACGCAAAATATTTAACTTTCTTTTAAAAGTGCCCAGTTGCAAATCAATATATGCTGCAAACGCAGCATAGCTAACATTTGTCCATAGTTTTGGTTTTTGTTTTGTCTTTACTTTCGTTACATACTGTTTGTTATTGCTATTGTACATATGTAACCTAGTACTTCGAAATTTTATTTTAGTGATCATGCATATTAGAATGGAACAAAAAGTGAAAAAGTACAATGATAAGACAAATTGTAGAAAACTCTTTAAATTAAGAAAAATTGATCGTCAAAATAGAAATGCATTATATGAAATAAAAGTTACTACTATTACCTTATTCTACAAATTGAAGAAAACAGGAAATCTCAATATTACAGACTGTGGAATAACATTTGTTTAATTCACCATACTTAACCCTGGTACGTTTTAATAGTTTGATTTTCAGTCCACTCTAACGAAAAATCCCAAATAGAAATGATAAAAAATACTTTTAAAGTCCTACTAAGTGGTGTCCTACTGATCGTTTGCCAACCGAAGCCACGCTTTGGAAAATCTAACGATGGCATTACTGCCAGACTCCCAGAATGCCGTTGTTTATGCACAAATTACAAAAGTGGACAAAGAATTGATAGAGCGAATGCATTGATATTGATTATTATTGATTATTGTTGTGGACGTGAGATTCAAGTTGAAAAGTTTATAAACTATACTCACAACACGACCAGACATTTCGTTAAGCTCTACCCCATGGTTTTATATCCCTCCCACATTACATAAAATCTTTATTCACTGGCCAGAAATAGCATCACATGCAATATTGCCCATTGGCCAACTATCTCAGCAAGCTCAAGAAGCTCAAAACAAAGATATAAAAAATTAATGAGAAAAGTATAATAAAAATATATATTTTTTTAAATACGGCTTCCCTAAATTATCCTCATTTTGACTATCATTCAACCCACTGTGCAGCATATCCTTATTGTTGTTGTTAAATATATGAAAGCAATGTGTGTGCGTTACTTGCACTGCAGTTGTTTTCGTGGGACTATCAATACTATTAAAGAATTAACTAATCCCTGTTTTGGAATGCTAAACTCTTTGTTTTTACGAATTAAATTGTTCGTGTTTATTATTTGAAAAAAAAAAGAATTGTCACACTACGTCTAGTTGCGTTTGGTTTCTAAATTTTCTGTACGGTTTTTGTCTTTACTGTAATACGAAATTCCGCATGGAGTTGAAAAATGTTAATAAATAATTATCAAAATTATGGGTTTAAGCCATTCTGGGCCTCATAAATAATATGATGTCAAAAAAAGTAAAAGTTTAGTTTTTTTATTTATTAAAATTAATAAATTATTTAAAAGTTGTGTGTAAAAAACTTAAAAATTATATTAATTTTACTTTTTTTCCGTCCTTGCACTTATGAAAGCTTTTTTGAGCGTAAGAGTCATCTTGCGGTTGTTAGTAAATAATAGTGTTAGATAACATTACGTTAACAGTATTTGCTGCGGTTACCAGTAGGATGTTATTTTACATATTTTCAAACTTTTATATAAAGCTTTTAGTTCAAATTAATAATGTAACTAACAGAAGAATTCAATAATGTAACTAACAGAAGAATTCATGAAATATTTCATAAAGTAAATGGCTCCGTTGAATTCTTCTGTTAGTTACATTATTAATTTGAACTAGCAACTATGCTATCTGAAATAATGTACAGTTATACAGTGTATTTTCTTGATATTTTTTTAAACAAATCTTTTTTAGTTCTTCATTCGCAACTATATAAATAAACATACGAAAAAAGAACATTTTAAATTAAATTATTATCCAATAGAAATGGAACATTTAGATGAACCAAATATAATTGAAAATTTACTTGATTTATTTATTATTATTATTATTATTAATTATTATTAATTATTATTATTAATTATTATTATTAATTATTATTATTAATTATTATTATTAATTATTATTATTAATTATTATTATTAATTATTATTATTAATTACTATTATTATTACTGTTATTATTATTATTATTCATTATTATTTATGAATTGGCTGTTGAGACATCAGATTTGGACAATAGTGAAGAAGTATTCACTTTGAAAGCAGGGGTCGAATCGTCGCATTCATTATCGAAATTTTTTCAATTGAAGGTATTTCTTTTCCAAGTAAATACTAAGAGGAATTTTACTCTGTCACAGCTAACGAGTTAATGTCCATAGTTAATAGTAAAAGTAAAACGAGGTCTGACGATTGTCCGTGTTCTTAATCATCAAAATATAAAATTTTGATTGATTTTATTCGATATCGAATGCGATTATTACCCCTCAGAATACAACTAAAACATAATAACAAGAATACAAATGACTGTAAAAAAAATCATGAAAAACTTAAATTGTGAAAAAAAAAAATTCGTGAAAATTTCATAGTGTAAATGTTAATCAAAAATATTTCTCATAGATGAAATTTACATATAACTTATAACCATAAATTGTCTAAATTGTGATATTAGGGATGACAAAACAGGATTTTGTAAAAAATCCCGATAAGAAAAAATCTATTTATTATTCATTAAACTCAATGAAATTCTATTTCCTTTCTTTGCAGAGAATAAAGTTTTCAAATATGTACGCACCTGTTACTTTGGCGAAGTCAATGAAACTGAAATTGGTTGTCGTATGGATCCATCGGCGATGGACTTAACAGATGTTCAATGTTTTGTTTGTGATGATGAAAATTATTGCAATTCAGCACGGAGTTACAATGTAATCGGCGATAACTTAGCAGAATTATTAATACTTGTTTTAGTTGTTCTAATGGCGAATTTTTTAAATTAAAATGTGGTGTTTATAAATAGATGTATATTTTTAGTAGATCGACAAAAAAAAAAACTTATTTAAATCATTTCCAAATTATTTGATATGTTTTTAGTATGTAGTAAAATTTTGTTAATAGTATTTCCTTAGAAATAAATATAAGAATTTTGTTATTTTATTTATTCAAATTTTATCCAAAATTGTGTGAATATTTCTTTAATGGTGAAAAGAAAAACAATATGTAGTAGATATACGACAGAAATGAATGATGAAATTACAAAACTTTGACAGCCACTTTAAATAATACTGATCTCCATGTGTAGATATACAACAGAAACGGATAATGGAATTACGACTTTGAACTAGAGCTACTTTAAATAATACCGATCGACTTAGAATCACCACCTCCTCAGATTTCGAAATGTACTTTTCTTTTTCTACGTATCCATGTAAACCTTGTAATTATGTTATATGACGCACAAATTTATTTGTTTAAAATTTGAACATAAAAATATTTTTTTCTGTTAAAAAATTAATTTAATTTCATATATCCTTTCATCTGCAAAAAAAAAAAAAAATGTCTTAAAACAACTGCAATACCGGCTAAAACACGAAATTAATAGGATGTTACTCGAACATCGCAAATAACAACGAGCTGACAATAAATACCAATACTTATAACAACATCAACAGCTGATTTTTTAATGAACAAAACAACAAAACGGAACTAAGCAAACCGTTTAACCGACATTTAGTTTAGGTTTTATACATTTTTAACAAATTTTCTTTGAAAACTTTTGGATATTACAGATTTATTACGAAATTAAATTTCAACAAAATTCTGATACCACAAAATTACAAACAAAAAACAAGTGCCTACTCGCCGCCATTAGAATTGAAATTTTGTGACGAACTTCACTATTTCTTTGATAAAAACGACAAAAAACAAACATATTTCACAATATATTTTAAAATATTAATTTCAAACACATTTTTTCAAACATATTTAACGAATTTTTACACTTTTTCAACAAAATTATTTAATGTTTCGAAAATTTGGAATACGTTAGCAAAAATATTACACCGTACCAAACAAAAATCACACGAAAACTGAAACAAGTCTGTAAAGCAATAAGGAAAAATTATTTTTGATTGTTAGTAAGAGAGACGTAATACATAGCTTAGAGAAGAGAGCGTAAGAAATAAAACTTTCAGAGAGTGCATATTATAGCAAACAAGATAGTTTTTGTGTTTTAAATAGTATTTATTATTATTATTATTTCAGCTCTATCTAGGAGCTAAACTATTAATTGATTGATTGATAAATTATTAATGAGTAATTGATTATAAAAGGTTCTTCTTTATATACATATTTTCAACCTATATTAACAACAACAATGTGTTACCTGCACTTGGGTCAGCATAAACATAAGTGTGCCAGCGTAACAACAACATACAATAAGAATATACGCAGTCATACAATGTTTTGCAAATGCAGTGGTCAACAATATTGATATTTGTTATTTCCGCATTTGCAAACATTGTACGCTATGCAGTGTGGGTATTATACAGCACACTACGAAAGTCGTGTCACGCTACACCTTCCTTTTTTATAAGAATGTTCATATAACATTTTGTTCTATGGACATTCTTTTATTATTTGTACTGTTGGGTTTTTTTTTTTTTTTTTTTTTTTGTGGTTGTATCAAGTGCAAGTTTCACATTTTACAATAAATTTATTTTATTTTATTTACAAATATAGATTTAAAGAAAAGAATGCATATTGTTTATTTAATATTGTATAACTTAAGTCTATTCTTATGAACTATTTGTTCTTTATTTGTTTTCTTATCAACTATGGTTACATTATTTCTGAAATCTATTTTCTTAATTTTATATGGCCCTTTATATGCCATCTCTAACTTATGTCCTGCATCATTTCTTACTAAGACTAAATCTCCTATTTTAAAATTGTAATCTAATTTTGTTTTATCATAATTAATTTTTTGTTTTATTTTATTTATATCTAATAGTTTTTTAACTCTATCTATTGCTACTTCTAATCTAAATTTAATTTCCTTAGCATAATTATCTATATTATAAAGTGGTGCAACTCTATCTACTTCACTAAATTGTCTAAAATTGTTTGGAATTTTTCCAAAAATAAGTTCATAAGGGCAATAATCATGTACTGTAGATGGTGTAGTGTTAAAACAGTACGTGAAATATTTGAGCCATTCATCCCAGTCGTCTTTATCTACTGATATGTAGTTTCGTACGTATTCGTTAAAAGTCCGGTGACTTCTTTCTATTGTACCTAGTGTCTGGTGATGATATGCTGTCGATGTGCGTTTATCTACCTTCAATAGGTTGCAAAGCTCTGTCAGTATAGAGTTCTTGTATTCTGTGCCCATATCCGAAATGAACGTCTTCATTGGACCGTATATAAGCACAAAATTTTCAAATATCGCTTTTGCGATCGTCTTAGCTGATTTATCTTTTATTGGTATTGTTACTAAGTATTTAGTTAAGTCACATATCATTGTGACTGCATATTCATTTCCATAAATTGACTTTGGAAATGGTCCAATTGTATCTACGTACACCGTATCAAAAGCCCTATTTGGTGTCTCCGTTATTGTCATTGGACTTTTTATATGTTTCTCCGTTTTAGCCAATCGACATTTACGGCATGTTTTCACATATTTGGCAATGTCTTTTGTCATATTTTTCCAGTAATAGTATCTCCTGATCTTCTCAGTGGTCCTATATATCCCACAATGTCCTCCTTCTATAGGATCATCATGGTATTTCAGCATTATCCCACGTATTGCCTCTGCATTCGTGTTATCAATTTTAGTTACTTCGTTTAATAGCGCTATTCTGATTTCATTCAGTGTTTTATTGCCCATATTCTCAAATTCACTTATCGAGACAAATTCGAAAATCTTCTCATGTGGTGAAATTTGAATCTTATTAATATTTAGTTTACAGGCTATTCGTTCTAGCCTAGGGAAAAATTGTCCTAAGTCAATATTCCCTTTAGTAAACAAATCATCTATTCTTATGCTAGCATATATGGATTTTCCCTTTTTGATTTAACATCTGTTGGGTAAAATCTTTAATTTATAATATCTTTTGACGTCTATATTATTCAATGGTATATATACCTTGGGCTTATTATTATTATTGATATTTTGCTGATTTAGTCTTTAGTCATCGATCTTGTCGTGACCCTTAAAACGGATGAAATCTTGTCGTTAATATCCTTTAAGTCATTTATTGTAATGCGCGACAGTGCGTCGGCAACATAATTATCTTTTCCCCTGAGATATTCTACTGTGAAATCATATTCCTCCAGATCGAGTCTCATTCTCGTTAGCTTAGAACTTGGATTTTTCATGGAGAACAGGTATGAAAGTGGTCTATGGTCTGTTCGGACCAAAAAATGTTTTCCATATATATATGGTCTGAAATATGTGACAGCCCAGTGTATGGCAGTTAATTCCTGTTCAATGGTCGATTTGTTGCTTTCGCCTTTAGTGAAAGTTTTAGATGCATAGGCCACAGGTAGGTGTCTACCTTCATGTTCCTGTGTTAAAACTGCACCGCAAGCATGCTTACTCGCATCTGTTGTTATGCAAAATTCCTTCGTAAAGTCTGGGTACTGAAGCAATGTTGGGCTCATTAATGCCTTCTTTAAGTATTTAAACGCGCACTCACAATCTTTTGTCCACTGAAATGGTACTCCCTTTTTGGATAGCCTTGTAAGGTGTCTGGAATATTCAGAGAAGTTTCTAATAAATCGTCGGTAATAGTTGCAAAACGCGACAAACCTTCGTGCGCTATCGGCGTCCGTAGGCGTCGGGTAATTTTCTATCACCGAATATTTACTATCATCCGGTAATATTCCTCTATCAGTACATTTGTGGCCAAGGTAGGTTACCTCTCTCATAAAGAATGAACATTTTTGGGGGTGTAGTTTAAGATTGTGTTTACGGCAAAGATCAAATACATCCTTCAAATTTGAAAGCATATGTTTTTCAGAACATCCCAATACAACCAAGTCATCCATATATAGGAATGCTTGATTCGGCTTCAGACCACTGAAGGCTAATGTCATCATTCTTTGGAATGAATTCGGTGCTATTTTTAAGCCATATGGTAGTCTAGTAAATCTGTATGAACCATTGTTTGTTGAAAATGACGTCAAGTCTCTAGAGTTCTTTTCCAAACCAATTTGATGAAACCCGGACATCAAGTCCAAACAAGAAAAATATTTTGCTCTACCTAGTTGGTCTAGAATATCGTCTATTCTAGGCAACGGGAATTTATCTGATATTAGTTTTTTATTTATCTGCCTATAATCTATCACCAAGCGCCATCTTTTTTCATCTGTTCCGGGAAGTGATTTCTTTGGTACCAACAGAATTGGGCTATTGTATTCCGAAAATGATGGTTCGATTATCTTGTCATCTATTAGTTTTTCAACCTGTTTGTTTATCTCCTCCTTATGAGATTCTGGTATGCGATAATTTTTAATATACGTTGGTTGATCATCTTTTACTCTCAGTTTTTGTTCATAGAAATTGTTGGTAGTAATTGTTTCAGTCCCTAAGCCAAAAATATCATTGTATTCTAAACAAAGCTTAGTTAAAATTGTTCTGAACTGTTCAGGAAAGTTTCCCTTCAAAAGGTCCAAAACTTCAGATTTTCTTTGGCTATTTTTATGTGGTTTTTGTTTTACTATTTCATAGTCAGATATTTTCTCGGTTTTTATGTTATTTTGCCTAATTGTTACTATTTTGTGTGTGGTATTTAAAAAACGAACCAATGCGTTATTTGATTTTACCAGTGTATTTGGTACAAAGACACCTGGTACGATTTCTTGATTTGGTATTAGTACATCGTCTTCAAGCTCCGGAAACCTGATTTGACGAATCACTTCTGACCTTGGTGGGAGTGTTATTCCGTTGAAGCCGTTCGTAAGTGGAATTTCTATTACATGCGACAGATTGGGTGGTCGTAGTACGAGGTAATCATGGTTCCCATTGAAATCTAGTATACATTTATACTTCTTAAAAAAATCCATTCCAAGGATACCGTCGCAAGGTATTGGAAAATTATTTTGTACTACTTGGAAATCGTGTGGTATCAAAAAACCTCTAAATTTTAGGTCAATAAATACATTACCTATTGAACGAATTTTACCCTGTCCTATTCCACTCAATGTGGTTGTTCTGTTTCTGTTAATTTGTGTTTGATAAAAATGTTTAGTTTTTATAACCGAAATGTCTGCTCCTGTATCTACCAACAGTGTTACCGTGTTGTTCGTGTCGTTAATTTTTATATTAACATAAAAACTTAAGCTGAGGTTAAGGTTGTATATGTAGTTGGTATTGTTATTATGATATATCTCAGAGGATTTTAGCAGTTTTCCGAATCATTTTCATGTGACTCTGCTGCTCTGACGTAATTTCTGTTACGTCTGTGGTTCTGATTTTGTTGAACCCTGTTGTAAATAGGTTTTTGTTGGGGTCTGCCGTTGTTACTGTTATTACTATTATTGCGTGGGTAATTGTACCTTCCACGATATTGTCTGTAGTTATTATTTCGGTTAAACTTCTGCCCGAAATACAATACGGCATTTTGTTGCCCTGTTGCTTCAGTGCAACTGTTTATGAATTTGCCAACGGCCTCATTCATGTTACTGAATTGGCCTGCTTCCATGATAAGTTTAACTTTATCGATGGTGCAATTTTTGGTTAGTGCCTTTACTGCTACCTGTGTTGAATATTTACATGCCAATTCGCATGGCAAACCATCTGATAAATAGGCATTTTCTAATGACTTCGTTAAATTCTCTATTTCACTGCAATAGTTATTGGCAGTTTTATTGTTTTGTCGAGTATTCATTATTTTTGCTGTCAATACCTCAACCGACTCGCCCTTTACTGAGTTTTTTAGTTTATGTATTATCTCAGTAATGGTTTGTTCATTACCTATTAAATTTCTTGCACTTCCCTTTAACTTTGTTTTTATTAAAGAGACTGCGATAGATTCGTGGTTACCTTTGATGGATTCTATTAACTGTAACGAGTCTATAAAGGAACGTAAATTTTCTGGTTTTCCATCAAATTCTATGATCAGCTTTGAAGCTGTGTTCAGAAAGTCAACGACTGTTTGCGTCATTTTTACTTCTGTACTTTCCAAAGAGGTTCCAATATTCTCTGAATTTTCAGTTTCTACTAAGAATTTTACCTCTTCGTGTAGTGTATCTGGTAATTTTACCTTAACACCCTTCTTAGACGATATAATCAGGATTCTAGTCTTGACATCTAAGAAAAAAACTTTCAGCAGCTGTCCTATGTGGTGTCGTGAGTCTGTTATAATTTGCATTTAGCAAAACCCTGATTTGTTCTAACTTTTCGCATAAGATTCTAATATGTTTTATTATTGTTTCCACTTTTGTGCTTCTATCTATATTTAAACATTTATAAGATTTGTCGAACTCCTCTTTGATTAGTCTCACCTTCTGAATTATTTCTTGCCAATCCATGGGAAAATTATTTAAATTTTGTTTAAGTCATTGGCTCTGCTCAAATATTTCTTTTTTAATTTCTTGGTGTTTAAGGCATAAATATGTAATGCAAAATTTAAGCTAATCAGTACGGTTATTATTAGTAAACAACACTCAATTAATTTTAGGTCGATTG
This sequence comes from Cordilura impudica, assembly GCA_963682025.1. Classification (NCBI taxonomy): domain Eukaryota; kingdom Metazoa; phylum Arthropoda; class Insecta; order Diptera; family Scathophagidae; genus Cordilura; species Cordilura impudica. The sequence goes on from OY821518.1 coordinate 25,014,429, forward strand.
AGTCTTCTTTTATTTCAACTTCATTAATAACATTTGCATTGGGATTCTCTATTTTTGATTGACGACCTCCCATTTTCTTTCGCTATTTATTTTGCATATTTTCCTATTATTTATTTCTATTAAATATTTTTCTGACTGCCTCAATAATCTAACCGAATCTTATATCTTGCTAATTATATATCTTCCCTAGTAATTCATTATTTTTATCAATAGCTTATACTATTTTACATGCATCATTTTATTTATGTATATTTAATTTAAAAAAAAAAATTTTTAATTTAATTTGTGTTTTTTTTTTTTCTCTCTCTTAAACAGCATAATTACAAAAGTTATTTTTTCTCTTTATATAATTGTATCAAGATTAAATAATAGCTTTTTATACAGAACAAATCAGATTAATTGAACTACATTCCTTTGTGGATTTTTATTTTTTTTTTTATATCTCTTACAATTTTTTCCCTCTTATAAATTATTGTGTTTTCTAATTATTTGTTTTTGTTTATTTGTCAAGAGCGGTTAACGCTTTCTGACCTACGGGTGCATAACGGGATGCTCCACTTTTTTTTTTTGTTTTTTTTTTTTTTTTTGTTTTTGGTAAAACTAGGATGAACCTGTTAGGGGCATATTGATGTGTATATTGATATATACCAGAGGTCTTTTGATGTGTTTTTCCTTCTTTTTCTGCTGGCCCGTCCTTCTTCTATACTCTTCTATGGAGATAGGTTTTGGCCCTTCCGCCATTGATTTTAAGCTCCACTGTCTTTAGGCCAGACAGTATCTTCCTTCAACGCAGCTGATGGATCGTTGTGGCTGATCCACCAGGACAAAATTATTATGTGTTTTTTTTATTTTTTTTTTTTTTATTATTATTCTATTCAGGATTGCTCAATTTAAGAGCATAATCCTTGAATTATATATATTTTCTGCAATGCTCATCTAAGGAGCACTGGCAGGATCGCCATATAGCAAACAAGATAGTTTTTGTGTTTTAAATAGTATTTATTATTATTATTATTTCAGCTCTATCTAGGAGCTAAACTATTAATTGATTGATTGATAAATTATTAATGAGTAATTGATTATAAAAGGTTCTTTTTTATATACATATTTTCAACCTATATTAACAACAACAATGTGTTACCTGCACTTGGGTCAGCATAAACATAAGTGTGCCAGCGTAACAACAACATACAATAAGAATATACGCAGTCATACAATGTTTTGCAAATGCAGTGGTCAACAATATTGATATTTGTTATTTCCGCATTTGCAAACATTGTACGCTATGCAGTGTGGGTATTATACAGCACACTACGAAAGTCGTGTCATTGGTGGTGGGCTTTATAAAAAAAAGTAACTGTTGTGTAGCGTTTGAGTTGTAAAAAATTGGCGTTTGTTTTATGATCAATTTCGTACGCTTCATTTATTTAATTACAAAAGTGACTAGTAAAAAAATACATCATATTTAAGACACACTGATTTGTTAGGTAAACAAAAATAGTTGCGTTTTAAAAAATATGTTCACCTAAGTTTTTAAAAGCAAAAATGGCTTTTATATTTAAAACAATACCTATTTAGAAGTCTAATAAAAATTTAAATGACATATTTAATAGAGACGAAGCTAAAATAATATTTAAAAGCATGTGTACATTTTTATACATAATATTTTAACACTTCGACTAATATATTCCACTTTCAATATCGAAATAGGTGTTTAAAAAATATTTTGAGAATATAAATCTAATTCGAACATTCTGGAGTATGCAGGAACTAATAATTATTTTGTAAATCCATACTTAAATACATGCTGCATTTCTATTTATAAAAACATAGATGTATTTATTGTTTTTTAAGATTAAATAGTTTGAAATATAATTTTTTCTTTTAAATAAATGCCAATTTGCAGAAAAAATTACCCAAAATTGAATAAAATTTAGTTTAATCCATATACAACGTTACGAAACGTAACGAAATGATAAAAATTTTGTATCAAAAATTCAAAACATTGAAATAGTTTTAAAAATTTGAAACGCCTCGGCGTTAAGAAGCAGTACTCAAAAATAATGTATACCTAACAAAATATTGAAACCAAAAATAAAGGGAAAGCTTTGAATTATTGTATTATAAAGGTTTCCATTATTTTGTTAACAGCATAAAAATGAATACTTTTAATGTTTGTTATTTTTTTTTCTAAAGTTAACCAATTTTTTGTTAACATTTTTCCTTTTCCAAATAAAATAATCTAACCCATTAAAACTAAGCTTTTATTAAAACTCTTTCTTTCCTTATACATATGAGTTTTGAATCTTTCCGTGATTGTGCCTGACTGCGTGACTATTTTAAAATTAATTTTTGGTCACAGCAAGTCTATGGACCAAGTCTCAGATTGATTGAAAATTAATCTGTGGTCAAAACAAGACTATTGGCCAAGCTTCAGACCAATTGGATAAGGGGGAATGAGGTTGCCGCACGACAGACAGACAGAGAGTATGAGTTAAAAGAAAGAGTTGAAAAATATTAAAATTAATAAGAGTTTTTAATTTCATAACACAATTTTTTGATATTGACCGTTCAACTTGTCAAATTATATTTTGTTAAAAGTTTCCATTGTATTGTCACCCACTTTATATGTAGTTTCTTTGGAAAACTTAATAAATTTTGAAGAAACTAAATAAAGAGTTTTTTTTTTAAATGGTCCATCTCACTGGCGGTTATCGCTAGATCCTAAATTATCCTAAATAGTATAATTTAGTGGGGTGCATCTAAATTTTTTTTGGTGACCCACTTAAATATATGTACATACAACTGTTTCCTACGCAGTTGTGAGGGATTTAAGAAATTTTCAAAAAAATATTTCAATTTTATTAAATAAATAAAAATAATTCTGCTTACCTTTTTTTCTGCAGAACTGCAACAAATATTTGAAAAAACAAGCACACAGAAATTATTTCAAGCCGAAATGAACATGATTGATATTAACAAACACCAAATTTTACAACAACAATAAAAAGCAATGACGTCGTTACGAGCCAAACTTTAGCTTAAGTAAACTGAACGACCGACATTTAGGGAATTTTCTATCAAAATATTTAATAACAACACTCTAATTTTTTTTTAAACTTAAAACTTATTAAAAACACTATTAAATCTTTTTTCTTATTTCTGTTATAAAATTTTTTGCAACAGCAACAAGAAATAAACACTGATAAATAAATGCGAAACAAAATAACAAAAGAGAATGACCGACCGGCAATAGAAATTATTTTTAACGCAACCTATTCGTAAATACACAGATCTTTTTATTAAATTTTAACACTTATACGTATACAATTATTTTTTAAACACTTTTTAAATAATTAACAACAATTTTAATAAGTTTTAAAAATGTTTTTTTAATAAGAAAAATAGGACTTTTACACAAAAGCTCAACCGTACCGAACAAAATTTCAACGAGAACTAATTAGAACAGAAAAATAAAAGGAATAGAAATGTTAACTGATATTTGAGATTTGGTTACATATAGCTGAGAGAAGAGAATGTTAAAAAAATAGATAAAAAATAAAAGAGTACATTGATAAAAAGGAAATGATATTCTTGGGTATTTACTAAAAATTAACAGTGCTCATTTATGTTGTTGTTGTTAAGCTTTTTTAAATTGAACATAAGCTGGGACATAAGCTATTGAAAGTTTTTATGTTTTTTTTTAAGAAAGCATGCTATAAATTTGTTTTACAAATACGAAAATTCATCGAAGTTTCCTACAATAAAATATCCTACAATAAAATTATTTTTAAAATTAAAATGTTGTGTTATATAGATGTATATTTTTAGTAGACCGACAAAAAAAACTTATTTATATCATTTCCAAATTATTTGATATGGTTTTAGTATGTAGTAAAATTTTGTTAATAGTATTTCCTTAAAAATAAATATAAGAATTTTGTTATTTTGTTTATTCAAGATTTATCCAAAATTGTGTGAATATTTCTTTAATGGTAAAAATAAACATTATGTACTAGACATACGATAGAAACGAATGATGAATTTACCAAACTTTGACAGCCACTTTAAAAAATACCGATCTACATATGTAGATATACAACAGAAACGGATAATGAAATTAGAAAACTTTGACCTGAAGCCACTTTAAATAATCGACTCAGAATCATCACCTGATTAGATTTCAAAGTGTACTTTTCTTTTATCTACGTATCCATATAAACCTTGTAATTATGTTATATAACGCACAAAGTTATTTGTTTAAAATTTGAACATAAAAATATTTTTTTCTGTTAAAATATTAATTTAATTTCATATTTCCTTTATTTTGCAAAAAAAAAAAAAAAAAAACAATAAAAAAAATATCTTAAAACAATTACAATACCGGCTAAAACACGAAATTAATAGGATGTTACTCGAACACCGCAAATAACAACGAGCTGACAATAAATACCAATACTTATAACAACAACAGCTGAGTTTTTAACGAAGAAAACAACAAAACGGAACTAAAGCGAACCGTTTATCCGACATTTAGTTATTTGCTTAAGACAATTTTAACAAACTCTCTTTTGAAAGCTTTTGGATATTTACAGATTTATTACAAAACTAGATGCAACCCGGTGTGCTTCGCTACACCCTCCCCCTCCCCCCCTTCCGAATCGTTATGAAGGGGCTCACTCAAAGTCCCAAGGCTCTCACTAATACAGTAATTCAGATATATAACATTTAATATTAAGTTTGTGTGGGGGTACCACGCGCATTTGTCTAGTCCCGCCCATTTTTTTGTCTGACTACTCACGTTAATAATAGATGGCCTGAGACAAATTTGCAAAGCTTTCTCTATCATAGTACTTAATACATATGATATTAAAAATTTACTTTGTATGGGAGGTGCCACGCCCACTAAAAAAATTAAAAAACTTAAAGCCTGTAGCACTCCTATATCCGCAGTAAGACTATGTGAAAATTTCAGGAAGATCAGATGAGTAGTTACGGAGATTACCTCCTACAAACAAATATTACCTCTTTTTTATGTTGGTATAGATTATTTGTACAGATTTTTTTATTTCAATGCTTGCTGATTCTGATATACAATGTTTTTTATTTTTTCATTCGGTACAACAATTATTAGATTTTTCGGCGTTCCTACCCTGGAGCAAGGTACATGTAGCTGCCCATGAGAAGAAGATGGATTATCCATATTAGACCTGGCAACACTTAACTATTCACCTTGAACTTAGAATATCATTTGGCAATTTTTCTTTTTAGCGATTTTTGATTTTGCCCATTTTTGATTTTGAAGATTTTTGTATGTTGGGCGATTTTAATTTTTCGCGATTTTTGGGTTTGGCGATTTTTGATTTTGGCGCTATATTTTCCACGACAAATCACATTGATAGCTAATGAACTTGTCAAAAGGCTGTCGCTTTCGTAGTGCTTCATATTTTTTACATAGGAGGTGCCACGCTCACTAATCCCATCCCGCCCAATTTTTATTGGACTACTCACATTAATATATAATGGACTCATGCAATATGTAGAGACTTTCCCTTTTATAGTACACCAGTTATATGATATTAGATATCTACTTTGCATGGGCGGTGCTACGCCCACTGCTCCAATCACGGCTAATCACACAAAGAACCTATGGGCTCACGCAAAGCCACAAAGCTCTCTCTTTTACAGTACTCCAGATATACGACATTAAATAGTTACTTTGCATGGGGAGTGCCACGCCCATTGGTGTGAACCCGCCAATTTTTTGTTCGACTACACATACTAAGATCTGATAGGCTCGTGCAAAGTGCCAAAGCTTCCTTTTTTAGCACACCAGTTATATGATACCATATATTTACTTTGTATGGGCGGTGCCACGCCCACTGCTCCGATAATGCTCATTTTTTGTCTAACTAATCAAATGAATTACTTATGGGCTCACACAAAGTCCCAAGACTCTCACTATTACAGTACTCCAGATATATGGCATTTTATATTTACTTTGTATGGCAGGTGCCACGTCTATTGGTCCGATACTGCCCATTTTGCATCCGACTACTCACATTAATAATAGGTGACATCAGAAAAATTTGAAAAACTCTCTCTATCACAGTACTCGGTATATATAATATTGAACTATTACTTGTATGGGAGGTACCACGCCCACTTATCCGATCCCGCCCATTTCCGTCGTAGCTACTAATATTAACAATAGGTGACCTCACACAAATTTGCAAAGCTCTCCCTATCATAGTACTCAATATATGTATATTATATTAAAAATTTACTTTGTGTGGGAGGTGCCACGCCCACCAAAAATATTTAAAAAATTATAGCCTATAGCACTTCCCATATCCGCAGTAAGACTCTGTGAAAATTTCAGGAATATCAGATGGGTAGTTACGGAGATTACCTCCTACAAACAAACAAACAAACAAACACACATTACCTCTTTATAATATTAGTATAGATTAAATTTAAACAAAATTCGGATACCACAGAGATACAAACAAAAAACACATGCCTACTCGCCGCCATTAGAACTGAAATTTTGTGACGAACTTTACTATTTCTTTGATAAAAACGACAAAAACAAACATATTTCACAATATATTTTTAAAAATTAATTGCAAACACACTTTTTCAAACATATTTCACAAATTTTTACACTTTTTCAACAGAATTATTTAATATTTCGAAAATTTGGAATACTTTTGCAAAAATATATAAACCGTACCAAACAAAAATTACACGAAAACTGAAAAAAGTGTGTAAAGCAGTACGCAAACATTAGTTTTGATTGTTGTTAGTAAGAGAGTCGGAATACATAGCTTGGAGAAGAGAGCGTAAGAAATAAAACTTTAAGAAAGTGCATATATTAAAGGGAGGTGATATTTGTTGGATATTATAAAAAAGTAACTGTTGTGTAGCGATTGAGTGATTAAAAATTGGCGTTTGGTTTATGATCAATTTCGTAGCCGTCATTTATTTCATTACAAAAGTCACTAGTATGCAGAATCTAATAATTTTATAAATTCATATTTACATGCTACATATCAGTTTATATAAACATGTGCAGTAACTTTAAAATTTTCTTTAAGATAAAATAAATAGTTTGATTTATATATATATTTTTTTTAATAAATTACATCATATACTGATTTTTAGGCAAACAAAATTAGTTGCGCTTAAAAAATATTTGCATATTAAAACGTTTAAAATGATACCTATTTAAAAGTCAAATAAAATATTAAATGACATACAATATATAATAGAGACGAAGTTAATATAATATTTAGAGGCATGTGCACATTTTTACATACATATAATATTTGAACCCTTCGACTGATTTTCCCATTTTGAATATCGAAGTAAGTATTGAAAGTGTAAATCAAATTCGAACATTTTGGAGTATGCAGGAACCAATAATTATTTTGTAAATCAATATTTAAATACTTGCTATGTTTCAATTTATATAAACATGTGCAGTTACTTAAGAATATAAGTAACTGTATTTCTTGGTGTTTAATAAAAAACAAATAGTTTGAAATATAAAAATTTATTTTTGTTTTACAATAATTTTCAATTTGCTGGAAAAAATTTCTCAAAATTTAATAAAATTTAGTTTAATCCATACACAAAATTAAGGGGCGCATTCTATTAAACGAAACGTAACGAAACGATAAAAATTTTATATCAAAAATTCAAAACTATGAAACAGTTTTCAAATTTCGAGATAATTCCTAAACGTTGCGTTTAATAGAATGAGCCCATATCATTGGTCGACTTCATCCAATCAAAAAATAAATATTTTCCAAATTACTTCCAAACAAACTATATACATAAAGGTGAAAGGTTTTTGGAGGCGCATTTATGACTATGTTGGACATGTCCAGACGTGTTAGACTCATTCAAGAAAAATTCATTTTTGTGGGTTTTATAGAAAGATATTTAGATATTTTTGAAAAAATCAACACATTTTTATCTATTTTTCATTTCGCCATTTCTTCGCATTCGTATTTGTTCAGATATTAGCACAATTGAAAAATATATTTTTGAAACATACTCATTACGCCTACCAAACTTTTAATTTTGTCAAGGACTTAACTAATACATATATAAAAATTACTTGAATTAGTCGGTGACTTTTCCTTACAAAATTGTAATATTGATCACAAGCTTTGTTCAAATTTCCAGATCAGAAGATTTCGCATCCGTTAATCAGCTTTGAAACGATACACAACTATAAAAACTATGGATAGCGTGCATAATAATTATTGATACTTTCGAAATATGTAATGTTTTTTACTTTTTCAAAATTTTTTATCGTAAGGTGCCAACTCTGGGGTATTACACTCCATGTATTAAAGATTCAATTAAAGTAGAAATAAAAACTAGTTCTTTTAATTATAAGGTATAATATTCCAGTAACAGCCTTAAGAAAATGGAAATACATATACAGTGGGTGCCAATACATAGGAAACTTATACAAAATTCTAAATTTTTGTTTTTTAATAAACAAACTTTTGTCATAGAGTTGATTAAATGAATAGAAATAGAAGATGGTATGAAAGAAAATATAAAAAGATCTTATCCGCTATTTAAATATTTCTAATGTCGGACGATTTCTTTTAACCGTTTTTGAAACACACTTATATTTTTAATAATTTAATCTTATAATTAATTATAATAAAATAATGCCAGAATAAAGTTTTGTGAAGCGTTAAAAACCAGAAGAATAGATGATTTTACTGATGGCCTTAGGCGAAAGAAAATCCGTTATAAAAAATTTTGGCGTCATGCCCGTAAAACGAGTCAAAGAGAATTTAAAAAATGTATAAAAAATGCTATTTAAAGAGGTCGTTAACAAACTGAAACTTAAAATATGTGATCGTACTGTTTCCCTACGAGCAATTGAGGCTGATCTGAGCTGTCCTATGAATAAACCACTCATATCAGATAAAAAATCGTCTGGCTCGCATAAATTTTGCTAAAGAACACACTAAATTGGCAAGACGGAATTGGAATACTGTTCTCTTTCCAGATAACTCCAAGTTTGATTTAAGAGGCCATGATGGAAAAACGTTTGTACGATGACCCAATGGAAAAAGAGTAGATTAAATATATACAAATAGAGTTTGGCGGAGACAACATTTTGATATGGGACTGTTTCCGGAAGGAATGCATCCACTTAATGTCGTAAAAGATACCCTAACTAGAATTCTATACTTAATGTATACATAAACAGAGGAAAATATGCCCCTGGTCTGGAAGTTAAAATATGACAATGACCCAAATTACACCTCCAAATTGTAACCGAATGGATTCAATCTAATTAAGGTAGTGGTTTGCAAGGTGCAAGCCTCAATCCCATAGAAAATCTAGGGATAAATTGTGGATCGATATATACGGACACGAAGTTACCCACGCAAGACAGATCTCATAGAGGCTGTTAATTCAGAGTGGCAACAAATTTCAATGGATACCATCAACATTTTAATTAAATTGATGCCTCGAATTGATACCCAACAATATAGTGAAATCAAAAAAGAAGGGAAAGTTTTGAATTATTGTATTACAAAGGTTTCCATTACTTTGTTAACAGCATAAAAATTAATACTTTTAAGGTTTGTTATTTTTTTCTGAAGTTAAGGAATTTTTTGTTAACATTTTTCCTTTTCCAAAAAAAAAAATAATCTAACCCATTAAAAGAAAGTTTTTATTAAAACTCTTTCTTTCCTTATGCATATGAGTATTGAATCACTCCGTGACTGTGACTTAGCATGACTATTTTAAAATTAATCTTTGGTCACAACAAGTCTATCAACCAAGTTTCAGATTGATTGTATGAGGAGAAATGGGATTTAAATCACTCCGTGACTGTGCGTGACTGTGTGTGACTATATTAAAATTAATCTTCGACCGCAACAAGTCTATGAACAAAGTTTCAGATCAATCGGATAAGGGGAAATGGGTTTTAAATCACTCCGTAACTGTGCGTTACTGTGCGTGACGGTGCATGACTATGTCAATGTTAATATTTTTTTCACAGCAAGTGTATGGATGAAGTTTCAGATCGATCGACCGAGGGGGAATGACATTTAGCTCACTCCGTGACAGTGCGTGACTATGCGTGACTGTGCGTGACTACCCCAAAATTAATCTCTAGTCACAACATGAATATTGTTTCAGATCAATTAGATAAGGCGGTATGGGGTTACTCCACGACAGACAGACAGACAGAGAGTATGAGTAAAAAGCGATTAAAAATATTAAAATTAGTAAAAGAGTTTTTAATTTCTTAATACAATTTTTTGGTATTGACCGTTCAACTTGTCAAAATATATTTTGTTAAAAGTTTCCATTGTATTGTCACTCACTATATACATATGTAGTTTCTTTGGAAAACGAAATAAATTTTCAAAAAAAAACTGAATAAAGAGGTTTTTTCAAAATGGTCCATCTCACTGGCGGTTATCGCTGGATCCTAAATTATTTGGAAATCATCATAAAATAGACCAATTGTAGATATAATTTTAGTGACCCACTTTAATATATGTACATACAACTGTTTCCTACACAGTTGTGAGGAATTTAAGAAATATTCAAAAAAATATTTCAATTTTATTAAATAAATAAAAATAATTCTGCTTACCTTTTTTTCTGCAGAACTGCAACATATATTTGAAAAAACAAGCACACAGAAATTATTTCAAGCCGAAATGAACATGATTGATATTAACAAACACCAAATTTTACAACAACAATAAAAAGCAATGACGTCGTTACGAGCCAAACTTTAGCTTAAGTAAACCGAACGACCGACATTTATGGAGTTTTCTATCAAAATATTTAATAACACTCTAATTTTTTTTAAACTTAAAACTTATTAAGAACACTATTAAATCTTATTTCTTATTTCTTTTATAAAATTATTTTCACACAGCAACAAGACATAAACACTGATAAATAAATGCGAAACATAATAACAAAAGAGAATGACCGACCGGCAATAGAAATTATTTTTAACACAACCTATTCGTAAATACACAGATCTTCTTCTTAAATTTTAACACTTATACGTATACAATTATTTATTAAACACTTTTTAAAATAATTAACAACAATTTTAAGAAGTTTTAAAAATGGTTTATTTAATAAGAAAAAAAGAGGACTTTTGCACAAAAACTCAACCGTACCGAACAAAATTTCAACGAGAACTAATTAGAACAGAAAAATAAAAGGAATATAAATGTTAACTGATATTAGAGAGTTGGTTACATATAGCTGAGAGAAGAGAATGTTAAAAAAATAGATAAAAAATAAAAGAGTACATTGATAAAAAGGAAATGATATTCTTTGGTACATATTTAGTAAAAATTAAAAAGTGCTCATTTAAGTTGTTGGTGTTGTTGTTAAGCTTTTTTAAGCTTAGGGCACATAAGTTATTGAAAGTTTTTATGTTGTTTTTTTTAAAGAAAACCTTATACTATAAAATTGTTTTACACAAATACGAAAATTCATCGAAGTTTCTTGCAATAAAATATCGCTTTCTTCTTCACTAGTTAAGGGGATTAACTAAATCGAGAATGAAATTACGTTGTGTTGATAATTGATTCGTTATGGCCTTTATCCATTGTTGATTCAGTTCAATTGTGGCAGCATTACAAATAATTTCTAATTGTGAACAATTATGACCCGTTGATTTAACTAAAAATCGATCATTAGGTAGTTCATTTATATGTAATTTATTCATCTGTAAAAGAGAATATTGTTATTTTTTGTTATAATTTAAAGAAGCCGACTATTTACCGGTATTTGTAAATAAAACTTGTATGTTGGATTGAGATATTTACTTTTGGCCTCCTCTTTTTTCGTAAATATGATTATTTTTTGAAAGAGAAATACATAGTGGTTACGCTTTCTACCATCATATGCACAGGTTAAGGGGCCATGAATTAATAATTTTCCTTGTTCCGAAATTTGACGATTAAAATCGCGTATACCATTTAGAGCGGTAAATTCATTGACTTTATTGCAAACACCCTGGATTTTTGGTAAAAATTAAAAAATAAAATAAACTAAAATCTGTATATTCGAAATATTTTAGTCCTTTGGATTTAGAATACTTTTTTATTTTTATTCGCCCTCTATCTTTCATTTCAGAATATATGTTTATATATATATTTACCTGTATCATACTCAGGGCTCCATTCAGACTTTCTAAATGCTCGGTTAAGTTATATTTCTTAAGGTGTTTTACGATGTCAGAGAGTAAAAGCGGATAGCGAGCCAATCTTTGAACCGGTGTTATTAACAAATCGTTTATCTGCGTGAGAAAGAAGATGTTTTGTCATAACTAATTTTTCTATCGAAAAACTAAAATTTTTTTCTAATTTTAGGAGCATTTCAATATTATTAAAAATTTTATTTAAAAAACATTAAAACGTGTCCTAAAAAAGAAAGAAAAAAAAAATCATGTGAGTCCGATCGCAGGTGATTTGTGTAAAAATCTAGTAATTAAGGATTTTTTATAGCACTTTCTTAAAATCAAACAGAAAGCGTATCACTTATAGCAATCAACTGCAGGGGCTCTGTTAACCCATTTAAAGCCAAACCAAAACGACAAAGAAAACTTTGAAAAATTCCTTATTTATATAGAATGAGGAGTACAAAAACACAGGAAAACAAAAAAAAAATTAAAAATTTTCTTTTTTCAGGACATACAAGGGCTGTACCCAAATTGGCACAGTGGCTACTTCTGAGTAAAATTTTGAAAAGCACCCTTTGTCAATGCAAAGTGTTTTCTTGCATTTTTTGCAACTCCAACGGCTTCTCTTGTGGCAGATGACGCAACGTACACGATTTGGAAGCTTTTCAATATTTGATGACGAATGACGAGCAGTAGCGCGTTTTTTTTTTTTGTGATTGCTTTAGGTAAAATCTAGCTATAGTTCATGCTGTTTTCTTTACTACATACATGTAAGCGCCATGCATTTGACATAGCCATATCTATCATGTAGGTAAATAAACCCCACCACCATTTTTTGCGATGAATGCAGATTCTGTATAATGATATGGATTGATCCATTTCATCAACTCCGCCCATGCCCTTGTTGTAATTTTGAAACATGTATGGGATCCGCATATCAGTTTTTTGCTTTTTTTGGGAACACCATCTTTTAACAAATCCTGGTGGTTCATAAGAATCATGATTGGTAACCATTGTGCAAATACTGTTATCCTTCCAGCGGAACAATAATATCTCGTTATTTTTATCAAACCTATAATCAAACTCTGCTCCTGGTTTTTTCATCATCTCCTTTATATTTGTCAGGGGACATTTCTTAGTGCGATTATCTCTTATTGTTCCTGTAACTCACAACTTGTAAAAAAGTTATCAAAATAGATTTTGTGATTGGCGGGGTTCGTCGATAATTTATCAAGCAGCATTTTGACAACTCCAGTAGCCAATGGCTCAGAAACAGAGTTATTTGATCTGCCACAGTAAATATCAAAAGAGTAGCAGTATCCAGAGGAACTTGCTGCGACCCAATTTTTATAGCCAAACCGAACTGGTTTGCGCTAATAAACTGCTTTGCTGAATGACGACCATAATATTTAACCATAGACTCATCGATAGGAATATTTCATGGAAAATATTTGGCAATTGGTTCAACTTTTTGATAAGAACATCTGAAAGTTTGCATAACTTGAACATTTTTCAGTGGTGTTTGAAGCTTCATTATTATCGACAAGGTGCAAATATCTCTTTATTTCTTTTAACCTATTCCTGGAACATAGAACTTGGCACAACTTCTACTCCTATATCTTCATCTATAGACCTTGGAAGTTTGTGGTATCCAGATAGAATAAGTATTCCAAAGAAAATCTTTAGCTCTGCAAGGATGACCGTAAAATTGTGTCGATTGTTTTGAGTCGCGTACAACTGGCTAAAATAAGCGATCATTTCAAAAACTTCTTCGCCGAAAAACACTTCAAATATTTGAACGGGTGTCAATATTTTTACTATGTCTTTCATGCGGCTTTCACTTAGCAACCGGTCGACAGTATCCCCATAAATCTTCGAATAATTCGGAGCTGATCTTCACCAAGACGGAACTTTAAATGCTGCTGAAATCTCTTGGTCTCCACACCGTGGCGTATTAGTTAGATAAAATAAATCAAATTTATTCGTTCTACATTTTTTATAACCATGGGTCTTCCTATTTTTTAATAAATATCAATACTTTTTCTATACACCCTCGATAACTAAGTGTTCCCAAATTGGCACGGCGGCCGTAAATGGGTTAGTATAAAAATATTTATTATTATTTATTATTTTAACTGGTAAATTTTTAATTTTTCGTTTTTTATTTTTAATTTTTCGTTTTTCATGTTTCATTTATCATTATTTTTTTAATTTTTTTTTAGTTTTTCATTTTTCATTTTTAATTTTTTAATTTTAATTTTTCATTTTTTATTTTTCATTTTTAATTTTTTTTAATTTTTATTTTTCCAACTTTTATTTCTCTTTTTTCTTTTTTCATTTTTTATTTTTCATTATTTATTTTTAATTATAATTTTAGTTTTTCATTTTTCATTTCTTATTTTTCATGTTTCATTTTTTATTTTTAATTTTTAATTTTTCAGTTTTAATTTTTTATTTTTAATTTTTTATTTTTCATTTTTTATTTTTTATTTTAATTTTAGTTTTTCATTTTTCTTTTCTTATTTTTCATGTTTCATTTTTTATTTTTAATTTTTTAGTTTTAATTTTTTATATTTAATTTTTTTTTTCATTTTTTATTTTTCATTTTTTATTTTTCATTTTAATTTTAGTTTTTCATTTTTCATTTCTTATTTTTCATGTCGCATTTTTTATTTTTCAATTTTCATTTTTCCTTTTTATTTTTTTTTAATTTATGTGATGGGGTTTACTTGGTGAGGCTTAATGTCATCAATTAAAAATAAAATTCAAGTTTTAATGTTTTATTTTTAAATATTTATTATATTTTCGATATTTTTTTGTAATTTTTTATTTTAATTTTTCATTTTTTTTTATTTTTCATTTTTTATTTTTCATTTTTCTTCTTAATTTTTTATTTTTCATTTTTAATTTTTTTTCATTTTTCGTTTTTCATTTTTCATTTTTTACTATCCATTTTTCGTTTTTTATTTTTCATTTTTCATTTTTTATTTTTAATTTTTTTATTTTTAATTTTTTTATTTTTCATCTTTTATTTTTAATTTTTCATTATTCATTTTTAATTTTTCGTTTTTCATTTTTAATTTTTTATTTTTCATGTTTTATTTTTCGCTTTTAATTTTTCATTTTTTTTTTAATTTTTAATTTTTTATTTTTAATTTCTTAATTTTAATTTTTTATTTTTCATTTTTTATTTTTCATTTTTAATTTTTTTTCTTCATTTTTCATTTTCCAATTTAATTTTTTTTTTCATTTTTCATTTTTTGTTTTTATTTTTTATTTTTCAATTTCCATTTTATATTTTTAATTTTTTATATTTAATTTTTTAATTTTAATTTTTATTTTTCATTTTTCATTTTTTATTTTTCATTTTTAATTTTTTATTTTTCATTATTAATTTTTTATTTTAATTTTAGTTTTTCATTTATCATTTTTTATTTTTCATTTTTTATTTTTAATTTTTCATTATTCATTTTTAATTTTAATTTTAGTTTTTCATCTTTCTTTTCTTATTTTTCATGTTTCATTTTTTAATTTTTATTTTTAATTTTTTAGTTTTCATTTTTTATATTTAATTTTTATTTTTCATTTTTTATTTTTCATTTTTCATTTTTTATTTTCCATTTTAGTTTTTTCATTTTTCGTTTTTCATTTTTAATTTTTCATTTTTCATTTTTCATTTTTATTAATAATTTTTTATTTTTCATTTTTCGTTTTTCATTTTTAATTTTTCATTTTTTATTATCCATTTTTCGTTTTTTATTTTTCATTTTTCATATTTTATTTTTAATTTTTTTATTTTTAATTTTTTTATTTTTCATTTTTTAATTTTCATTTTTCATTTTTAATTTTTCGTTTTTAATTTTTAATTTTTTTTTTATTTTTCATGTTTCATTTTTAATTTTTAATTTTTCATTTTTTTTTAATTTTTCATTTTTAATTTTTTATTTTTCATTTTTTTTTTTCATTTTTTATTTTTCATTTTTAATTTTCAAGCAGGTTATCATAATATCATAATTTTTTCACCATAATTTTTTGTCTTACGACTCACATGTTACGTTCACATGTTACGCTTACATGTTACACTGTTTTTAAAATTTACCCCCGTGCGCGTATAGATGTTTACACATTAAAAAATATTTTGGAATATGATATTTTTGGAAGAAAAATGATCTAAAATGTCAGGTTTAAAATGTTTTTAAAGAAAACCCCGATTAAAGACAGATTATCTTAAACGCTATTAAGCCATTGGTAAAATGCATTAAATTATTGGTTTAATTAGAGATTTTCTAAAAAAAAAGAAAGAAAACA
Source organism: Cordilura impudica (assembly GCA_963682025.1). Taxonomy (NCBI): domain Eukaryota; kingdom Metazoa; phylum Arthropoda; class Insecta; order Diptera; family Scathophagidae; genus Cordilura; species Cordilura impudica. The sequence goes on from OY821518.1 coordinate 25,030,948, forward strand.
TATATATTCAAAAGATTTCCTATCTACTCACCTCCAATTTATGGCCCAATTTCTTTTTCACTTTATCAAAATAATTAAAATTTTTTGTAACTACATAATTCGAGATTTCGCTGTTATTACAATATTTGGAGTACATATGAAATTGAGTTTCGTTTTGTGTGAAAATTTTACCCAATTCACTGAGCGAATTTTGACTTTCGATTAAAGCTTTCATAAAGTAACTGCAAATAAAAAAAAATAAAATTGAGTTACTAATTTATAAATAACAACCTGTCTAAGGCCATGAGACGTCATAAATTGAGAGGGTAAGAGAGCCACAACATATACAAAATACATTGAGTAATATCACATTTTTACAAATTCAGTTGTTGTTGGCTCTTTAGTTCCTTTAAATTTTAGTATTTTTTTGATCTAACTCACTTTTTATGCCATTCATAAATTTCTTTAATATTAGCAAAAACTAAAGATTTAACTCCTTTCAAACTTTCCGGAACTGGTATACTACTATTTTCATCTAGATATTCTACAATGTACCTGAAGAAAACGATATCAAACCATGATAATAAGCAAATTTGAGGTTAGAGTTAAAAAGAAAAGAAAAAAAAAACTCTCTTACCCATTGACAACTTGCTCCATTGCTTCAACATAGTTTGCTTCGGTCACTAAAAGTTCAACCAATGGTGGTATTGGATGTTTCCGATATTCTCGAAATGATTTGCTAAATATCGATCTTTTTTCCATTGAGATTTCGTTTTTTACTGATATCAACTGCAACTGCTGAATGATCTTTAAGGTTTGTAAGCTTACAGCTTATAAAACAACTATAAAGAGTATTTTTAAGAAATATCGTTATATAAGTTATAAAGTGAATATTTATAAAAAAAAAAACAGCTCAAAACCGCAATTAGTCAGAAAATAGAAAAAAAAAACAACTCGTATAAACGTTGCTTCTAGAAAATTATGGATATAGTATGTGCATTTTTTTTTCTAATATATTTTTAAAAAATTTAGAAAAATTTTGCGAAACGAAATTTTGGGCTGCTCCGTTTGCATTGATGATTTATATAAAACTTACGAAGTAGGGTTCTGCTTTCTAGTAGAATTGATTGAGTGCTCTTTTTAGTTCAATACAGTTCAACAGATCTTTAAAAAAAATAAACACAGTTAACTGGTAATAAAATGTAAGAAGGAGATGAATAAATATTAATAGAATATAATATCGTGTGAGAGTGAGTTTGCAAAAAATTGACAGAAAATATATGAAGTCTGTCAACATATTCAATAATATAGCATAAAATTAGTATGTCGTGGGGGTTAAGAATGAAAAAATAAAAAAAATAATAATAAAGAAGAACTAAACGGACTAAGAATACAAACTAGTTCACATACTTAGTTTAGTAGAGAGAATCGTTCTATTGAACTATTTCGTTCTTAAACTACACAACTCTATTAAGGAGCTGTCATTAATATATATAATTTATAATTTTTGTGGGTTTTTAATTAAAACTTGAAATTTTTATTTTATTTTTTTTTTTATTTATTCAATTTGTTTTTATTTTATATATATTTTTTTATTTGATATATATTTGATATATATAGTTTTTAATAATTTTTGGTATTTTTTTTTTGGCTGGCGTTTTAAAACTTGCGGGGCCCTTAATTTATTTTATGCTTTTTTGTGAAAAAATCTTTTTTTTTTGCGAAATCTTGGAAAAAGTATTACTTGAGTAAGGTGGAAGTTGAGTAAATTCCAATACTTGATGACATATGTATCTGTGTCTAAAGACCTTTCATTTAAAAAAATGAAGGAAATCGGCCGGATAGAACGGACAGACGGACTGACTTCAGTTTTCATAAATTCTTTTAGTATAGGTATGTATAATATGAAATTGAAAGTTTGGGTTTCTTGAAAACACAAACTTTATATTTTCGAAGTATTTTTCGAAATCATTTATTTTATTGTCAAAAGACTTGAAACATATGTTTTAGCTTCAGAACCATATGTTATATAGAAACCGATGTGCCATAGGGTTCTTTAGTCCATTTCACAAAAGTACCTTAAAAAAAAGATTCTCTTTGTTGTAAGAACATTTTGGTTAAAAATAAATACAAATAAGTTTTTTTAATTTTTAAACAATATATATAACAATACTTTTTTCTATCAACTTTGTTGGAAATAAATATTGTTATAAATATTGATTAAAAATTAACAATATTTTTTTTCAATATATTTCTATCAACTTTGTTGATAGAGAGATGTGTTATTTAAATTTTATTTCAAGAGAAATTGTATCTTTAAGCTGACCTAGAAAGGGTCACCCAATGCAAAAATATGTTCTTACTTGTTAACACTTCCGTATTTTTGTCCAATATATTCGTCGTCAAAGAAGGCATTGATTGAAACTAAAAAGTTAGCGCCATATTAAAGTTTTACATTGCTTCGCTTATTTCTATGATTAAAAATATATATATGTATATAGTCTACCTGTTAGGTGAGAAATCTCAAGTAAAAATTATATTTTTCCGGCTTTATTGCCATAGCAAACTAAAATTTTTCAAATTTTTTTTAATTATTTTTGAAACGGAGATGGTCAAACCTAATCATAATCGTGGTTTAAATCTTTCAATATTTAAATTTAATTTCACCATGGTTCAGTTAAAAACAACCTCTTCATTAAATCTGGTTAAGGAGAAGTTCTATATTTAAACTGACCTTTATATACAGAACTAATTTGACCTTAATCCTGGTTTTATGTAAATTTAAATTTAAGAGAAAATACATTTTTACTTAGCGTGGCTTTAAGAAGTCTTATATTAACCAGTTCTTAATCGTGAATTTGTTAAATCCCGTTTCAAGAGATGTTTCATGTTTATTAAACAAATCTATGTTGACCTTATCTTAGTTGTGATTTTGTTAAAAGCCTTATTCAAGAGAAAATCTATATTGAACCAATCGTAATCGTTATCGTAAACACCCAATTCAAAAGAAAATCTATGTCAACCTGATCGTAATCGTGGCTGCATTAAAATCCCAAAACTTAATCGTGGCTTTTTTCAAATCCGAAATCAAAGGGCAAATTTATGTTAACCTGATCTTAATCGTGGTTTTATCAAAAACCCAATTTAAAGGAAAATCTACCTGATCTTAGTAGTGGTTTTAAGAAATCATAATCATGATATAAAAATGTTTTACATGAAAGTTTTTTATATGAAAAATTTTTTTGTTAAAGTAAATTAATAATTTTTTTTTTTTTTTTTTTAAGTTGATTAAAAGCTTCGAATTTTGGTGAAAAAAACAAACTTTTTTTAATTTTTTTTGATGAATATAAATCCTTAGTGATGATTTTTTTAAAAAAATCTTATATTGTGAAATAAATATTTCTATTTTGGCGTTGATATAAGACCAAAAACATTTAGATAAATAATATTTTTGAGGCACAAACAAAAATTTAAATATAAAAATTTAAATGTTAAAATGTTGAGATTTTTTTTTTTAAATATTCTATTAAAATTTAAAATTTTTAATTTTTTTTTGCGGAATTATAATTATTATTACTGTCATTTTGTGCGAAAAAAATTTTTTTTTTTGTGAAATAAATATTTTTATTTGTAGTTAATTTACAAGCAAAAAATTTTAGGTAATCATGGTCGACGGAACATAACTATTGATCAATAATTTATTAAACTAATTTTTTGCGGACTAAACATTTTGTTATATGAAAAAAATTTATATGTGACCTTCTCCGAGAAAAGGGACCTAGTGTGTCAAAAAACGGGTTGTGTCAAAAACGGTGGATTCTGGTACCTAAAAGGGTGTAGAAACTTTAAATGCGTTTTTTTCTCATAACTTAATTTTCACACACTAGGTCCCTTTTCTCGGAGAAGTTCACATATGTTAAAATCTTTTTATATGAAAACTTTTTTGTATGAAAAAATATATGAAAAAATTTTTGTAAGTTAATTTTTTTTTTTTGAATAGTTTTATTTATATGAAAAAATTTTTTTTTGTGAAAATTTTTTTTTTTTAAAAATTTTTATTTGTTAAAAAATTTTTTTTTTTTGTTAAACAAAACTTATTTTAGTTTTTTTTTTGCAAGTTGATCAAAAAGATTTGAATTTTGGTGAAAAAATTTTCTTATTTTATTTATTTATTTTTTTTTGTGAATATAATTTTTTTGGTGATAATTTTTGTTAAAAAAACCAAATTTTTTTTGGGAAATATTTTTTCGGTAAAAAATAATTTCTTTTATCTAAATCTGCTCTATGTTTGAACTGATCATAATCTTGGTATTATTGAGAAACCCAATTCGATAAAAGTGTAGTAAGTAAAATCTTATTCAGCAGGAAGAAGTTATTAAAATTCGTATTCAAGAACAGGAACAGTTTTATGTACATACAGTTTATCAATAATATCTTTGCACAAGAAGAAAAAATTAAAAACTTCAAAATAAACATTGATTTCTAATTCAAATAACCAACTTTTTGTACCATTCACACCACTGTGCAGATTCCATAAAGTATATATTATAAAATCATCATAATCATGGAATGATAAAAATCGGTAAAACATAGCACAATTAGTCATTTATTGTTCGGTTTAAGATCATGTATATATTTTTCTAATGAAAGAAAGATAATTATTTTTGTAATGTAAGAGAAATATTAGAAAAAAATTGAAGACAGCGCTAGATGGAGTAGCTACTTTCGAACAAAGCGACTTGTTCATCGTCAGCATCCTTCTGCCTATTACTTCAACTCAGGCTTAATCAACTATTTAACTCAACATTTGAAAGAAAAGAACATGAGAAATGTTTTTCTTTTTATATACGAGAGTGTGTATGAACAAGCTGAGCTTTTCTAATTTTTAGCCTTCTCTACATTAACATAGCCAGATCAATTACAAGTCTTGTAATATGAACAGCTCTTTGTTTTTGCCATTGTCCATTAGATGGAACTGTTATGGCATGTGAAATCTTAACAGATTACACAAATGCATTGTACCTCATGTGTTGTATGTTATTGTTATGTATTGTTGATCTGTATTGGAATAATTAGTCATTTATTGTTCGGTTTAAGATCATGTATATATTTTTCTAATGAAAGAAAGATAATAATTTTTGTAATGTAAGAGAAATATTAGAAAAAAATTGAAGACAGCGCTAGATGGAGTAGCTACTTTCGAACAAAGCGACTTGTTCATCGTCAGCATCCTTCTGCCTATTACTTCAACTCATGCTTAATCAACTATTTAACTCAACATTTGAAAGAAAAGAACATGAGAAATGTTTTTCTTTTTATATACGAGAGTGTGTATGAACAAGCTGAGCTTTTCTAATTTTTAGCTTTCTCTACATTAACATAGCCAGATCAATTACAAGTCTTGTAATATGAACAGCTCTTTGTTTTTGCCATTGTCCATTAGATGGAACTGTTATGGCATGTGAAATCTTAACAGATTACACAAATGCATTGTACCTCATGTGTTGTATGTTATTGTTATGTATTGTTGATCTGTATTGGAATAATTAGTCATTTATTGTTCGGTTTAAGATCATGTATATATTTTTCTAATGAAAGAAAGATAATAATTTTTGTAATGTAAGAGAAATATTAGAAAAAAAAATTGAAGACAGCGCTAGATGGAGTAGCTACTTTCGAACAAAGCGACTTGTTCATCGTCAGCATCCTTCTGCCTATTACTTCAACTCATGCTTAATCAACTATTTAACTCAACATTTGAAAGAAAAGAACATGAGAAATGTTTTTCTTTTTATATACGAGAGTGTGTATGAACAAGCTGAGCTTTTCTAATTTTTAGCTTTCTCTACATTAACATAGCCAGATCAATTACAAGTCTTGTAATATGAACAGCTCTTTGTTTTTGCCATTGTCCATTAGATGGAACTGTTATGGCATGTGAAATCTTAACAGATTACACAAATGCATTGTACCTCATGTGTTGTATGTTATTGTTATGTATTGTTGATCTGTATTGGAATAATTAGTCATTTATTGTTCGGTTTAAGATCATGTATATATTTTTCTAATGAAAGAAAGATAATAATTTTTGTAATGTAAGAGAAATATTAGAAAAAAAAATTGAAGACAGCGCTAGATGGAGTAGCTACTTTCGAACAAAGCGACTTGTTCATCGTCAGCATCCTTCTGCCTATTACTTCAACTCATGCTTAATCAACTATTTAACTCAACATTTGAAAGAAAAGAACATGAGAAATGTTTTTCTTTTTATATACGAGAGTGTGTATGAACAAGCTGAGCTTTTCTAATTTTTAGCTTTCTCTACATTAACATAGCCAGATCAATTACAAGTCTTGTAATATGAACAGCTCTTTGTTTTTGCCATTGTCCATTAGATGGAACTGTTATGGCATGTGAAATCTTAACAGATTACACAAATGCATTGTACCTCATGTGTTGTATGTTATTGTTATGTATTGTTGATCTGTATTGGAATAATTAGTCATTTATTGTTCGGTTTAAGATCATGTATATATTTTTCTAATGAAAGAAAGATAATAATTTTTGTAATGTAAGAGAAATATTAGAAAAAAATTGAAGACAGCGCTAGATGGAGTAGCTACTTTCGAACAAAGCGACTTGTTCATCGTCAGCATCCTTCTGCCTATTACTTCAACTCATGCTTAATCAACTATTTAACTCAACATTTGAAAGAAAAGAAAAGAAAAGAATTTTTTTCTAATATTTCTCTTACATTACAAAAATTATTATCTTTCTTTCATTAGAAAAATATATACATGATCTTAAACCGAACAATAAATGACTAATTATTCCAATACATAGCACAATTTTATTTCACAACCCATAGTAAGGGTTTCATCTAGTTTACTAGAACAATTACTTGTTTTAAATATGCCAAAATTCAAAGTTTGGCCTCGGCAGGGAATGGATTAACGTTGTTCGATTTATTCCAAATAAAGAATTCAACAGCACTTAAAAAATATTTGCATTTTTTGAATAAATTGTCTTTTATTAGCTTGGGGTCATATGTGACCCCAAGTACAGAGGGGATAATGGGGTCATATATTATTTTCCGAAACCCTAGGCTATTAAGATCAAATATAACATATAAAAGTAGTATACTGATAAATTTTTGATACAAAGTATTTAGAAAGAGTACATTTACTGAATATTTCACGGGCACTAATTATTGAGTTGTAAATTTATTTATTTTTTGGAACAAAGATTATATATGGGACGTTTCATGTCAAGTGATCCAACTTTTGAAACCGATGTCCTCCGATCGGGATGAAATTTGCACCAAGGTTAATCCTATTAGATAGTAGTTTAGACACAATTTTTCAACAAGATCGATTTAGAACTCTCTAAGTTAGAGGGGGTCAAAATTGATATTTTGACCAAACACGTCTTTATTTTCTCATCCATGTAACTTTTTAGTTGTTGTCCTTAGCAAAATTTTTCCCAAATAGATTAGATAGATATTTCTTCAGTCTTTCGAAAAAAAAATTTAAAAAAAAAAGGATATTTTTTCTTTTAGTTTTGCTTAAAATAAAGCTTAGGTTTTTTCCTTTAAGAGCTTTTTGGTCGTTTAGTGGAATGCGAGTGGGATATCTATAAAAAAAATATTTTGTAACTCAAGACAACGGTTTTTCAATTTCTAGCATATGCACTAGTTTGAATTTTTTCCTATTAGTGTGTAAGTGTTTCTAAAACCTTAAAAATGAAACATATACTGAGAAACTTGACAAATTAACGTTTCCAACGGTATGTAACATAACTAACTAAAATCTCATACCCTCAATACTGTAATACCCACAATATGTTAACCTCAGGAAAAATATCACTTATTTTCTATAGAAATGTTTTCTAATGAAATATTGAAAAATAATTTTTTTTATTTATTTGTAATAATAATTAAATTAATAAATAATAATAATAATAATAATAATAATAATAATAAAAACAAATATATATATAATTTAATAAAATTTAATCCTAATCACATTAGATCCATATATATCATATATAATTTTTTTATACTTAATTTATTGTAGCTGATGAAGTATTTGTTTTTTGCACTTTTTAAAAATCCAGTCTTTCTTGATGTTTATATAAACTCGAGTCGATATAGTCGATATAAAATCACGCTCATTCAGAAAATGAACCATTTACCTTGACAAACTAAGGTATATATTTCTAAAATTCATAACTACACTATATTCTTAATCGGACCGGTTTCTGGCATTTCAGCTTTCATAAGCGATTTACTGAACATTGTGATAATTGTTTTGTTATAATTGAATAGATTGTTTCTATATGAAATTTTTCTACTTAGAGCGGCCGTGAGGCTTGAACCTGCGTCTATCTCACATACACTTTTTTTGCACTTTATGGTCGTGCGCTTAAACACACTCACCTAAAGTTTGTCATTATCTAAAAAGAAATAAATCTGGTTTCATAGTGCCAAGCTATGTAAATAAACTCAGGCTGTTTGTTTTAATTATTTTTGAGTATTAAGTATATCAAAGTGTTGTCTAGCCCAACTATACGATACCCTATACCATATAGAAAATAGGCAGAAACCAGATGTGAGTTGCGTTGTTATTATGTCGCAAAATGAACCAATCCTGACCGTATTTGGTATGGTCACTTAATTTTTGCAAACAAAAGTTGAGAAAAATCTGTGCATTATTTTTGCTTTTTAATAGAATTAAGTGAAAATCGGGAATTATTTTCATATAGGGGCTATGACTAAGAATTTTCCTAAATGGTTTATTTTTGGACTCCTTATTAATGTATGTAGTATACTCATACAAACACAATGTGACCGAGATCTATATGATAATTTCGATATTATGGCACTTTAAGTCAATCTCATAGTGGTATTTTGTATGGGGACTAGGTCTGAACATTTTCACCGATTTTCACCAATTAAAATAGCGTTCATCCTTTGATCGACAGAAGCGTATGTACCATATTTTATCAAAATATATTCATATTTGCGAGCTGTAGTTCGATTACGAGGTTTACATGGATACACAGACGGACAACAGTTGAATTTCTGTGCATGCATTGAGTGATTAAGCTTTGGAATATTATATTCTGCAGGTATTTTTGCCGCTCTTTCTTAAAACTCTTTACCGACTTTTGATGTGTAAACATCTATACGCGCAGGGGGGTAAATTTCTATTTCACAATACAATCGCAAAAACAGCGTAACACATCGGTGTGAGCTGAAGTGTAAATCGGTGTGACTTTATCTGATTGTATTTGTGAAAAAATTATGATATGTTCTTTTCTAAAGATTTTCCAATTGTATTTCAAAAAACATCAATTGTATTTCTGAAAACATCAATTGTATTTCAGAAACCATCAATATATTTTCAGAAAACATCATTTGAATTTCAGAAAACATCAATAGAATTTCAGAAAACATCATTCGAGTTTCAGAAAACATCAATTGAATTTCAGAAAACATCAATTGTATATCAAAAAACATAATTTGAATTTCAGAAAATATAAATAGAATTTCGGAAAACATCAATAGAATTTCAGAAAACATCATTTGAATTTCAGAAAACATAAATAGAATTTCAGAAAACATCAATATAATTTCAGAAAACATCAATTGTATTTCAGAAAACTTCAATTGTATTTCAGAAAACATCAATTGAATTTCAGAAAACATAAATAGAATTTCAGAAAACATCAATATAATTTCAGAAAACATCATTTGAATTTCAGAAAAGATAAATAGAATTTCAGAAAACATCAATATAATTTCAGAAAACATCATTCAAGTTTCAGAAAACATCAATTGAATTTCCGAAACCATCAATATAATTTCAGAAAACATCATTTGAATTTCAGAAAACATAAAGAGAATTTCAGAAAACATCAATACAATTTCAGAAAACATCATTTGAATTTCAGAAAACATAAATAGAATTTCAGAAAACATCATTCGAGTTTCAGAAAACATCAATTGAATTTCAGAAAGCATTAATAGAATTTCAGAAAACATCAATTGTATTTCAGAAACCATCAATATAATTTCAGAAAACATCATTTGAATTTCAGAAAACATAAAGAGAATTTCAGAAAACATAAATAGAATTTCAGAAAACATCAACATAATTTCAGAAAACATCATTCGAGTTTCAGAAAACATCAATTGAATTTCAGAAAGCATTAATAGAATTTCAGAAAACATCAATTGTATTTCAGAAACCATCAATATTATTTCAGAAAACATCATTTGAATTTCAGAAAACATAAATAGAATTTCAGAAAACATCATTTGAGTTTCAGAAAACATCAATTGTATATCAGAAAACATCATTTATATTTCAGAAAATATAAATAGAATTTCAGAAAACATCATTTGAATTTCAGAAAACATAAATAGAATTTCAGAAAACATCAATATAATTTCAGAAAACATCATTCGAGTTTCAGAAAACATCAATTGAATTTCCGAAAGCATCAATAGAATTTCAGAAAACATCAATTGAATTTCAGAAAACATCAATATAATTTCAGAAAACATCAACTGTATTTCAGAAAACATCAATTGTATTTCAGAAAACATCAATTGAATTTCCGAAAGCATCAATAGAATTTCAGAAAACATCAATTGAATTTCAGAAGACATCAATAGAATTTCAGAAAACATCAATTGTATTTCAGAAAACATCAATTGTATATCAGAAAGCATCATTTGAATTTCAGAAAATATAAATAGAATTTCAAAAACATCATTTGAATTTCAGAAAACATAAATAGAATTTCAGAAAACATCAATATAATTTCAGAAAACATCATTCGAGTTTCAGAAAACATCAATTGAATTTCCGAAAGCATCAATAGAATTTCAGAAAACATCAATTGAATTTCAGAAAACATAAATAGAATTTCAGAAAACATCATTTGAGTTTCAGAAAACATCAATTGAATTTCAGAAAGCATTAATAGAATTTCAGAAAACATCAATTGTATTTCAGAAACTATCAATATTATTTCAGAAAACATCATTTGAATTTCAGAAAACATAAATAGAATTTCAGAAAACATCAATAGAATTTCAGAAAACATCAATTGTATTTCAGATAACATCAATTGTATATCAGAAAACATCATTTAAATTTCAGAAAATATAAATAGAATTTCAGAAAACATCATTTGAATTTCAGAAAACATAAATAGAATTTCAGAAAACATCAATATAATTTCAGAAAACATCATTCGAGTTTCAGAAAACATCAATTGAATTTCCGAAAGCATCAATAGAATTTCAGAAAACATCAATTGAATTTCAGAAAACATCAATATAATTTCAGAAAACATCAACTGTATTTCAGAAAACGTCAATTGTATTTCAGAAAACATCAATTGAATTTCCGAAAGCATCAATAGAATTTCAGAAAACATCAATTGAATTTCAGAAGACATCAATAGAATTTCAGAAAACATCAATTGTATTTCAGAAAACATCAATTGTATATCAGAAAGCATCATTTGAATTTCAGAAAATATAAATAGAATTTCAGAAAACATCATTTGAATTTCAGAAAACATCAATATAATTTCAGAAAACATCAACTGTATTTCAGAAAACGTCAATTGTATTTCAGAAAACATAAATAAATTTCAGAAAACATCATTTGAATTTCAGAAACCATCAATATTATTTCAGAAAACATCATTTGAATTTCAGAAAACATAAATAGAATTTCAGAAAACATCATTTGAATTTCAGAAAACATAAATAGAATTTCAGAAAACATCAATATAATTTCAGAAAACATCATTTGAGTTTCAGAAAACATCAATTGAATTTCAGAAGACATCAATAGAATTTCAGAAAACATCAATTGTATTTCAGAAAACATCAATATAATTTCAGAAAACATCAACTGTATTTCAGAAAACGTCAATTGTATTTCAGAAAACATCAATTGTATTTCAGATAACATCAATTGTATATCAGAAAACATCATTTAAATTTCAGAAAATATAAATAGAATTTCAGAAAACATCATTTGAATTTCAGAAAACATAAATAGAATTTCAGAAAACATCAATATAATTTCAGAAAACATCATTTGAGTTTCAGAAAACATCAATTGAATTTCAGAAGACATCAATAGAATTTCAGAAAACATCAATTGTATTTCAGAAAACATCAATTGTATATCAGAAAGCATCATTTGAATTTCAGAAAATATAAATAGAATTTCAGAAAACATCATTTGAATTTCAGAAAACATCAATATAATTTCAGAAAACATCAACTGTATTTCAGAAAACGTCAATTGTATTTCAGATAACATCAATTGTATATCAGAAAACATCATTTAAATTTCAGAAAATATAAATAGAATTTCAGAAAACATCATTTGAATTTCAGAAAACATAAATAGAATTTCAGAAAACATCAATATAATTTCAGAAAACATCATTTGAGTTTCAGAAAACATCAATTGAATTTCAGAAGACATCAATAGAATTTCAGAAAACATCAATTGTATTTCAGAAAACATCAATATAATTTCAGAAAACATCAACTGTATTTCAGAAAACGTCAATTGTATTTCAGAAAACATCAATTGTATTTCAGATAACATCAATTGTATATCAGAAAACATCATTTAAATTTCAGAAAATATAAATAGAATTTCAGAAAACATCATTTGAATTTCAGAAAACATAAATAGAATTTCAGAAAACATCAATATAATTTCAGAAAACATCATTCGAGTTTCAGAAAACATCAATTGAATTTCCGAAAGCATCAATAGAATTTCAGAAAACATCAATTGAATTTCAGAAAACGTCAATATAATTTCAGAAAACATCAACTGTATTTCAGAAAACGTCAATTGTATTTCAGAAAACATCAATTGAATTTCAGAAAGCATCAATAGAATTTCAGAAAACATCAATTGTATTTCAGAAACCATCAATATAATTTCAGAAAACATCATTTGAATTTCAGAAAACATAAATAGAATTTCAGAAAACATCAATATAATTTCAAAAAACATCAATATAATTTCAGAAAACATCAACTGTATTTCAGAAAACGTCAATTGTATTTCAGAAAACATCAATTGAATTTCAGAAAACATAAACTGTATTTCAGAAAACATCAATAAAATTTCAGAAAACATCAATTGAATTTCAGAAAACATCAACTTTATTTCAGAAAACATCAATTGTATTTCAGAAAACATCATTTGAATTTCAGAAAACATAAATTGAATTTCAGAAAACATCAATTATATTTCAGAAACTATCAATATAATTTCAGAAAACATCATTCGAGTTTCAGAAAACATTAATTGAATTTCAGAAAACATCAATAGAATTTCAGAAAACATCAATATAATTTCAGAAAACATCATTTGAGTTTCAGAAAACATCAATTGAATTTCAGAGGACATCAATAGAATTTCAGAAAACATCAATTGTATTTCAGAAAACATCAATTGTATATCAGAAAACATCATTTAGATTTCAGAAAATATAAATAGAATTTCAGAAAACATCATTTGAATTTCAGAAAACATATATAGAATTTCAGAAAACATCAATATAATTTCAGAAAACATCATTCGAGTTTCAGAAAACATCAATTGAATTTCCGAAAGCATCAATAGAATTTCAGAAAACATCAATTGAATTTCAGAAAACATCAATATAATTTCAGAAAACATCAACTGTATTTCAGAAAACGTCAATTGTATTTCAGAAAACATCAATTGAATTTCAGAAAGCATCAATAGAATTTCAGAAAACATCAATTGTATTTCAGAAACCATCAATATAATTTCAGAAAACATCATTTGAATTTCAGAAAACATAAATAGAATTTCAGAAAACATCAATATAATTTCAAAAAACATCAATATAATTTCAGAAAACATCAACTGTATTTCAGAAAACGTCAATTGTATTTCAGAAAACATCAATTGAATTTCAGAAAACATAAACCGTATTTCAGAAAACATCAATAAAATTTCAGAAAACATCAATTGAATTTCAGAAAACATCAACTTTATTTCAGAAAACATCAATTGTATTTCAGAAAACATCATTTGAATTTCAGAAAACATAAATTGAATTTCAGAAAACATCAATTATATTTCAGAAACTATCAATATAATTTCAGAAAACATCATTCGAGTTTCAGAAAACATTAATTGAATTTCAGAAAACATCAATAGAATTTCAGAAAACATCAATATAATTTCAGAAAACATCATTTGAATTTCAGAAAATATAAATAGAATTTCAGAAGGATCCATATATAATTCCAGAAAACATCAATTGCATTTCAGAAAACAGCATAATCGACTTATTTTTTATGCACTGGAAAATATGATGTTGATGTTTTCTTTAATTATTAGATGTTTACACATCTCCCTTGTGATCGGGCTCACATGATTTTTTTTCTTTAGGCGGGCATACAAAGTTTCGATAGGGTTTATATCACGACTCTGGGCAGGGATATCAGTACATTTGGTACCGTTATATAATAATCAGGACATACACAAATAAAATTAATGTTTGCGATAATTATCTTGATAAAATTTCTATATGAACTTATGTGAATTTTTCGGGCAACAAACCCGAATTGTTGAACACTAGTGGCCAGTTTATTTTTTAAAATATGAAGATAAACTTTCTTGGTCATTATTTCATAAAAAATCCGGATTTTATCAACCGTTTTGCTGGGTATATAACTCCTACCGTAACTAACAGTTTTCCAAACTTGTGGGAATTAAATTTTTATTTTCTAATGCTGTTCCGTCAAATTTTTGGGGTCCATAATGATAGTACATGAAAGACATCATCCCAGTATTCTGGAGGAAGTGAAATGTGTTCTGTAGCAAATTTAAATCGATTTTCAATATTTTTTCTAGCCACTCGTGAGGAATATTAGTGTTTGTAATAATTTAGGATGTTTTTTTTGTTTCATAATCTTTATTCACTTGAAGAGCTCTTGTGCTGAATTGCGGTTTATCGTAAATAGTTTCAGTTGTTTTGCTTTCAAGACGGTGCGTCACTTTTTTTCACCACAGGATATGATGCTGTACGTAGTCCTTATTTTAGGAGATCATAATAGCGGTTTCACTTATTGATTTGCCTTTGTAATAATTGAAATACACCAATTGAATGGCATTTTGGCAAACTCGTTTTCTTGGCATTTGTTATAGTGGGACAATTATTTTTTACATAAACGTTATGCAGTCTATTTAACATGCCACAACATTCATTAAAAAACACAAACGCACCAAATTATAGGAAAATTAATGGATTTATTGTTGCGCTCAATCATTATGCAAAGATTTTTTGACACCATTCCTATTCAGTAAATATCGTTTGTTGTTGTTGTTGCTGTAAAGTGTGTGTTTTTTTTAATGTGTTTGCGTCTTATAGTCTTGAAGAAGTACAGCAACGGATTGAGTATAAAAAAAGAAATTATAAAAATTTCAACTTTTTTTTATACTGTGCGGAGATTTTCTTGGTAAGCTGTATAAGTCTAACATTTATGTAAAAAAGTTAATAAATACAAATGAAGGTTCTGAATAACTGACAGTTTATTAATACTTTAAATAGTAAATTAAGTAAAAAAAAAGATATAAAATTGAAAAATAAAAAAAATTAAGATCAAATTGTAAGAGATAATCATCATATAAGGACTTCTCTGGGTTTTTCATCAAAAGTTATTAGTTCCTCACTATCCAGAGGTTGAGCTAAACTTGTCATACATTTAAATTGCAATAATAATTGATTCCTTAAGACATCCAACCACTTTTCCAGCGATTCTCTATCATCAACGCCGCAAACAATGTTATAGTCATCACATTTATTACAGGATGAACAGAGGAAAAATTGCTTATCGGATAATTCATACATTTCTATTTTATTTATCTGGAGAAAACGAATGAAAATTAATTTTACCATACCAGGGCAATAACATTTACCGGTATTCTTAAGAAAATCTTGTACGTGTGATTATCAAATTTATTTGTAATAACACTTCTCTGGGTAAAAACTATGAAATTCTTGAAGACAAACACATAAAGCAGAATTTGCCTTTTCTTCTTATAATCACAGCTGAGAGCACCATGATGTAATAATTGTCCATGATTTGGTAGAATGCCTTGAATACCTTCTAGGACTGCATGATCATTGACATTTGTGCAAATGGACTGAAATTGAAAATTATTACAAGTGAAAAACTGAAAATCAGATACACTATGACAAAGAAGTAACGAGAATTTGTCAATTAAACTCAAGATTCATTCAATTAAATGCATTTTTCGGTATGGAATTTATTTTTTTTTAATGAATTGAGAAAAAGCGGCTTTCACGGAGCGAATATTTGAGTTTGAAAATTGGTTTGTAAAGATCTTTTGTATGTAATTAATTATAATCCTATAAATACATTGAACATTTACCCCAGACAATAAGTTATAGGTTCTCTTGGCTAAATTTGTTCATATAAACATTACTGGCAACAATATTTTTGTTGATAATGTTAGCAACAATGTTGGTACTTAACTCAAAACTCTTATTCAATCGAACTAAGTTTGTGGATCCTCTGCTACCTCCTTATATAATTATTTCGATTTAAATTCCATCCTCGCGTTGCAGAGATTTTAAATGACAAATTCCCGGCATTTTTTTTTTTTTTGTTTACAACTGGCTTTGAAATTACTTTTCAAAAAAGCTAATCTCAACATATCTAAATTAAATTGAATTAACAAATACCTTAATAATATTTTCAGCTTCATAGAGACGAGGCAATTCATCGTATAATCCAGAGTTTTTAACATGTTTAATGATTTCAGTCAATAAAATTTTGTAATTGGCCAATCTTCGAATTGGTCCTATTAACAGGTGACTTAACTGCAAATATTAATGAAGTAACTGTAAATACAAGTAATACTTAAAGAAACAAATAATACTAAATAAATTATAAAAAAAAACACATAAAGTATAAGTATTTTTTTTTAGATAAACTCGAATTTTTGGTTTAAAAGTAATTTTTCAATTCAATTTCTTTATTTATATAATATTATTATGTACATATTAATTTGTCAGCATTTCTTAAAGAGTTTATATAGTATATGTATATAATAACAAAAATTTTAATAAAGTTTTGATTTAAATATTATTAATACGATAGCGGAAATTTTTCAAAAAACCTTTATGTGGATTTAAATTAATATATATAACAACACAGGAAAAATTTATCAAGCGAAAAAAAAATTAATAAATATAAATATGAATATATATAATAATTTTTTGATCAAAATATATTATTTTTGATTTTGAGGTGAGAAAAATTTTTTTGATTTAAAATAAAGGAATACTTTTATTTGAAATGAAAGAAATACTTTAATTTTGCAGTAAAAAATTATTTTAATTTTGAATGAAAATTTATTTTTTAAGTAATTTTTTTTGGTGAAAAAAAATTTTAAATAATTTTTTTTTATGAAATAATTTTTTTAAAAAAAAAATAATTAATTTTTTATTCTTTTTTATTTTGATGTGTAAACATCTATACGCGTAACATGTAAGACAAAATGTGATTGTATTGGTGAAAAAATTATGATATTATGATAACCTGTTTGAAAATTAAAAATGAAAAAAAAAAAATGAAAAAAAAAATGAAATAAAAAAAATTAAAGATGAAAAATGAAAAATGAAAAAAAATTAAACATTAAAAATTAAAAACGAAAAATTAAAAATGAAAAATAAAAAATGAAAAATGAAAATTAAAAAATGAAAAATGAAAAATAAAAAATTCAAAATGACAAATGAAAAATAAAAAAATGAAACAGAAATAAAAAATGAAAAATAAAAAATTAAAAATGAAAAACGAAAAATTAAAAATGGATAATGAAAAATAAAAAATTAAAAATAAAAAAATGAAAAATTAAAAAGAAAAATAAAAAATGAAAAATAAAAAAAATAAAAATGAAAAATTAAAAATTAAAAATTAAAAAAAAATTAGAAATGAAAAATAAAAAATCAAGAATAATGAAAAATAAAAAATACGAAATAAAAAAAAATTTTTAAAAATACGAAATGAAAAAAAAAAATTTAAAAATTAAAAATAAAAAATGAAAAATAAAAAATAAAAAAAAAAATAAAAAGGAAAAATTAAAAATAAAAAATAAAAACTGAAAAATAAAAAATTAAAGCTAAAAAATTAAAAACAAGAAATGGAACATGAAAAATAGGAAATGAAAAATTAAAAAATAAAATTAAAAATGAATAATGAAAAATTAAAAATAAAAAATGAAAAATAGAAAATTAAATATAAAAAATGATAAATAAAAAATGAAAAATAAAAAATAAATAATAAAAAATGAAAAATAAAAAATAAAAAATAAAAAATAGAAAATAGAAAATAAAAAATAAAAAACAGAAAATAAAAAATAAAAAATAAAAAATTAAAAATGAAAAATAAAAAAACAAAAAAGAAAAATAAAAATTAGAAAATGAAAAATTAAGAAAAAAATTAACAACATGTTCGCAATTTCATTTTTGATGTCCAATGTTGGCAGGGGTTGCAAATGACAAGACATTACAACCCGTTTTCATAGAACTGATAATAATTGACAAATAATGACATTGAAAATGACATAGTGTAAACCAGTCATTAGGAACAAAAAAAAATTAAAAATATGTGATTTATTTCATATGAAACAATTTATATATATGGAAACAATTTTTTTGTCAAAATTAAAATTTTAATTTTTTTTTTATTTTTTTTTTTTTTTGCTGAATTATAATTTTTCTTAATTTTTATTTTGTGTTATTTTTTTTTTTTCTTTTTTTGGTGAACATAATTTTTTTAAGTGATAATTTTTAAATACCTAATTTTGTGAAATAAATATTTTTTTTGTGGCTTTGATTTAATAGCAAAAACTAGTTATAAGGTAAATAATATTTTTAGGCACAAACAAATTCTGAGGTGGCAGTAAGACATGGGACAGCGGGATGGTGGAACAAAACTGCTGGTAAATAGCTATTGATAAATAACTACTGTTAAACAATTTTTGTAAGGAACCTTTTTCGTGAAAACAAAATATTTATATGGAATAAATTTATATGTAAAACTGTGAAGAATTTTTTATGTAAAATAATATATAAAAAATTTTTTATAAGTGAAAAAAATTTTAAAATAATATTTATAGTTTGTTTTATTAATGCTATAGTTTTTCATGGATTATAACTTTTTTATTTTTTATTTTATTATTTTTGTTAGCGTTATTTTGTTTGAAAAAATTTTTTTTGTGAAATAAATATTTTTATTTTGTAGTTGATTTAAAAGCAAAAAAAATTAGGGAATTTAGGTGGCAGTATGGCATGCGACAATGAATCAGAGGAATACAACTGTTGATAAATAACTAGTGACAAATAATTTATTAACGTAATTTTTTTCTTTAATAACGAATTTTTTATATGAAAAAAATTAAATGTCAAAAATTTTTATAAGAAAATTTTTTTATATGAAAAATTTTGTGACAAAAAATAGTTGAAAAAATTATGCAAAAATTTTTAATTAAAAAATTTTTATTGTAAAAAAATAGTTACTTGATTTTTTTTTGTATATTAAAAATTTTTTTATATGAAGCATTTATTTTGTTAAAAAAAAATCTATTTTAGTTTTTTGGTGACAATTAAAAAAAAGGAAGCAAAACCATTGAGATAAATAATATTTTTGCAAAAAAAAAATAAGGTGGCAATAAGGCATGGTACATCGGGAATGCAGATTAAAACTACTGACAAATAACAATTGATATATAATTTTTGGAAGAATTTTTTTTTGTGAAAAAGAAAATATTTATTAAAAAAAAAAATTTATATGTAAAATGTGAAAAATTTTTAAATATGAAAAAAATATATGAAAAAAGTTTTTGTATTTGAAAAAGAAAATGTATGAAAAAAACATTTTTATTTTTTTTTGTCAAATTATAATTTTTCTTAGTGCAATTCTTTGTGAAAAAACATTTATTTGTGAAATAAATATTTTTATTTTGTAGTTAAGCAAAAAAAAAAAAAAATTTTGGTAATTTTGGCAGCAATATGGCATACGAAAATTGGTCGACGGAACACAAGTCTGTGGTTTTCTAGAATAACCGCTTATGTCATAAAATCAAAATGTTCAGGAGAGCCAAAAAACGTTATATTTGAAATTATGCGCTCGATATAAAGTTTTTAGGACTTTTTATTTAACAGCCCTGTAGATATGGGCAATAAATACTTTATAAAAAATTTTGAGTCTCAAATCTTAAGAGGAATAGATCCTAAAGAACGACGAAAAAACAGTATGTAAATTACACTTAAAGTGTGTGCAGATAAAAGAACTTATGTCGACAAATGTCATTGTCTTTGAAAAAGAAAACTACCAGTGCAAATATACATTTACACATAAGTTGTTGTTGCTTGAAAAAGTGATTTTTTTTTTTCGTCAACCGAAAGTTAACGGGGCTTAGGGTGAGAATATAACAATGTAAGCACACAAGATTTTATAAGTGGTTATAAACTGAAAAATAATCCAAAATTATCCAAAAACGTATGTCGCTGTGTCGTTTTCTCAGAAAACAATTTGTCAGCGATCAAACGTAGGTTGACATACGTCGTTAGTGCTGCATATTTATATAATAAACATTTAAGTTACGTCGTTATTGTAAGAAAAAGCTCAGAAATGGTTAATATTTTTTTTTAAATTAAACGCAGGTAAAGAGCGTTAAAAATTAATATATTTGGTATCGTTAACTCAAAACTGACAAAAATGGACATGCGCGTTATTCCAAAAAACCACAGAAGTATTGATAAATAATCTATTAAAGTAATTTTTTTCGTGAATAAAAAAATTTTTTTTTATATAAAAAAAATTTATATGAAAAAATTTTTTTATATGAAAATTTTTTTTATATGAAAATATTATGTGAAAAAATTTTTGTAGGTAAAAATTTTTTTTTCCGAAAAAATTATTTTTTTTCCGAAAAAATATTTTTTTTTTCTATGCAAAAATTGTTATATGAAAAAATTTTTTTATAAGCAACAAATTTGTTCTATGAAAATAATTTTTTATATGAAACAAAATATATGTGGTCAGAAGCGATAACCGCCTAAGTCGACTTAAGAAAGTTTTGAGTTATGTACCCTATCATATTCTACTAACAACGCTTTATATTTGCGTGAAATTCCCATTTCTCTAACACTAATTTTTAAAAAGTTATTAAAAAAAATATACTAACCTAAGTCGTAAAAAAGCTCCATTACATTTATATAAAAGGTGATTTTTCTCGAAAGCAGGATTTTCGAATCAGGCGGTTAATGGTTGTGCAAAAAATTTATGCAAAAAATTTTATATGAAAACAAAAATTTTATATAAAAGATTTATATGAAAAAAATTTATACGTAACAATGTAAAGAATTTTTTTTTTATATAAAAAAATACATGAAAAAAATTTTAATAAGTGAAAAAAAAAATTTTGGGGGAAAAATAATATATATAGTTTGCTTTTTTAGATTTTTGTGAACTATAATTTTTATTAGCGATTTTTTTTTTGTGAGAAAACCTAAATTTTTTGAAATACATAGATATTTTTATTTTGAAGTTGATGAAAAGAGCATGACGTACCCTGGATGCAATTAGAACATCATTTCTAAAGAAACTTCATTGAATTAATTTAGTTTGAAATAATTTGATGTGAAATATATTTTTATATTGATTTCATAATTAAAGGCAAATGTTTTTAAACTGGACGCTACAATATTTTAATCGTAGTGGATAGGTTGGCTTTGTCTGAACATTTCAAAGGTGATTTCACATATTCACCCATAATTTTGAACTTTGAATGGAAATAATTGTGGTTTAAAAATTTAAAATTCAAGAATAATATCGCAAATTAAATTAAAATATAAATTATTATTTTCTTAAATAGCTTTTGAAAAAAAAACTTTAAAGCTCTATGCACTTTGTCCAAAGTTTCTCTAATAACACAATTTCTCAAACCTTTTATAATAGGCGTTTTTAGCAAATCTCTGATTTCCTTTCGTCTAGATTTGTGGCTAAATCTAGCGAATGTGATAGATGCTAAAGCAATTCATACTTTAATTTTGCCATGGAAATGACGCACGTGTGTAACCGAGCTTTTGATGAAAATGTGAACTGATTTGCTATAACATGTAGTTGAAATAATTTAGTTTTTCAAAAAACTAAGACCCTAAATTTGTTGGCCCATAAAATCGCCTTAGCCTTCTTTAATTCGTTAAGAATATCCACTCGTGATTGTTAGGAATCCATGTTTTGTCCAGCTATTAATCAAGACCAACGCTATGGTGAATTGCGCTTTAACATCTTCAAACAGTACTATGAAATCGGCTCAAGAGTCTACTTATTAAAAATATTGTGGATTTCTTCGAGTGTATGTGGCAAAGTGATCTTATTTTGGAGACTATGTCGGTCATTCTATGGCGAAGTTTTGAAACAGGTGTCCTATATTTTATTATTCATAAAGAAGACCCAAAGTCCCTATAATCTTCGAATATTTCAGCTTAAATTCTATCAATAATGTTCAATCAATAATGTTCAATCGTAGCTATATATTTTTAACTCAACGCTTTGGGCGACGCAATATAGAATTTTAGAAATAACATTTCTAGACTTCTCAAACAGTCCTCGTACTTTGATAAAATGATTATTTACAACAACTAGAGTAATCACTTAAGGGAAATTTCATGGGAAAACCCTTTTATTGTTAAAAAATATTTATAAAAATATTTTTTTATAACAATAAGATTTCCAGTTTAAAAATAAATTCCCAAGTTAAATAATAAAACTTTTCAAGACTTAATCTGATTTTTTTTCTTCAAACTATACAATGTTGTTTTATTTATACTTACATCTAATTTATGGCCAAATTTCTTTTGAACCTTCTCGAAATATTTGAAATGTTTTTGCACTAAATATATTGACAGAGCTTTGTTTTTTGAATAAACAGCATACATCTGAAATTTTACTGCATTATTGGTAAAAACTTCGCCTAGTTTACCGGGGATATACTGGTTGACTGCCAAAGCTTTCAAAAAGTAGCTTAGAAATGAAATAAAAAAAAATAAAAGAAAAAATAATTAAAATAAAATAAAAATATTGGTTTATAAAATATTCCAAAAATGTCATCTGTCGCTTGTTGTCATTCGTCATTTGTCGACCTAGTTGCGGTTAATATTTTAGACTAATAATTACTCACTCTCTATGCCAATTAAATATAGTTTCAATATTAGCAAAAACGTATAAACCTTCGCCATTCCTTAGATTCCTGGGACGTGCTATTTTACTATCTTTATCACGATATTCCTTCAAGTACCTGCAGGCAGCCATTAAAATAGATTTTCTATATTTATTATTTGTGGATATTTTACTTACCCATTAACCACTTTGTCCAGCTGATACAAATATTCTACTTCGGATGATATAAGTTCAGCAATTGGATAAATGGTTTGTTTTTTAAAATATTGAATATTGGCTTTATGATCAACATAAACGATTTGATCCATGTCCCGATAATGTTTCTTTCTAAAATGCTTATTGAAAATGTGTTTAATGTTTGATCATTCAGCACATAATAAGAAATAATTCTTAAACAATTACTTACTCGTACAAATGAGGCTTTTATAATTTCTTTGTTTTTATATATAAACAACAAACAAATATAAATTAATCAATCATTTACACCGCATCTACGTAGGCATCTCTAGTCAGTGGCACAAAAGCTTAAGACTCTAAAATTATCTTGTTTGACCGATACAATTCAATTATTCTTCGAAAGTCTAAAGCAAAAAATATTAGTTATCACAATTTTATTTTTCATAATTTAACCATTTTTATAAAATTTAAAATATATTCGATAAAAAGTGGAATTTTATTTAATTGCAGCCAACACAAATATATTAAGGAAAAACTAATTTTTGAACTAAATGCAAATTTTGAAGATGTTTATAATTTTTCAAGGTAAAAAGTAATTATTTAGGTTGTGTAAATTTAAAAATTGAAAACAATTTTTTGGGGTAAACAAATTTTTCTTTAAATTTTTTAAGCGGCTCTTACAGCTCTGTACTTTTTCACCTTCTTAAGAAAGCTAAACAAATAGAAGTTGATAATTTTTTGAGTTAAAAATAAATTTTTGAGTTGCTAAATAATTTCGTAGTCAAAAAAATTTTGGATGTTCAAAATCACTTGTGTCTATATAATGAAAAAGGTGTAAAATTCTTTAATCTATAATATTAATTGGCTAGGCGATTTCTTGTGACCGCTGTTTTGTTCTACCGTTTCATCCCGATTTTGACCAAACGTATATTATTTGAAAGGTAATTCTTTTCAACCGTTTTGCAGATTTACTGAGTTTTAAATTTTGTCCCTTATTTTGTGTAAATTGCATTTAAAGTTGCTACTAACACATATATAAAATTATACATTTGCTATGTGTGTTTCGTAATTTGTTAATGTGGTGGTTAATGAGTTTGTTATCTTCATTCACAATAATAATAAACCATAAAATTGTTGGTTTGTGAACTGGCTAAGTTGAAAAATAAAGCTGCCTAGAAATTGCACTCGAGGCGAAAATTGTTTAGACAAAAACCGAGGAGGTTGTGCAAACTGACAATTGGTTCGATTGAGTAAGAGTTTTGATTTTAACACAAATATGGTTGCTAACTAACATCATCATCAAAAATATTGTTGCTAATAGTGTTTGTATTCACAAATATAGTCAAGACAAACTATAATTTATTTTCTACGCTAAGTGTTCAAAATATGTAAAAGATTAGTAGCACGGCCCTTGAGATCTTGCCTACAAATTCTGTGCCTGCTGGTTCAAATTATACTAGCGCCAATACATTTTTATTTGATTTGCAATTTTCGTAAATAACGAGAAAATTGTGCAAATGGATTTTTTTTTTCATAATTCAAGACTTAATAGTTTGAGATATTAAATCCTACATTATAGAATCTACTCAAAGCCACAGTTCCTATATTTGTTATCGAAAAACGCTACAAATACAAAATCGTGATTTTTGTACGCGTAACGTTAACTTAAAATAATTAATCCGAAATTAACCTTTTCTTGGCTTTCTCTTTTATTTTATTAGATTTCCTTCTTTTTATACCTCAAGTAAATTTGTAACTTCTAGTTTTTTTTTTGTAAAGGTACTTTTTTAAGGAATTGCACTTGTTTAAGAAAAGGCACTTTTTAGAAGAAAAGGATATTTTGTAAGAAAAGAAAAGAATATGTACTTTTTTTCATTTAATAATATTTAAGAAAATGTACTTTTGAAGAAAAGTACTTTTTTAAGAAGAAATACTTTTTTAAAATAAGGTAATTTTTTTTAAGAAAATGAATTTATTTTAAAAGAAACATCTTAAGAAGAGGTACTTCTTAAAAAAAGGAACATTCTTAAGAAAATGTGCTTTTCGTAGAAAAGTTACTATTTTAAAAAGGTACTTTTTTAAAAAAAAATTATTTTTTTTTAAGAAAAGTAACTTTTCAAGAAAATGTACTTTTCAAACAAAAGGAACCTTTTTAAAAAAAGGTACTTTGTTGAGAAAATGTATTTTTTAAGAAAAGCTACTTTTTTAAGAAAATATACCCTTTTTTAACAAAAGGTGCTCTTCGGAGAAAAGGTACTCTTTTAAGACAAGAAATTTTTTAAGAAAGGAACTTTTTTAAGAAGAAGTACTTTTAAAGATAAGGTACTTTTTGAAGAAAATTTACTTATTGTAGAAATTTTACGTTTTTTTTAAGAAAATGTACTTTTTTTAAGCAAAAATATTTTTAAGAAAAGGTATTTAAAAAAATGTTTTTTTTTAAAAAAAGGCACTCTTTTAGGAATATGTACTGTAGTTAAAAAAAAAAAAAAAACATTTTAAGAGTAGGTATTTTTTGAAGAAAAACTAATTCCATAAGCCAACCTATGTACTTTTTTCTTTCAAGAATATGTAATTTTTCAAGAAAAGGCATTTCTTAAAGAAAATTTACTTTATTTAAGAAAATCTATTTTCAAAGAAAAGAAATTTTTTTTAAAAAGAAAATTTACTTTATTGAAGAAAATGTACTTTGTGAAGAAAAGTACTTTTTTAAGAAAAAAACTTTTTTAAGATAAGGTACTTTTTTTAAGAAAATGTATTTATTTTAAAAGAAACATTTTAAGAAGAGGTGCTTCTTAAAAAAATGAAATTTCTAAAGAAAATGCGTTCTTCACAGAAAAGCTATTTTTGTAAAAAGGATACTTTTTTAACTAAAATAATAAGAAAGTCTTGTTTCTTTATTGTTTTCAAAATCAATTCTGACTAAATTTATTTATATAATTTTCTTTTATATCAAAATAAGAAATCAAATGATATTTGATTATATTTTTAAAATATTAACAAAGTATTTTATAACAGTTTCGAAATATAAAATATAGGACTTCTACATTAAATGTAAGAATCCCACAAAATGTATTTTGTTTTAAAGAAAATATACTATATTTTCACAAAAGGTGCTCTTCGGAGAAAAGGTACTCTTTTAAGAAAAGGAATTTTTTAAGACAAAGAACTTTTTTAAGAAGAAGTACTTTTTAGGAAAAGGTACATTTTGAAGAAAATTTACTTATTGTAGAAATTTTACTTTGTTTTTTTTTAAGAAAAGGTACTTTTTTTTTAAGAAAAATTGTTTTTTTAAGAAAAGGTACTATTTGTTAAGAAAAAATGTTTTTTTAAGAAAAGTCACTTTTTTAAGATTATGTAATTTTTTCTAGAAAATGAAGCCAACCTGTTGTTCCATGTACTTTTTTCTTTCAAGAATATGCAATTCTTTAAGAAGAGGCATTTTTTAAAGAAAATTTCAAAGAAAAACAACTTTTTTTAAAAAAAGTACTTTTTAAGAAAATTTAATTTTTAAGAAAAGGTACTTTTTTAAAGAAAATATACTCTTTTTTTACAAAAGATGTTCTTCGGAAAAAAGGTGTTCTTTTAAGAAAAGGAACTTTTTTCAGACAAGGAACTGTCATAGGAAGGAGTACTTTTTAGGAAAAGGTACTTTTGAAGAAAATTTACTTTTTGTAGAAATTTTACATTTTTTTAAAGAAAATGTACTTTTTTTTAAGAAAAAACGTTTTCTTAAGAAAATGTACTTTTTTTTAAGAAAAGGCACTTTTTTAAGAATATGTTATTTTTTCTAGAAAATGTAGCTTAAAAAAATACTATTTTAGGAATAGGTACTTTTTTAAGAAAAAGTAATTCCTTATGCCAACCTGTTGTTCTATGTACTTTTTTCTTTCAAGAATATGCAATTCTTCAAGAAAAGGCATTTTTTAAAGAAAATTCTCCTTATTTAAGAAAATCTACTTTTCAAAGAAAAGGAACTTTTTAAATGTATATTTTAAAAAAGGTGCTTTTTTTTAAGAAAATTTACTCTTTTTTTAACAAAAGATGATCTTCGGAGAAAAAGTCTTCTTTTAAGAAAGGGCAATTTTTTAAGACAAGGAACTGTTTCAAGAAGAAGTACTTCTTAGGAAAAGGTATTTTTTTAAGAAAATTTACTTTTTGTAGAATTTAAAATTTTGTTTTAAAGAAAAAGTACTTTTTTTAAGAAAAAATTTTTTTTTAAAAAAGGTACTTTTTTTTTATGAAAAAATGTTTTTTTAAGAAAAGGCACTTTTTTAAGAATTTGTATTTATTTTATAAAATGCAGTTTAAAAAAAAATACTATTTTAGGAATAGGTACTTTTTGAAGAAAAAGTAATTCTTTAAGGCAACCTGTTGTTCTATGTACATTTACTTTAGGGAATACGTATTTTTTTTTAGGAATATGCATTTTTTAAAGAAAATTTACTTTATTTAAGAAAATGTAGTTTTTAGGAAAGGTACTTTTTTAAGAAAATTTACTTTTAAGAAAATGAACTTTTTAAGAAAAGGCACTTTTTTAAGAAAAGGAAGTTTGTAAGAAGTTGTACTTCTCAAAGAAAAGGAACTTTTTAGTTTAAAAAGTTATATTTTTAAGAAAATGTATTTTATAGGAAAAGTTACCTTTTTAAGAAAATATACTCTTTTTTAAAAAAAGGTACTCTTCCGAGGAAAGGTACTTTTGCTTTTAAGAATAGCAGCTTTTAAAGAAAAAGTACTTTTTTAGGAAAAATCCCTTTTTAAGAAAATGCACTTTTTAGGAAAGGTACTTTTGGAAGAAATTTTATTATTTTTTAATAAAATGTACTTTTTAAAGAGAAAATGCACTTTTTAAAGAATATGCACTTTTTTTAAAGAAGTTTTTTTAGTAAAGTAACTTTTTAAGAAAATATACTTTTCAAAGAAATGGATTTAAAAAAAGTACTTTTTTAAGAAAAATTTATATATTAAGAAAAGTTACTTTTTTTTTTAAAAGAAAATGTACTGTTTTTTAACAAAAGATGCTCTTCGGAAAAAGGGTGTTCTTTTAAGAAAAGGAACTTTTTTAAGACAAGGAACTGTCTTAAGAAGGAGTAGTTTTACTTTTTGAAGAAAATTTATTATTTTTTAAGAAAATGTACTTTTTAAAGAGAAAATGCACTTTTTAAAGAATATGCACTTTGTAAGGAATTTTTTTTTTAAATATACTATTTAGGAATAGTAAATTTTTTAAGTAATTCTTTAAGCCAACTTGTTTAATGTACTATTTTTTAAAAGAAAATGCGCTTTTAAGAAAAGTCATTAATTAAGAAAATTTACTTTATTTAAGAAATGGTCTTTCTTAAGGAAAGGAACTCTTTTAATAAAAGGACTTTTTACGAAAATGTTCTTTTTTGGCAAAAAAAAAAAAAATACTATTTAAGGTAAGGTTGTTTTTTAAGAAAATTTATTTTTAGAGGGACATTTTAAGTAAACGTCTTTTTAAGAAAAGGTATTTTTTAAGAAAAGGTACTTTTTTAAGAAAAGACAATTAAAAAAAAGATAAAAGGTACTTTTGAAGAAAAGGTATTTTTTGAGGAGAAGGTTCTCTTTGAAGAATATGTACTTTTGTTCGGTACATTTTACAAATGAACTTTTTTTTTTTAATAAAAGGTGGGTTTTTAAGAGAAGTGGTGGAATCTAAATACCAAATTTCATATTTCTATATTCAGTTGGTAAAAAGATACAAAAGGAACAATTTGGCCATTTACACCCCCCAAGCTAAGTAATTCCTCCGTGCGTGATGTTTGTGTGTGTGATGAATCGTTGGAAATTTGTTGCTCGGCTGGAATCATCATAACAAATTGTATCTGCCAGAGTTTTTTTTTTTTTTGTTAAAAAGCTATAAAAGATTCCGTTATTTCCCATGTCGGCCATCTTTTCTCATCTTAGCAATTCGAATTTTTAAAAATCGCGTAGTAGTACATCTTCACGCCGATAGGGGAGTGTACATCACAAATTTAAACTTACTAGCTTCATATCAGTGAGGCAGTGATGGGAGTAATATATACACTTTCGGTACAAAAAACAAGTAAGAGAGTTAAATTCGGCTGTGCCGAATCTCTCATACCCTCCACCTCTGTTTGAGTATTGACAATAAACGTAAATGAAATATTTGAAAAAGTAAACAATTTATTAAAGTTATTACCAAATTATTTCAGCAAATTCTTTGGGTTGATCCGCTTAACAGATGTTTTTTGTTTATTTCAAGAGTTGGCCTATACAGCTCTCTCACATTATTAATTCGCGCTCGAACGTGGAAAGATCGTTTTCGTCTTTTATATTATTTCGGATAAAAGAAAACACTTTTCGCTGTTTGCCTTTTGGTCATCGTGGTTGGTGATCGGGCATGCATTTATGTTATATACCTATATGCAAGGGTTTACGGTTATATGATATAACCTCCCGTTTAATTTAGTTTAAGTTTTTGCAAATTAAATAGCTCACCCTAACCAGCATTGCGAAGGTGGTGGTTGCGTAGGGTGGGAATACGCGTTAAATCGTGCTAATTGGAGATGGCTGTATAGTCTCTTTTAACTGGTCAAATAATTCTTTTTTGCGGCCGTATAGGTCAGATGAAATAACAAAATAATAGCAAGAAAAAAAATTCTCTCAATTTTTTTTGTTAAAATATTGCCATATTTGGAAAACAGAGAGAGTAAAATTTTTTTACATAGATATTAAAAGGGAGTATTCATTTTTGGATTTTGTGGTAACACAAAATAACACAATACTATACAAAATATAACCCAGTGATGCCAACTTTTGATTTTGAATTAAATAATGTTAATAAAATACATTTTCATTTATTGACTCCAAATAAAGGGTGTCCCAACAAGTACGCAATTTTTAAATTTTAAATAAAACACAGATATTTTTTATAAAAATCGTGAAACTTTATTATATCGTAAAGTAGACAGAATGAGGTTATGTATGGAACAATATATCGTGCGGATAGCCGCCGCGGCTTTGCTGGCATGCACGCAATCTTTTAATGAAATTTTCAATGACCGTTTTGCATAAATGCTGCGGTATTTCATTAATGCAGCGTCCAATTTCCTCTTTTAAGGCATGAGTCGTCGTCGGCTTATTCGCGTAAACCATCGACTTCAAAAAACCCCAAAGAAAAAATCTAATGGTGTTAAATCGCACGTTCTAGGCGGCCAATTCTTATCTCCAAAACGCGAAATAAGACGACCGGGAAATGACTGATGCAGCAATTGAATTGTTTCTCTGGCTGTATGAAATGTGGCGCCGTCTTGTTGGAACCACATGCCCTCCACATTCACTTCTTCAATTCGAGGCAAGAAAAAACTGGTTATCATTTCACGATACCGAACACCATTGACTGTTTGCGCTTGACCTGCCTCATTTTCATAAAAAAAAGGTCCAATGATTCCTCCAGCCCAAAACCCACACCACACAGTGACACGTTGAGGATGCATTTGCTTCTCGTGAATCACTCGAGGATTTTTCTCACCCCAAAAGCGACAATTCAGCCTATTGACGAAGCCATCAAGATGGAAATGGGCCTGGTCACTGAAGATGATTTTAGCGGCAAAATCAGCATTTTCATGTTGTCTCTCCAATACCCAATTAACGAACTCCCTTCGCTGTCCATGGGCAGCTGGCTTCAGTTCCTGAGTCGATTGAACTTTGTATGCATGAAGATGCAAATCTTTCGTCAAAATTCGCTGCATAGTGGATTTGGAGACACCAATTTGCTGAGCTCGGTGTCGAATTGAGGTGGATGGAGTTTGAGCGACATCATCACGTACAGCTGCGACATTTTCGGTCGATTGACCTGGTCGATGGCGCGTTGTTGTCTTTACATCACTAACAGACACAGTTTCGACAAATTTATCCATTAATATTTTTACAGTTGACTCTTTTGGAGCATTATTGTGACCCCAAATTGATCGCAATTTGCGAACTGTAGCCGCAAAAGTTTCACCATTTTGGTAAAACAATTTCACAATGAGAATGCGTTGTTCATTCGTGTAGCGCTCCATTTTTACTAACCTCGTACCTTCTACTAAGAAACAATAACAATTGTTCAAATGTCAAACAATGACACTTCGAATGTTGCCAGATTTAAAAATTGCGTTCTTGTTGGGACACCCTTTACTACTATATGGGAATTATTATCGAACTTAAATTTTTTGCGTTTTACTTTGCCTACCTTGAAGTCAAATTTTGAAGTCATCCTGAACATTGGATCAAATTAGGGATGCCAAACGCAAAAAACCAAATATCCCAAAAATTTTAATTAAAATAATTTGTTATCTTTATTTTCTAAATAACTTAAAATTTTCATCCAAAACAATTTTGAAAAATAATATATAAATATCATTCTCATCAAATTGCGCTTAATTTATGTAACAATTTTTATGTTCGCAATTCTTAAATATCATTTGAGGTTTTCCAAACTTCATTGAATTTAAATTAATGTCTTCTCATCCTGAAATGCTATTAGTGTGTCCTGAATCGCAATATTTTTTTTAATTTCAGTTGATTTTTTAAATTTAAACATGTTTGGTATTTTTTGAATTTCAATTTGTGTTTAAAGAATAATATTTATATTTTTAAAATTCAATTGATGTCTTCTAAATTTCAAGTTATTATTTCCGACGATTTAATAGGATTTTCTCAAATTAAATTGATATTTATTAATTAATAATTGGAAATCTGAATTCCAGTTTTTAAAATTGATATTTTCTTAAATTTGAATGGAAAATTTAAAAGGTGCAATTTAGCATTTATGTGAATAATAATGCTTTAGTAATTATAAACAATTTTTAAAAATTATATATAATCGCAATCAGATATTTTGTAGGTAAAGCAGAATAATAATTTTATATAGCTATGGAGAACTGCATTTAAAGCAAAAAAAAAAAACACATTGCTTCTTCTTTACTCAGCTGTGTGTATACTTTTAACATTGTTGTGTTTGATATCTAATTGAAAATGTTGACATTCATATTAAAATAGAAATAACTATTGCAAAGCTAATTAGAACAAAAATTGTGGCGCCATCTACTGTGGCTTAGTCCCACTGAGCAAAATGAAGTGACACTCTGTTTGTTAATGCAAAATAAATGTATTTTCCCTAAAACAAAATATTGCAGAATTTTATATAAATAGAGTAATATATCAATTTATTTCTAACACGCGGTTATTATGGATATACATTAGGGTGGCCCTTCGTTATATGAAGGGGAAAAAAGTGTTCAAACTGTCAGTCTCACCCCCTAGAAATATGCGAATATCAAAAAAAATGAGAAATACAAAGTTTTGGGCCAATCAAAAAACGTTTAGTCGTGGCGCAAAGCGATTGAAAATTTCAAGTGTGTTTATGTGGGGAAAATATGACTTTTTTTCAGATTTTACGAAAATTTCGTTCTATAATTTAATTTTTCTGACCAGCTGTCACATAATTCGGGATCAGTATTAAATTATCCTTTCAAGAGGCTATAACACTTCAAAATCGTATGAAACCTCGCCACGAAATAGCAAATGCCAAAAAAAACTGGGTCATGAAATTTGATGGCATTTTTTTCAACTTTGAGAAATTGATTAAAGCCATCATTCTTTTTTGGTCTCTATACTTATAAGTACTCAGATATGAAGTATTGTTTTATTACCACGTTGTTAACCTATTGCGCATTGAGACCGAAAATTGTAAATTTTTTTGATAAAATTTTTAAAACTCCTTTTACAAGTTTGAAAAAATTTTCTTAAACAAAATTTAAAAAAATGAATCTATCACTTTAACGTTTTATTAAATACGTGTTGTAGATTAACTGTGTTAATTTTTCAGTAAATCCCTCTGCCAGAATTTTTTTGACAAGGATTTTATTTTCGCGGATTTCGAGAAAAATTGGATTTTTGTGAAATATTCTGTAAATGTACTCTTTCTAAATACTTTGTATCAAAAATTCATCACTTTTCTACTTTAAAATGTTATGTTTTATTTTAATAGCCTAGGGTTTCGGAAATAAATAATATGACTTCATTAACCCTTTTGGAATTGGGGTCACATATGACCCCAAACTAATAAAAGACAATTTATGCAAAAAATTCAAATATTTTGTAAGTGCTGTCCAATTTTAAGATGCGACGCCTAAAATATAATAACCAAATGTGTAGAAATTTCGTCCCAAAAATTTGGGATAAATCCGATAACATTTACCCATTATTTGCCAAGGCCAGCTTTGGATTTTAAGATATTTTAAAATAAAAATGACCTAAGACGAGTTTTTCTATTAAACTCGTTGATACCACTATTTAGAATTTAAGAAAAATAATTCGGTTAATTTTTATTTATTTAACCATTCAGTGCTCCTGGGATCAAAAGAATCCATTGTGATATATCTTCGGTGCAATTATCTGCTTATTGCTCGTGAATATAAATTAAAACAACTTTTAACCAATTTTGTTATAAAATTACTATATGTAATAAAGTAATAGTCGAATTTCTTGCTGTCTCACCCACCAATTTGGTGGATATTGATAAAAAACGCCGAAAAAAAAAAAATTCAGGTCAATCGGTGAAGATGCCATTACTTATAATGGTTGACATTTTTTGATTGTTTATAATCGGTCGCTTTATATTATCTTCAATGTCACCTACATGTTTTGAAACTTCTAAAATTTTATTTCCCAGTTTTAAATAGTTTATTAAGTAAAAGTAAATTTTAAATATAATAATATATATAAAAGGTAATATTAAATTAATACTACTCTTAATGGAATAAATTACAAAAATAAATCAAAGTGAATTTCAAAAAACGTCTTATTTTTTAGACATAGGACTTAAGTTGTTTTAATTTATATTCGCGAGCAATAAGCATATAATTGCACCAGAGATATATCACAATAGATAAATAAAAATTAGCCGAATTCATTT
This sequence comes from Cordilura impudica, assembly GCA_963682025.1. Lineage (NCBI taxonomy): Eukaryota > Metazoa > Arthropoda > Insecta > Diptera > Scathophagidae > Cordilura > Cordilura impudica. The sequence goes on from OY821518.1 coordinate 25,065,354, forward strand.
TTTTAAATTCTAAATTGTGGTATCAACGAGTTTAATAGAAAAACTCGTTTTAGGTCATTTTTATTTTAAAATATCTTAAAATCCAAAGCTGGCCTTGGCAAATAATGGGTAAATGTTATCGGATTTATCCCAAATTTTTGGGGCGAAACTTCTACACATTTGGTTATTATATTTTAAGCGTCGCATCTAAAAATTGGACAGCACTTACAAAATCTTTGAATTTTTTGAATAAATTGTCTTTTGTTTAGTTTGGGGTCATATGTAACCCCAATTCCAAAAGGGTTAATGGAGTCGTATTATTTTTTTCCGAAACCCTAGGCTATTAAGATAAAATATAATATTTAAAAGTAGAAAAGTGATGAATTTTTGATACAAAGTATTTAGAAAAAGTACATTTACAGAATATTTGACAAAAATCCAATTTTTCTCGAAATCCGCAAAAATAAAATCCCTGTCAAAAAAATTCTGGTAGAGAGATTTACTTACAAATTCACACAGTTAATCTGCAATATGCATTTCATAAAACCTTAAGGTGATAGATTCATTTTCTTAAATTTTGTTTAAGAAAATTTTTCAAACATGAAAAAGGAGTTTTAAAAATTTTATCAAAAAATTTCCAATTTTCGGTCTCAATGCGCAATAGGTTAACAACGTGGTAATAAAACAATACTTCATATCTGAGTACTTATAAGTATACAGACCAAAAAAGAATGATGGATTTAATCAATTTCTCAAAGTTGAAAAAAATGCCATCAAATTTCATGACCTAGTTTTTTTTTTGGCACATAAGTGGTCTGGGGCATTTGCTATTTCTTGGCGAGGTTTTATTCGATTTTGAAGTTTTATAGCCATTGGAAAGGATACTTTAATACTCATCCCCAATTATATAACAGCTAGTCGGTAAAATTAAACTATAGAACGAAATTTTCGTAAAATCTGAAAAAAGTCATATTTTCCCCATATAAACACACCTGAAATTTTCAATCGCTTTACGCCACGACTAAACGTTTTTTGATTGGCCCAAAACTTTGTATTTCTCAGTGTTTTTGCTATTCGTATATTTCTAGGGGGTGAGACCGACAGTTTGAACACTTTTTTTTTTATTAAGGGTCACCCTAATATACATACATATATGTATAGAATATATGTATATCATTAAATTATACTAGCAGATTCCAGCCCTCGAAATTCGAGTGAAAACTCTAGGATATTTTGTTTTTTCATTAAAATTTAAAGGTATGCTAATCAATTATAGCCAATTCACAAATCAACATAAAAACACAAACTCATTTTTATTACAAACACATTAACAAATTTAATAAACACACACATAGCATTATATAATTTTATGTATGTGTTAGTAGCAACTTTTAATGCAATTTACTCAAAATAAAGGAAAAAATTAAAAAATCTGTAAATCTTCAAAACCGCTAAAAAGAAATACCTTTCAAATAATATATGTTTGGTCATAATCGGGATAAAATGGTAGAACAAAACATCGGTCAAAAGAAATCGCCTAGCCTATTAATATTATAGATAATATATTTATGTATATGTAAATATTACACACAAAAAATAAAACATCTAACGTTATTGTTCTGTTTTCTTTAAATATATTAATACATAAAATTTTTTTCGGTAAATTTACATTATTTTTTTTTTTTTATTAACATTAGCATTATTTGCTTTTGGTGAATTTTTACTTCCTTGTCTGCTTGCCTGTTTGTACTCAAAATTTTTAATCGATTTTTAACCCCTTCGACGTGACCCAATCGATCTGAACAAACTTTTTTTGTGATGCCAAAACAATGGAAACTTTAAAATTTTTCTACCAGAGTTGATAAAAAAAATGTACAAACGGTTAGTGTTTATTATATTATTACCACAACGACCAGAAAAAAATCAAGGCCAGCTATGACAACAATATAAGATTTAGAATAACAACAAGAACAATACAGAAACATATATTTTTTCAATTTTTTGTACTTCTTCAGTGTTTGCTCGGGAACTGTTAAACCGATTTTCATGATTTTTGAAACAGAAACCTTCTCATGATGTTGGCCAATCATACTCACTAAAAATGAGCGTCCCAGTTATCCTATTGAGGGCGTGATCGTGACAAGAACAACGTAGACAAATCATATTTATTCAAGACTTTTTTTACTTCTTCATTCAATTCTCGGGACCTAATCAACCGATTTGGGCGATTTTAAATAACAATCTTTTCAGAATGGTAGTTAATCATTTTTCAGGCCAACGAGCACCCTAGCTACCCAATTGAATCCGTCATCGTGATTTCCACAGACCGACAGACGGACATCACTATATCAACTCCGCTTGTTATAAGTATCAGAAATATATATTTTTTATGGGGTCCAACATTTTTTTTCTAATTATTACAAATGGAATGACAAACTTATATATACCCTCTGCACACTGGGGTGGAGGGTATAAAAATAATATTAATACTAAAATTACAGATTTAACCTTTTTTATGTGTTTCATTTGAACATAAAAAAGTTACAGCAACTGACCCAGTTTGACTTACATCCACTGTATTTATTTTCGAAAAATATTGCTACTGCTCTCCACAAATTTTCGAATAAAAAATAACAACTACAATTTTTTCATAACCATAAAACTGCACAAAAATTAAATATCTTTATAGTTTTAAGCTCTAATAATATTTTTTTTTAATAAAAGTTAACTGAAATTTAGATAATACCATGTTTTGACTGTGTCTTTTTTATTATACAGTTGCTTGAAAAAAGGTATATTTATTTATTATTAAGATTAGATTAATGATCTCATTAAAGTATTTTACAAGGTTTAGTAAATATGAATTTCTTGATAACCGAATTTTCAGCTAATCTTATCTGAATAGAGTTGTAAAAAATTCAAGGACAATGATTCTGAGTAGTTTTCAATCAAGCTTGGATTGAAAACATCATGATTTATCATTTTATATACTAAAACTCAAAATTAAAAATACTGCTTTAGATCTTTGAAACACTTTAAGCAAGTTTTCATGTTAAATGTTAGGAAGTTAACACTTCAAGGGAATAGAAGAATTATTAGAATGCAGAGAAATTTCAAAATCGAAATGTAGTATAATGAAGGAAAAACTTTTAAAATATTTCCTTTTTATTTTTTCTTATGGTTTAAATTTTCAATAAGACATGCAATCTTCACATACAACTGGTTTTGATATAAATTAATTGAATTGTGATCTATGATGTATTTAGTTAGAAACTATTCATTACATTTTATTACAGCGTTTTAATAAACAGTGAATATTATATTCACACTTCTTAGTAGCAAACCGATAGCATTCTAATCAAGTGGGAAATCCAAAAAATCTTTTTTTATATATATCATCTTTATTTAAGAAAAGATAAAATATCGCCTTATCTTTTGAAATGATAAAACAAGATAACCATGACATTAGTCTTAAAATTTTAAACAATATAAAGGCTATTTCATTTTATATGAAGAGATCAGTCATTATCGTTGACTATTCTAACAAACTGTGTGTTCTAACTGTAAACAAATTCTCACTGATTCCTGGTATATCGGTATTAGGTGAAGAAAACCCAGCTGATAGAGATTCGTTTCGAAAATGTTCGCTAGACCATTGCAACGTAAAACAAGCACCGGAGGGACAGAGCACGAATCCGAAATACACCAACCATATACATTATCCGATCATGGTTATGGTAAAGATAGTGTTAAAGTGTTGCATGTTAAGAGGGACGGGCCAGTGCACACGATAAACGAATTTGAAGTTGGTACACATTTGAAGTTATATAGTAAAAAGGATTACTTTCAAGGTAAGTTAACAAGAAAAAAGGTTGTCGACTTATAATCATATATAAATATCGGCATCAGTATGATTCATAAGCGTTTCATTGATCTTCATTTGTACAACTACTCTTCTAACTAGGAAACTGCTATAGTTCGTTATAAATACTGATTTTTATTCACCCCAACTATCCGGTTCTAAAATATATCGAAAGCGAAACATATTATCGTCTTGAAAAATCTTTGGTGAACAATATAACAAATTTCTTCAGTGGATGCTGAAAAATTCTCCAATCAGCTCTTGCATAAATCCTCCAAGTCCTTCAAAATCAGCTCTTGCATAAGTCTGCAATGTTTTAAATCATCCATGCAATGAATATAAAGTATATAAAGTATAGTGTTGATCCTTACAACAATTCGGGTCGATGTAGAGATATTTCCGTCTGTCTTTCTGTATCTGTCTGCCTCTTGAAATTACGTTCATCCAGAAAATACACAAAAAAAATAGCTAGGATAATAATATTTGCAATTATTCCGAGCAGGTTGCTGTTGCAACTCAGGTAAATCGGGTGCCAGTGTACCATGATATGTCCTAAAATATGAAGACACCTTTAAAAAATACTAAAAAATTTTATATAAAAAACTAAACCTAGTGAAAAACAGTTTATGTGTGACCGAATATAAGCATATACAGTACGGTAGTTTTAGTGAATAGGGCTGCATTTTTTCTGAAATCTGTGAGTGCTCACGTTCATTATTATGCCGTTTAGTGTAAAAATACAAATTTAAAAGAGCCCTGAGATTTTGGAAAATGACTGTTTTTCACGAAATACTGCCATATTTTTTTTACAATAAATTTACTATAAAAAAAAAAAATCATGTGAGTCCGATCGCAGGGGAGATGTGTAAACATATAGTAATTAAAGATTTTTTTATAGCACTTTCTTAAAACCAAACAGAAAGCGTATCACTTATAGCAATCAACTGCAGGGGCTCTGTTAATATAAAAATATTTATTATTATATATTATTTTAACCGGTTAATTTTTAATTTTTCATTTAAAATAAAAAAATTAAAAAAAAAAAAAAAAATATATTGAAAATAAAAATAAAAAATTAAGAACAAAAATGAAAAATAAAAAATGAAAAATGAAAAATAAAAAATAAAAAATTAAAAATAAAAAATTAAAAAAAAAATAAAAAGGAAAAATGAAAAACAAGAAATAAAAATTAATAATAAAAAATTAAAACTAAAAAATTAAAAATAAAAAATTAAACATGAAAAATAAGAAATGAAAAACTAAAATTAAAATTAAAAATGAATAACTAATAATAAAAAATGAAAAATGAAAAATAAAAATTAAATTCAAAAATTAAAATGAAAAATAAAAAATGGAAGTTGAAAAATAAAAAATAAAAATGAAAAATGAAAAATAATTATTGGAAAATGAAAAATGAAAAATGAAAAACCAAAAATTAAAAATTTTTCATTTTCCAGTATTTATTTTTCTTTTTTCATTTTTATTTTTTATTTTTCAACTTCCATTTTTTATTTTTAATTTTTAATTTTTTAATTTAATTTTTATTTTTCATTTTTTATTTTTCATTTTTTATTTTTCATTTTTAATATTTCGTTTTTGATTTTTAATTTTTCATTTTTTTTTTTTTCATTTTTCATCTTTCATAAAAAATTAAACATGAAAAATAAGAAATGAAGAACTAAAATTAAAATTAAAAATGAATAATTAAAAATAAAAAATGAAAAATGAAAAATAAAAAATGAAAAATAAAAATTAATTTAAAAAATTAAAAATGAAAAATAAAAAATGGAAGTTGAAAAATAAAAAATAAAAATGAAAAAAGAAAAATAAATATTGGAAAATGAAAAATGAAAAATGGAAAATGAAAAATGAAGAAAGATATTCAAAATAAAAAATAAAAAATGAAAAATAAAAAATGAAAAATTAAAATTAAAAAACAATAAATTAAAAATAAAAAATTAAAAATAAAAAATGAAAAACGAAAGATTAGTTTCTCATTTTACATTTTTTTTTAATTTTTCATTTTTTATTTTTAATTTTTTATTTTTAATTTATCGTTTTTAAATTTTTAATTTTTTGTTTTTCATTTTTAATTTTTTTCTTAATTTTTCATTTTTCATTTTTCAATTTTTATTTTTCTTTTTTCATTTTTCATTTTTCATTTTTTGTTTTTCATTTTTTATTTTTCAATTTTAATTTTTTATTTTTCTTTTTTTATTTTTGATTTTTTAATTTAATTTTTTATTTTTCATTTTTTATTTTTAATTTTTCATTTTTTATTTTTAATTTTTTTATTTTTTAATTATTTTTAATTATTCATTTTTAATTTTAATTTTCATTTTTTGTTTTTCATTTTTTATTTTTCAATTTTCATTTTTTATTTTTTATTTTTCATTTTTTATTTTTCATTTTTTATTTTTCATTTTTTATTTTTCATTTTTCATTTTTTATTTTTTATTTTTCATTTTTCATTTTTCATTTTTCATTTTTCATTTTTCATTTTTCATTTTTCATTTTTAATTTTTAATTATTTTTAATTATTCATTTTTAATTTTAATTTTAGTTTTTCATTTTTCATTTCTCATTTTTCTTGTTTAATTGTTTATTTTTAATTTTTTAGTTTTAATTTTTTATTATTCATTTTTTATTTTTAATTTTTAATTTTTCCTTTTTATTTTTTTTTAATTTTTTATTTTTAATTTTTCATTTTTCGTTTTTATTTTTCATTTTTCATTATTAATTTTTAATTTTTGGTTTTTCATTTTTAATTTTTTATTTTTATTTTTTTATTATTTTTTATTTTTAATTTTTAATTTTTTATTTTTAATTTTTATTTATCATTTTTTATTTTTCATTTTTTATTTTTCGTTTTTCATTAGTAATTTTTAATTTTTGGTTTTTCATTTTTCATTTTTTATTTTTCATGTTTCATTTTTATACCCTATACCACTATGTGGTTTGGGTATAATGACTTTGTGCTGCTGTTTGTAACAACCAAAAATATTTGACCTAGACCCATCTTTAATTATACCGATCGAATCAGAATCACTTTCTGAGATGATTTAACAATGTCTGTCCGTCCGTCCGTCCGTCCGTCCGTCCGTCTGTGTGTCCATGTAAAGCTTGTAATCAAACTGCAGGTCGCAAATATGAATATATTTTGATGAAATTTGGTATGTGAGCTTTTGTCGGCCGTGGGATGAACGCTATTGAAATTGGTGAGAATCGGTCCATGTTCAGACCTAGCCCCCATACAAATTACCCATATGAAATCGACATAAATTGCCATAAGATCCAAATTGTCATATAGATCTTACTCAAATTGGGTTTGTATGCGTTCATTACACCCATTAATGAGTAGTCCAAAAATGATCCCTTTGACCCCATATAGAGCTGCTTCCCGATCTTCACTTAAATCCATTAAAAAACAAAAATATTGCACTGATTCTTCTCAAATTTTGTTTATATATATTTTTGCAAAATACTAGAGACTTTACCAAACATGATCAGGATCGGTCCATTTTTGGACCTAGTCCCTATATAGATATAGCATCCGATATGAACTTTTTCATATCTGCAGCCAAAAAAATGAATAAAAATCCCACTCAAATTTGGTTTTTGCTTATTTTCAATGTCCAGTTAGTTGGGCCTAAGAGATAGGGTCTCTAAACGCATGGTATAGGGTATCGTATAGTAGGTCTAGACCGACTATAATTTTCTTACTTGTTTTTAATTTTAATTTTAGTTTTTCATTTTTCATTTCTCATTTTTCATGTTTAATTGTTTATTTTTAATTTTTTAGTTTTAATTTTTTATTATTCATTTTTTATTTTTTGTTTTTCATTTTTCCTTTTTATTTTTTTTTTATTTTTTATTTTTAATTTTTCATTTTTCGTTTTTATTTTTAATTTTTCATTATTAATTTTTAATTTTTGGTTTACATTTTTAATTTTTTATTTTTATTTTTTTATTATTTTTTATTTTTCATTTTTTATTTTTCGTTTTTCATTAGGAATTTTTAATTTTTGGTTTTTCATTTTTCATTTTTTATTTTTCATGTTTAATTTTTTATTTTTAATTTTTAATTTTTAATTTTTAATTTTTAATTTTTAATTTTTAATTTTTAATTTTTAATTTTTAATTTTTAATTTTTAATTTTTAATTTTTAATTTTTAATTTTTAATTTTTAATTTTTAATTTTTAATTTTTAATTTTTAATTTTTAATTTTTAATTTTTAATTTTTAATTTTTAATTTTTAATTTTTAATTTTTAATTTTTAATTTTTAATTTTTAATTTTTAATTTTTAATTTTTAATTTTTAATTTTTAATTTTTAATTTTTAATTTTTAATTTTTAATTTTTAATTTTTAATTTTTAATTTTTAATTTTTTACTTTTCATTTTTTATTTTTTATTTTTCATTTTTAATTTTTCGTTTTTGATTTTTAATTTTTAATTTTTTTTTTCATTTTTCATCTTTCATCTATCATTTTTTATTTTAATTTTTTTTGTTTCGTTTTTTATTTTTCATTTTTAATTTTCAAACAGGTTATCATAATATCAGCATTTTTTCACTAAGACAATCGCATTGTGTCTTACGACTCACATGTTACGCTCACATGTTACGCTCACGTGTTATGCTGTTTTTGATATTTATCCCCCTGCGCGTATAGATGTTCACACATCAAAAAGTTACTTCATTGACTTTAAATTACAAATTACTTTATAAATTGCTTACCTAAAACAAAAAACATAAAACATTTAACATATACTAAAATTAAATTAAACACACAACTTAAAATAATATCACAGTTTTTCCTTTTTGTTTCATAAGGAACATTATTGTAAAGTAAGCTAAAACAGATTTGTTCCGAGTTCAGATACCACAGTTTCTTTTTGATATACCCTGATCTATCATTCTTTGGAGCTATACTAGCTTGAAACCACATTTTCACATACAAGCTAACAATAAATAAACAAATAGCTTTAAGTGAATTGAACTCCCCTTCAGCCCAAAAAATAAACATTTTCAGGGAGTAAACGGGCGTGATGATTGGCACCAAAAATGTGCAACGAAGTCTTTTACTGAGCTATCTATCGAATAATTCTGTACCCTTCAATGTGTTAGGTCAATGCACTTGTAACCTTCTAAAAGTGTAAGCTTGGAGACCAGTCGTCAATTCCATTTTGTGCTCAAATACTGATCGCAACACGACTTCTAAAATCTGATGGCGACAGGCCGAGTACAACAAATTTTTATGTGCATGCGCCGGTGTGTCAAAACACATACCTATATCTTTATCCCCACAGCCCCATTTTTCTATGCTATCGCTAACAGCTTCTACCTAACTGATACCTGTGCTATTCTCTAATGCAGGGACCCCCAGTAGTTGTTAATCATCTCCTTAGCTTACTAAGATTGCCAACCATTCAGTACAGTCTTACTGGAGAATCCCAATGAACAACAGTCCCATTCAAGTCAGATTTTTAAAACTTCAGCTTAATTTTCTTTGCCCTTTGCTTTCAAAATGATTTTCTGCGCTTTCTTACCGTACTTCTGCTAACAACGAATACCTTGACATTAGAGACCAGACTTTCAGCTGTTGCGGAAATTATTCGCACAGCATTTCTATCAGAAATGTTACATCTATCAAAAAAAATTTATAACTTTTCCGTTATTACTTTTTATATCCGCGATTATATTTGTCTGATTTATCGAGTTTTCCATCGTCATTAAATATATTGTCTTCTACTTCCGATTCAGAATAGAAAGAGTTATTTTCAAAATTTTCTTATCTTCTAAGTTTTCTGTTGCAGTGAGAAAAAGAAAGAAAATTTGTGAATTTTGGAACGAAAATAAGTGCTGGTAAATATTTAAATATACTAGTATATCCCAGCACTCGAAATTCGAGTGCAAATTCTAGGAATTTTTTTCATTAAGTAATGAGCCTAAAGGTAAATCAATTATCGCCTATTCACAAATCAATACAAAAAACAAACTCATTTTTATTACAAACACATTAACAAATTTAATAAACACACACAAAGCATTGTTAATTTTATGTGTGTGTTAGTAGCAACTTTAAATGCAATTTACTCAAAATAATAGAAAAAATTTAAAAATCTGTAAATCTGCAAAACGGCTAAAAAGGAATACCTTTCAAATAATATACGTTTGGTCAAAATTGGCATAAAACGGTAGAACAAAACATCAGTCACAAGAAATCGCATAGCCTATTAACATTATAGATTTAAATCAGCCTAAAGGTATGGTAGTCAATTTCAGCAATTCACAATTCAACACAGAGCATCTGATATATAATTTAAGTCATTCGCATTAACAGGGTAACCAATTGTTATAAATATTTTATTTTATTTAATTTAATATTTTTTTAAGACAGATTGAACATAAATTTTATATTTCTCGGCTTCTCCTCCATATGAGCTATAACTGTGACAATTTTTATACTCCTCCGTGCCCGCATATTGCTTAAAAAGGGAACTAAAAATTTACCATCACGTATTAATATAGAGATATTTAAGAGTGAGTGTTAAGGGTATCATTTTTTTTTATTCAAATTGGGAAAATATAGTAGAAACTTATCAACGCTTTCTGGTGATATCTGTCGATGTTGCCGTTCTCCTGCTTCTGATTTTCTTGTTTCGCTTTCTTCAGGTAAAGCTGTCTTCAGATCAACAAATTCCATATATCGTATCATTCTGTGATGTGTGAAAAACTCAATGACTTCCTGGTTGGTCATTTTGGAAATGGCATCTTCTATTGTTAAAGCAAACAAATCAGGCATTTTGGATGTGAAAGAAAAAACTCTTTCCTCTCGACCTTAGTCTTCAATATTTTTCTGTAATTGAGAAGGTTATCCAGCTTTCTCCTAGAACACAAAAACTTATTTTACGCATGTTGAAAAATAATGACTTTAGCATTTGTTGAGACGAATCTTAAATACTAAAAAAATTATGAAAACTAAAGTCAGTCCCTCTTTCCTTAATTTTTTTTTAATGAAAGGTATTTAGACACAGATATGTCATCAATCATTGAAATTTACTCAACTCCCACCTTACGCAAGTTATACTCAAACGCGATTCTTGCCTGTACAGTTCTTATGGGACACATACACTCAAGCAATTCGAATTCTTATAACTCCTCTTCGAATGAATGGATCTTGATCGTTTCACTCTCAGAACACTCAGTGGATCAAGCTCTTTCTTTTGAGCTATTAGCTGCTTAAATACGTTGTGTTTGAGGAAAGTCTGCGTACAAAATCAACTTTACATTATGCAACACAAAAGTTAACGTACAGATTTCATTACAATTATTGCATAACACATACCCTGTGTTGAATTGTGAATTGCTAAAAATTTTAATACCTTTAGGTGGCATACAAGTAGGCCTTTATTTCTGTGTGCTCAACAAATATTTATAATGAAATAAACTTAATGAATTAAATAGATTAAAAAACATTGAAAAAAATAAATTCAATGATAAAATTAAATTTCCTAGAACTTGCACTCGAATTTCGAGGGCTGGGCTCTGCTAGTGTTTAATTAAAAAATCGGACTTTTAGCTCGGCCACGAATATTGGACGCGGTACTAGCCATTTAAACTTAATTAATTAACTGATTAAATATCTTAATCTTTCTTATACCGAGCTGTTCACTTGGTACAACAAGCTTTACACGACCATGGTCAGATTCTGTTTTACTGATCCTATGATCCGATCTATTTCACGAAAACATTTATCCAAATTTCTAAGCTTTATGATAACTTTTTTCCTCCACATAACCGATTTCTTTGATTTTGGTACTCATCTCAAACAAGTTTGTCTTCCAATAATATAAAATCGATGTAACAGACCTGTACATCATTAAATAATTTTCAGAATACCCTAATTGTCAATGACAAACAAGAGAAATTCCAAATGTATCAATAGTAAAAAATTTCTAATTCTTAATATATTATTAAAGTTTTCATAAATATTTACAATTTTCATCTTCAAGTATGCGGATACTTTTCCAGCTGGTGTATCTGTAAGTGAGGGCAATTTTAAAAGATCTCATAGCGGATGGGGCCAGGTCAGAACATGCACTAATTTCCTTGATTCCGAATCGGCATATCAGCACAAATCATGTTTTATTTCTTAATATAAGTTAAGGCTGTTTGAAATTTAGTACTATTTGGATTTTTTTTTGTTAGTATATCATTTTTGATAAATTTATGTCTATAATTTATTTCTATAATATTCTTGTGACCTCTTCTACACTTTTAGTTATCAAGCGATTTTGACAAAACATATACTAGATTTTTCTTGTAGATTTTTCTTGCATTGCTTTGCAAAGACTTTATCCACATTTTTTGGTCATTATGATTTCTAATCTGGCTTAACAAACTTGCAAAACCATCAGACCAGAAATTTATATTAAAGTTTTCTATCGTCCACTCTAGCCCATAGTGTCTACCTAGTTCATTTAGATCTTTAGCCCAATATACATTTCTTTCGAGAATTTTCATAGACAATTTATTTGGGAGTCTGTTATTTTTCTATTCAAAAAATGTCTTATATAGGTATCTCAAATGCAAATCAAGCGTATATAGGTGACTATTATCCAAACCGGTTTCTAGCATTATACAGTAGGTGGGTGTGCAGTCTGGTAACTTAAAAATTTTTTCAATAAAAAATATCTGCAATTTGTCAACTTCCTCAAAGAGTGACCCACCCCATATTTGTGCTGCGTAGCTCTGGATGGATCTACAGACTGCTTGAAATAGCCTCCACTTTGCTTCCAGAGATATATGGGTTTACCATAGGTATATATTCCAGGTTGCCATTACACTATTCTTGGCTGAATTGTTTTTTGTTTCTAAATGCTTTTTAAAGCTCAACTTTGGTGTTAGCAGGACTCCAAGGTAACAGTACTCATTTACCATTACAATTTCTTTTCCACAATAAGTCCATTTCTCCACGGCTAAATACCATGATAGCAGATTTACTAAGATTTACTTACATACCCCAGGTTTCACAGTATAATTCCAAATTATTTATCATTTTTTGTAATACGGCTGTATCATCGGCTAGTATGACTATGTATATCATCTGCATATAAAAGTAATTTGATATTCAACTCATCCACATATAGTCCACCTTCAAGACAATCATGAAGGTCATTCAAATATATAGCAAACAATAATGGTGACATTAAACAGCCTTGTTTTACTCCTGAGTAAGTACAGAAATTTTCTGAAAGCTATCTCCTATCCAGACAACTGAGGTTGTATTTGCGTACAATTTTTCAATAAAATTGACCAGCTTCAAAGAAATTCCAAATTGGCGAAGTTTATACATTAAGAGCTTTCTTGACACCTTGTCAAATGGTGCTCTGAAATCTACGAAGAATGCATACACTTTTTTCTTTTCCTGTAATTTAAGGTGTATTATTGAAGTGAGATTATATATACAGGGTTGCCCATATTCGACGGAAACATGTTTTTAAAAAAAAAAAATCAAAGAAAAAAATAAAAATTTGGCGGTTGGCAATCTTAATCATTTAATTTGTTCCAAGTAGATTTGTTTACATCAATTTTTGAATATGATATCCCTCAAATGGCCGCCTCTGGCGTTGATGGCGTATTGTGCCCTTTTTGCAGCATTTTCCATCGTTTTCGCCAACATTTCGGCCGGAATAGCGGCTATTTCTTCACGAATGTTGTCCTTGAGCTCTTCTACGGTCCTTGGCTTGTTAACGTAAACCTTTGACTTCAAATATCCCCACAAGAAGAAGTCAGGCGGCGTCAAATCGGGCGAACGCGGTGGCCAGTCCAAATCACCCCTTTTCGACATCGAACGGCCCGGAAACAAATTCTTCAGAAAATCGATTGTTATGCGACTTGTGTGCGGTGGAGCGCCGTCTTGTTGAAACCAGAACTGCCTCATACGCTTTCGACGAATAATTGGCATCACAAAATTGGTCATCATGTCGCGATAACGCTCTTGGTTGATGGTAACAGCAAGGCCATTTTCATTTTGGAAGAAAAACGGCCCAATGACCGTTTTCGCACTAACGCCGCACCAAACTGTGGCTTTTTCGTCATGAAGAGGCACTTCTTGAATCTCCTGAGGATTTTCAGTGGCGTAAATACGGCAATTTTGCTTATTTACGGTCCCATTCAATGTGAAATGGGCTTCATCGGACATGATAATTTTGTTCCAAAATTGCTCGTCATCTTCGGCCATTTCGATGACTCTTTGGGCCCATTCCAATCGACGAGGCTTGTCCACAGGCAACAATGTTTGCGTCAATTGAATTTTGTACGGGAACAAATGCAAATCAACGCGAATAATCCGTTGTAAAGTGGACCGAGCCATGCCCAACTGCTGAGAACGGCGTTTTTGGGATGTTCTTGGGGACCTCTCAACACTGGCTCCTACGGCAGCGATATTCTCGGCCGATCGCCTTGGTCGACTTTTATTTGGCCTCTTCGGATTAGAAAGGGCCTCACCAGTCGAAAATTTTTCGTATAAACGCTTAATGGTGTTCTTAGAAGGCGCACTTCTCACATTTTTTAATATTTTAAAAGCACGTTGAGTTTCCACAATTGACTTGTTCTGTTGAATGTAAATTTCAACTATTTCAGAGCGCTCGCGTGGCATGTATTGTTGCATGGTAAAAATCTGCTTGGACTGACGCTTCAAACGCGGTATGTCTTTAAGCGATCTGACATCTCTGTCAAAAGTTATGGCGTTGCCAGATGGGTCCGTCGAATATGGGCAACCCTGTATTATCAGTCGTTGAATAGTTTTTCCGAAACCCAGCCTGGTATTCTGTAGCATGTTGTTATTTTCAACCCCTTTTGACAATCTATCATTTAGGATTCCCATCATAATTTTTGCAGCACAGTTCATAAAAGAAATGCATCTATAATTTTCGGGTAAATTCCTATCTCCTTTCTTAAAAATGGGGTATATTATGCTAACTTCAAATATTTTATCTACATTGTTGCTGTTGTATGTATTGTTAAAAACTTTGGCCAATTCTTCTAAAAACTCATTAGTGGCATTATAGTAAAATTCATAGGGTATCCTATCCATTCCTGGTGCTTTATTGGCTTTAACTTTGGTTAACATGGATTGAATTTCATTTACAGTTATGCATTTATCAAGCTCATGGATTTGTACTAAATTTGCTGCATAATATATATCATTTGCAAATTGTTGTGGATTTAATAATACCTGAAAATAGCGTTTAAATTCATTCGGCGGAATATTTGACCAACCTATAAATTGCTGATTTTTTATTTCTTTTACCAACTTCCACCAATCTTTGCTATCATTTATTTTGTTTATCTTTTCTTCAAGGTCTTTGTAGTATTTTCTTTTGCATTCTTCATATATACGTTTGTACTTCCGATTTGCATTAAAATATTTAGTTTTATGTTCGATGTTTCGAGTTCTGTGGTACCTGTGGAGCCAATAAAATTACTTTTTCCTTGCTTCCTTACATCGAATGTTATATCATTTGTTTTTCGGATTCATAGCTGTTTTCGCCTGCCCGTTTGTCTTAGCTGTAGACGATATAATTTTCGCAAGATCGTCTAAATTTAAATTATTTTGTGCTTGTTTTGTTTTCTGCTAAATTAAGATTTGACTTTTCTCGATATAATTGCTTATTAGCTTCCTTCCATATCAACTTTGGTAGACTTTGCTTTTCACTTTCTCCACTTCTTAAGGTGGGGACTTTCAGGGCCAAAACTATGGTCATACCAAATCTTGCACAAGATAAAGAGCTTCCTGTGATACAGCACAAAGGTCACTGACTGATTCTCCATTTCCTCCAACAAATGTTAAGTTTCCCTCTTTGTCACTTATTGTTAAACTACTCAAAACAATAAGGCCTTTATTATTACAAAACTCGAAATATTGTCTTCCTTCTGCATTAATCTTTTTATCTTTTGAATGTCTTATGTTGCTAATCAATGACTGAGCCATATAAAAATCTTCAATACTTTGCTGTAGTTCTCCTACTCTCACATTTAAATTCAAAACTGGCATTTCCATGAAATATTCCTTTACTTCTTCAAATTCGTTTTTCCAGTTGCTTCCTCTTATAGAAACAGCAATAATATTGATTACTTTGTTAGTAAACTTTATGTCAATTATGTCAATATGGTCGACACTCCTGAAATTGTGCGTTATACCACCTTTGGTTACATCTTTTTTGATACCCACTACACTTTCGCCGCTGGCTCTACCATATTGGCTTCTTCTTGTTACTGATCTCCAATACATATTATATCCGTTAAAAAATTTTTCAAAACGTATAAAATGTTCCTTGCATTTGTGTGTTTCTAATAATACAAATATTTCAAAACTTTTTATACCCTATACCACTATGTGGTATAACTGATTCGATTAAACGATGTCCGTCCGTCCGTCCGTCCGTCCGTCTGTGTGTCCATGTAAAGCTTTTAATCAAACTGCAGGTCGCAAATATTAATATATTTTGATGAAATTTGGCATTTGATCTTTTATCGGCTATGGGATGAATGGTATTGAAATTGGTGAGAATCGGTCCATGTTCAGACCTAGCCCCCATACAAATGACCCCTATGAAATCGACATAAATTGCCATAAGATCCAAATTGTCATTTAGATCTTACTCAAATTGGGTTTGTATGCGTTTATTACATTCATCAATGAGTAGTCTAAAAATGATCCCTGGGACAACTCTTAGTCATAGGCCCCATATAGAGCTGCTTCCCGATCTTCACTTAAATCTACCAAAAAACAAGTAAGAAAATTATAGTTGGTCTAGACCGACTATACGATACCCTATACCATGCGTTTAGAGACCCTATCTCTCAGGCCCAACTAACTGGATATAGAAAATAAGCATAAACCAAATTGGAGTGGGATTTTTATCAATTTTTTCGGCTGCAGATATGAAAAAGTTCATATCGGATGCTATATCTATATGGGGACTAGGCCCAAAAATGGACCGATCCTGACCCTATTTGGTAAAGTCTCTCGTATTTTGCAAAAATATACACAAACAAAATTTGAGAAGAATCAGTGCAATATTTTTCTTTTTTGATAGATTTAAGTGAAGATCGGGAAGCAGCTCTATATGGGGCCTATGACTAAGAGTTGTCCAATAGGGATCATTTTTGGACTGCTGATTAATTGATGTAATATATACATATAAACCCAATTTAACTAAGATTTATATGATAATTTGGATCTTATGGGAATTTATGTTGATTTCATAGGGGTCATTTGTATGGGGGCTAGGTCTGAACATGGACCGATTCTCACCAATTTCAACAGCGTTCATCCTATTTTGGGACTAGGTCCCAAAATGGACCGATCCTGACCATGTTTGGTAAAGTCTCTTGTATTTGCAAAAATATGTACAAACAAAATTTGAGAAGAATCAGTGCAATATTTTTGTTTTTTTATAGATTTAAGTGAAGATCGGGAAGCAGCTCTATATGGGGCCTATGACTGAGAGTTGTCCAATAGGGATCATTTTTCGGCTACTGATTAATGGATGTAATAAATACATATAAACCCAATTTGACTAAGATTTATATGATAATTTGGATCTTATGGGAATTTATGTTGATTTCATAGGGGTCATTTGTATGGGGGCTAGGTCTGAACATGGACCGATTCTCACCAATTTCAAGAGAGTTCATCCTATGGCTGATAGAATCTTATGTACCAATCGAAATATATTTCATCGAAATATATTCATATTTGCGACATCGCTAATCAAATCAGAAAGTGATTCTGATTCGATCGGTCAAATATTTTTGGTAGTTACAAACAGCAGCACAAATTCATTATACCCAAACCACATAGTGGTATAGGGTATAAAAATGAAAAATGAAAAACGAAAAACTAAAAATGAATAATGAAAAATTAAAAATGAAAAATAAAAAATGAAAAACGAAAAACGAAAAATGAAAAATAAAAAATGAAAAATGAAAAAGGAAAAATGAAAAACGAAAAATGGAAAATGAAAAAAAATTAAAAATGAAAAATAAAAAAAGAAAAATAAAAAATTAAAAAAAAAAAAAAATGAAAAATAAAAAATTAAACATGAAAAATAAAAAAATAAATATATAAAAAAAAAAAAAAAAAACGAAAAATTTAAAAATTAAAAATTAACCGGTTAAAATAATAAATATTTTTATATTAACAGAGCCCCTGCAGTTGACTGCTATAAGTGATACGCTTTCTGTTTGATTTTAAGAAAGTGCTATAAAAAAATCTTTAATTACTAGATGTTTACACATCTCCCCTGCGATCGGACTCACATGATTTTTTTTTCGTTATTATATCCTTTTTGATAAATGTTTGTCTATAATTTATTTCTATAATCTATAATTTATATCTCCTTGTGACCTCTTCCACACTTTTAGTTATCAAACAATTTTGACAAAACATATACTATTTGAAAGGTTTTTCTTTGTAAATGTCCCCCATAGTTGCAGATGTGCACCATCTGGTACATTTTTGGGAATAAAATTCATGTAAAATTGCTACCAACACATATTTAAACTTCAAATAACAAACTATACAATACTGTATGTGTGTTTATTAAATTTGCGTTGAATTGTGAATTGGCTAAAACTGATTAGCAGTTATTTATTAATAAACCCAGTTATATTTCTTCTGTATGTTCCAGAAATTTTTAAATGAAATTTAATGCATCTATAGTATTATTAGACAAGGCGATTTCTTGTGACCGATGTAAGTTTCACAGTTTTATTCCGATTTTGACAAAAAATTTATCATTTGAAAGGTATTTCTTTTTAGCTGTACCCAGATTTACAGATTTCCATCGACCGGAATATTTTTTTGGAGTTATAATCGTTTAAAGTTGCTACTAACACATACATAAAATTATACAATGCTATGTGTGTGTTTATTAAATTTGTTAATGTGTTTGTGTTAATGTGTTGAGTTTGTTTTCTTCATTTAAAATGAGTAGAATTGTGAAGCATACCTTTAGGGTCTTTAATAAAGGAAAAAATAAAATTTCCTAGAATTTGCACTCGAATTTCGAGTGCTGGGCTCTGCTAGTATATACAAAAGGTAAAAAAAAGTTTGGCCTGAGAACGCCATACCCTTTGGAGGTTCGTCAACCTTGACTTGGAATTTCTCATTCCCCCAGACAGTGACCTCGAAAATGTTCAACAGTGTTAATAATTATTATTCTTTATAGGTGATAATTCCGATATTGTTGCTACCGACTCCCAAAAGAACACCGTTTATCTATTGGCCAAAAAGTATGGCGTCGATAATCCTGAAAAATTCGCATTAATCTTGGCTGCGCATTTTCTCAACAAGTATTCTCATGTCGAAGAGGTGCACATACATGTGGAGGAGTATCCATGGAAGAGAATATGCCAAGAACATATTGGAAAGACGGATGGTAAAAATTTCTCAACATTTGACAATAGACGAAAACATAATCATGCCTTCATCTTTACACCCACTGAAATGCACTATTGTGATGTGGTAATGCGAAGAACTGGTAAGTGGAGAACAGAACTACAACTTCTTTGTAAAACACGAATCATTTTTTTTTTTCTAAATCGTCTTTCCTTTACAGATCCTAAACAAAGAGTTATTAGCGGCATTAGAGGCATGCGTGTGCTGAAAACTACACAATCGTCATTTGTTAACTTTGTCGATGATGAATTTCGTTCATTGCCCGATCAATATGATCGTATATTTAGTACTGTAGTCGATTGTTCGTGGGAATATTCACACACGAACAATGTAAAGTTCTGTCAAGATTGGATCACCGTTAAAAATGCTATTATAAGGAATTTTGCTGGAGACCCCAATGTGGGCACATCTTCACCTTCCGTTCAAAATACTCTATATTTAGCTGAGAAGGAGGTGCTTGATGTTCTTCCTCATATTTCGGTCATACAAATGACTATGCCCAATAAACATTATTTCAATTTTGATACTAAACCTTTTCAATCTGTAGTGCCTGGTGATAATAACGAGGTCTTCATACCAGTCGATAAGCCACATGGAATTATTTATGCTCAATTGGCTCGTAAAGATTTAATAAAAAGTCATTTGTAATAATTTGTGAGTGCTTTTTTTGATCAAATCAAAAGATATATATATAAAATTGGCTTTAAAAATTCCATTTATTTTAAAAAAAAATAATAAAATAATTTAATTGCCTTTTTTTTATTTAGTTTTTATCTTTTACTTAGCACTTAGCACTTAACACCTTTTGGCATTTAGTTTAATGAACGTTTCATATCCATTTTATAACAGTTGCCATTTTTTTTGGGATCTCGTATAATGGCCGTGTTAAAAATGTGTTAAAATATGATTTTTCTATTAGTTTTTTTTTTTCTATTAGCATTTAACGTGATACAAAATATGTATGGCAGTAAATATAATTTATTATTTATAAATATAATAAACTGAAGGCTTTCATACAGAGCACATAGGGGCGGATAGAGGAAAAATATTGATTCTGATAAATAAGCACTGATTCCAAAAATTTTCCTATTATTTATCACATTTGCATATGAACGTCATAATCGGCTCCGCATAACGGTAACAGGATTATTTATCTACTGGTGTAAGATATCCAGTTAGAAAGAAAGCAAGACTTCAGTAGGAATCCGAGAGACAAACTAATTACAACAAAGCTGTCAATCATCTAAAAGACGCATTGCCGAAACAAAAATGATAATTTATAAAATTTCTGAAGAAACCTGAGTGCCACTAATAATAATGCTAAGGCAAGCAACAAAATATCTGAAAAATCCCACTAAAAGAGATATCACAGTAAACGGATCTAATGGAACTTAGTGTCGTAGTAGCAAAGATAAAGCTGATGCATTTTGTGAGCATTTAGGAAAAAATGTTTCAACCATTCCCTTCAACAAATGAATGAAGAATGAAGAATCTGATATTAAAGAATTGTTAGAATCTCTCTGCCAAATGGATTTTCCAATAAAATCGTTTCAACGCGAGAAGTTTTTAATGAAATCCACCAAGCTTAAAGCGCCTGGACATTATTAAATTGATCTAATAGGCACAACCGAAGCCGATGAATCTGACGTAAAAACAGTTTTTACGAACATTTATAGTAAACAGGCGTTTTCTTGGCTCACTACTGGATGTCAAGACGATAAAAGGAGCCGACATATTTAGTGACCACCAACTTTTAGTTGGTATTGTAAAACTTTGACATCTCGCTAACTACCATCAACCGAAACCATATAATAAACACCATTATCCTTAAAAACCCAACCACTGTGAAAGCTTTCGAGGAGAATATATGCTCAAAGTTAAACAACATCAACAGTTGGTCGCATATAAAAGTTGCATGCCTGGGCAGTGCCAGACAAACACTTGGTTTCAACAAACATCACCGTCTTTAGTGGATATGCAAAAACACCTGGTCAATAATTGAGCAATGCAGAGAAGCAAATCAACATCTTCAGGTAGCGGATTCCATTACAAGCCATCAAGAATTATGAAGGCTTTACTCAAACTTAGAAAAACGGGTAAAGAAAATGGTTCGTAAAAACCAACGCCAATTCTACGACACCATCGCAGATAAGGCGGAATTTGCTGCGGCCCGTAGTAATATGAGAGGGATCTACGATGCTGTCAAGAAGATAAAGTACTCACAAGCCCTAAGAGTGATAACGGTCGAACATTAACTTCTATCGATGGTCAACTTAATTGGTGGAAGCAGCTTTCCGAAAGCTGTGAAGATGAGACGCCCTTTCAACCTTTCAATAATTGTGGAAAACGTCTGGATAACATGCCACCTGAACTTTTTAAGCCAACAAACATCATGGCCGAAGCGGTTCTGCCCATAATACAAAATGCCTGGTCAATTTGTAATGTACAGTCCGAATGGAAGAGGGCGTCATTATAACTATATCCAAAAATGGTGACCTCAGTGAGTGTAATAAGTAACTTTGCTCAATACCATTCAGAAGATATCGGCTTTTATCACACTGGAACGTATCTCTCCGTTAACAGAAACAACACTGCAACGTGAACAAGCAGATTTTAAGCCCAACAGAAACTGTGTTGACCAAACAATCTTGGCATACCGGAAACAATAATTTCGTTAATTAAAGAACTCTATCGTGACGCATCGTGCAGATTTCGATTTAAATGAACGATAGTGCCAGCTTTACCATCAACAAGGGTGTACGACAGGGATATGTACTTTCGCCAATCCTTTCTGGCTAGTACTCGATCATGTTATGGTTCAGACAAATAAAGATGCGCCCAATGGAATTCAATGGCATCTGAACCAACCAACGTCACACAAACTGTCGGGCATGCAAGACTAACTAACCTGACTTCCGGAAAATGCGCAAAGAGTGGGCTAAGAGATCAATGTGGCAAAGACAAAACTGATGCGTTTAATAACCAAAAACACCTCCCCTATCAAGCTCCAGGAAAGATAAATTGATGAAGTACACAAATTTTGTTATCTTGGTAGCATAATCACGATGGACGGTGGAGCAGATGACGACGTAGCTATTCGATAAACAAGGCTAGACACGCATTTGCATTTCCTCATGAATATCAGACCAACACAAATTTCGCATTTTTAATACAAGCATAAATAAAGTCAGTTCTTCTTTACAGCTGGAAAACATGGAAGATGTCAGACAATATTGTTAAAAACTCAAAATCTTCACATACTACGCGTTTTCTGGCCCGTAATAATAGCGAATGCAACACTATTCTCCATACTGAAGTATGCCGTAGAAAAGGGTCGTGGGTGGACCATACACTTCGACATAACAGACAAGACTCATTCATGCTTTGAATTTAATCCTCACTGAAGCCGAAGTAGATCTCGTCCAAAGTTGACATGGCATAGATCCATCGATTGTGAATGTTCCCGGATGGGGCTGACATGGCCATAAGTAAAGCATCTGGCACTTGGTCTTGTATTTTGAATATCATTTAATAATTTTTAATTTTAGCGATTTTTGATTTCGCTTATTTTTGATTTATAAGTTTTTTCTTTTTGGCGACTTTTGTTTTTCGAGATTTTCGGTTTTGGCGATTTTTGAATGTTGCTTTTGGCGACTTTTAAATACGGCAATTCCACCCATAGATTGTCAAAAGTTTCAAGATTGTGGCTTTCGTAGTGCTTCATATTTTTTATATAGGAGGTACCATGCCCATTAATCCTATCGCACCCATTTTTTATCTGACAACTCACATTAATAACTGATGGGATCGTACAAAACTTTCCCTTTTGTAGTACTCCAGTAGATACTATGGGCGGTGCCACGCCTTCTTATCTGAGGATGCCCATTTTTGTTCGACTAATCACAAGAATAACTTGCGGGTACACGCAAAGTTCCCAGACTCTCACTACTACAGTACTCCAAATATATGTGTTTTTGTATGGGGGGTGACACGCCCATTGAACCAATTTTACTTATTTTAAATATTCACCAGCTGAGGATGTCAGTGAATCATTTTTACTGATCTAGCAACCTAGCCAACCAATTGAGGACACAATGCTAAGGATCAAGAATATAAATTTTTTAGGTTCAGATTTTTTTCCAATGCTTACAAACGGAATAACAAACGGATTCAGCATATAGGTGAGAAGGGTATAAATATACGATATAACAGATTCCAAAAAATAATTTATACATTTTGAGAAATAGAATTTTTTGAGTGATTTTATAGTGACTAGCAGATTCCAGCGCTCAAAATTCGAGTAAAATTTCTAGACAACTTTATTTTTCAAATCAGCAAGTTCGCAAACCAACACTTTTTTGGTTTATTATTAATATGAATTAATATGAAGATAACAAACTCATTAACGAACACATAACAAATTTAATAAGAACAAGAGTGTTAAATTCGGCTGTGCCGAAACTTTGATACCCTCCACCTCGGTTTTAGTATTGATAATAAATGTAAACAAAATATTTGATAAAGTAAACAATTTGTTAAACTTAATACCAAATTATTTCAGCAAATTCTTTGGTTTGATTTGGATTTTTATTTATTCCAAGAGTTGGTATATAGAACTCTCTCACATTAGTAATTCGCGCTCCAACGAGGAAAGATCGTTTTCCTCGTTCCTATTATTTCGGATAAAGGAAAACACGTATATTTTAAATAAAATAATTTGTTATCTTTATTTTCTGAAAACGTTAAAATTTTCATCCAAAAAAATTGTCAAAAATAATATATAAAATAACATTCTCATCAAATTGTGCTTTATATATGTAACAATTTTTATGTTCGCAATACTTAAATATCATTTGAGGTTGAATTAAATTAAAGTTTTCTTATCCTGAAATGCTGTTAATGTCTCCTCAATCGCAAATTTTTTTTTTAATATCAGATGATTTTTTAAATGTAAACATATTTGGTGTTTTCTGAGTTCCAATTTGTGTTTAAAGAATAAAATTTTTATTTTAAGAATTCAATTGATGTCTTCTAAATTTCAAGCTATTAACGACGTTTAATATGATTTTCTGAAATTCTGAATTCCAATTTTTAGAATTGATATTTTCTTAAATTTGAATGGAAAATTTATGTCAATAGTAATGATTTAGTAATTATAAGCAATTTTTAAAAATTACATATACGTATGTAATCGCAATAGCTATGTAGAACAGTTTACAAAGCAAAAAAACTCGTTGTCGAACTCGGTAACTCTATTTTGTAAACACAACAAAAAGTTAATATGCCAAACTTATGGACATATTTGTAAAAGTATAATACAAAAAAGTTGACATTGATGTTAAAATAGAAATAACGATTGCAAAGCTAATTAGAACAAAAATTGCGGCGCCATCTACTGTGGCATAGAAACACTGAGCGAAATGAAGTTTGATATCTAATAAAAAATTTTGACATTCATGTTAAATAGAAATAACGGTTGCAAAGCTAATTAGAACAACAATTGAAGCGCTTTCTACTGTGGCATAGCAACACTGAGGAAAATGAAGTGACGCTCTGTTTGTTAATACGAAAGAAATGTATTTTCCCTAAAACGGAATACATATTGGTGGATTTCATATAAATAAAATAATATACCGATTTATTTCTAACATGCGGTTATTATGAATATATATGTATAGAATATATGTATATAACTTTGTTATTTAAAATATGTATGTGCGTACATATATGTAAATGTTGCACACACAAAATTCAACATCAAAAGTTATTTTCGTATGTTCTTTAAATAAATTAATTCATAAAATTTTGTTTGGTAAAATTGCATTGTTTTTTTTTTATATTACCAACTAGGTAGTTTAACATTAAGTAATTTAGATGTTGGTAAATTTTTACTCCCTTTATAATAACTCGTAGTGTCTGCTTGTCGAAAAAGTTTTGGATTGAGTTTTAGCCACTTTCCCGTAACCCAATCGATTTGAAACTTTGCAGGCATGCTCCTGGAGATGACAAAAATGATGTAACGGATTTTTTTTGGGATGCCAAAACAATGGAAACTTTAAAATTTTTCTACCAGAGTTGATGAAAAAAAAATTTACAAAGGGTTAGTTTTTATATTATTATTACCCCAACGACCACAAGGACAACAAGTCCAGCTATGACTACAATACAAGATTTAGAATAACAACAAGAAAAATATAGAAACATCATATTTTTAATTTTTTTTTTAATTTTTCAGAGATTTCCCTGAACCTGTTCCACCGATTTTAATGATTTTTAAAACAGAAAACTACCCATGATCTTGGTGAATCATATTCACTAAAAACTATAATCCTAGCTGTTCTACTGAGGCCGTGATTGTGACAAGAACAACATAGAAAATCATATTTTTCAAGACTTTTTTTAGTTCTTCATTCAGATCTCGGGCCCTATATAACCGATTTAGACGATTTTAAATAGCAAACTTCTCAGGAAGTTAGTGAATTATTTTTTATGCAAACGAGCACCCTTGCTCTCCGATTGGTTTCGTGATTGTGATTTCCACAGACGGACAGACGGACAGACTGACATCGCTATATCAACTCCGCTTGTTATACGGATCATAAATATATATCTATTATTGGATCCAGAATTTTTTTTAAATTATTACAAACGGAATGACAAACTTATATATACGCTCTACACACTGGGGTGGAGGGTATAATAAATGCAATTTATTCAAAATAAAGGGAAAAATTCCAAAATCTGTAAATCTGGTGAACAGGTAAAAAGAAATACCTTTCAAATAATATACGTTCGGTCAAAATCGGGATAAAACGGTAGAACAAAACATCGGTAAAAAATCGCCTAGCCTTTTAATATTATAGATTACAAAGTTCTGTGTGTAACTATCTGTTAGAAATTATTAGTGTTTAGTCGATTTTTCATATAATTTACTAAATAGTTTTCCTATTCTAATTTCTGCGGTTTTGAGTCTTATCCTTTTTTAAGATTATGCGCTTATGCGATTTCCCATTTTTATTTATTTATTTTTTGACTTTGTGTTGAAGTATTTCGCGTTCTTGCAAATTTTCTATTTTTCGTTTTTACGATTTTGAGATTTTTTTCTTTTTACGATTTTGCCTGTTGTGATTTTGTTTACTTGCGGTTTTAAGAATTTTTCGTTTGTGAAATTTTGAATTTTTACGATTTGGTATGTTTGCATTTTGCATTTTTCGTTTCTGGGTTTTAATTTTTTTTCGATTTTCTTTTAATTAAACCATGGAATTTCTGTGCATTAAAAAAATCTTTTCTATGCTTAAAATTTAAAAAAGGGGCGTATAGCCCCTTTTGTAAGATATAATGCAGAACAAAAACATGTTTCCCAAATATAAATAATATTCATAATATTCTGATTTTATATTTCGAATGAAGAAGTTCTTAATCGATAATTAGAAGAAATTCATTAAAAACTATCGGATCCCAGTCCTGGAAATTTGGGTGCATGTAGCAACTTAAAATGCAATGTGAGTAGCAATTTAAAATGCAATTTACTCAAAATAAAGGAAAAAATTTAAAAATCTGTAAATCTGCCAAACGGGTAAAGAGAAATACCTTTCAAATAATATACCTTTGGTTAAAATCGGGATGAAACGGTAGAACAAAACATCGGTCACAAGAAACCGCCTATCCTACATTATTATTCAATTAAAATTGGGGCAAGTTTTCAAATCAGAAAAAATATATAAAAAATTATGCATTTTAGTAAAAATTTAAGTCAACAACACTAACAAACATCATCACATTTTTATAATTCCAAGCAATGGTGTAGACCATACAAATGATACGTGGTGATATTTTACGAGTAAGTTGTATACAGACTGCACTTTTATGAGAATTTAATACGTTTATGTGGGACTTTTGTTCATATCATAAATGTTTATTTAACATTGTATGTGGAGTATGACAGCGTAAAGTTGAGTAATAAAATCTACAAAAAAAAAAAAAAATAACAGTCAATGTTTAAAAAAACGTTATATAACGTTTGTTTGACAAATAAAAATACAAATGCATCGTACAAATTGCTAACAAAGATACAAAAATCGAAAGTACTTATATTGACTGAAAATAATTTAAGAATGAAATTCATAATTGAGTTTTAAAAAATGCCATCATTTCACATTATAAGGCCTATGTCCAAAATACGCGAATTTTAAGTTAAAAACCTGAACATTTTATGCTGTTATAAGTTCATCTCTAATAATTTAGCGGAAGTTATATTTAATACAAGGCAAGTAATTGTTGAATATCTTGTTTTGTGGTTTTTCAAATTGAAGATAAATAGAGTTATTGTTATCGCTTAAAACAGTGGGATGCGAAAACGAAAAAAAAAAATATTTTGTTAAATAAATAAACAGATTTAAATTGAAAAAAAAAAAAATTAAACTACACGATACAAATTGAATTCAAACAATGGAATTGTTTTATTAGCAATAATTCTCAAATTTACAACTCACGGAAATTTAATTTTTGGAGAAAATTTTTTAACGATATAAAATGTATGTACAAGAAAAATCAGTTTTTTTTTATATACAACAAAAACATAGCATATAAACTAAAAATATCCATAAATAATATTTTACCGTGATAAAACTTCTTTGAGATTTTTTTCTAAATTTTATAAGAAAAAAAAAATAATTTGTTATTTTCTATTTATACAAATGCAAGAATATTGGTTTTTGATTTTTTCAATGATTGAGTTTGAAAATTTTTTCAGCTTCAAGATCAAATATTTTTACTTTAAAATAAAGTAAAAAAACATTGGCAAATTTGTTTAAAAGAATTGATCTATATGATATGTTATACAGCTGTTTCGGGAAGATTCATCAACCCTCATAAGTAACCAAAAGCAGTGGATAGTTTGTTTGGTAAAAAGTTATTTCATAAACCTTTGCTGTGAAACCAATACATTGAGAATCTAAGCAAAGAGTTACACTATTAAACCTTCCCCAATATAACAAACTAAATATAGAACAACTTTGAAACAAGTGTTTTGATCTTGAGCCTGAGAAAATTTTCAAACTAAAAAAAAAACAAATAAAATAATTTTCTTTAAAAAGAATTAATGTCGTTAAAATTTATTTTCTGCATAAAAATTTATGTCATGAGTAATTTTTTTCGGCTTGGGAAAAAAAAAGTTTTCACGTATAAAAATTTTCATGAGGAGTTTATTAAAAAAAATATTTTTAATTAAATAAATATTTCGTCGAGCTCAAGGTCATATTTAGAAAAATAATTTCCTTATTTTTGTTTTTCCAATATTTCGCTATTCATCGAATAGCATCCTCAGCTATTTATGTTAAATATTCACATATAATTCAATAACTGACGATGGTGGATACACAACGATACTTTAAGAATTTTCCGTGAATTTTTAATGTAAATACTGGGGATGCTATTGGATGAATAGCAAAAAAATTGTGAAAACAAAAATGAAAAAATATTTTCCAAAATATCACCTTGAGCTCGACGAAATAATTTCTTAATTAACAAAAAATAAATATAAAATATTACATCTTTTAAAAAATATTTTTCTTAAAAACCTGTTTTTTAAAAATTATTTTTTTTTTTAACTTTTATTATTTTTATAAAAAAAAATATATCGTTAATATTTTAAGAAATATTTTTACGCAATAACAGATTGTTAAATGTGATGTTTTTAAACTCTTTCTTTTAACTCATACTCTCTGTCTGTCTGTCGTGGGTGGACCCCATTCCTCCTCATCCAATTGATCTGAAACTTGGCCCATAGTCTTGTTGTGACTAAAGATTATTTTTGGGGTAGTCACGTACAGTCACGCAGTCAAGGGGTGATCTAAATGTCATTTCCCCTCATCCGATCGATCGGAAACTTAGTCCATACACTTGCTGTGAAAAAAAGATTAACTTTGACTTAATCACGCACAGTCGATAGACTTAAGTTTGACATAGTCACGCACAGTCACGCATAGTCACGCATAGTCACGCATAGTCACGCACAGTCACGGAGTGATCTAAATGTCATTTTCCTTCATCCGATCGATCTGAATCTTGATCCATACACTTGCTGTGGAAAAAGATTAACTTTGACTTAGTCACGCAAAGTCACGAATGGTCACGCGCAGTCACGTAGTGATCTAAAACGCATTTCCCCTTATCTGATCGATCTGAAACTTGGTCGATAGACTTGCTATGAAAAATGATTAACTTTGACATTGTCACGCACAGTCACGCATAGTCACGCACAGTCACGTAGTGAAATAAAATTCATTTCTCCTTATCCGATCGATCTGAAACTTGGTCGATAGACTTGCTGTGAAAAAAGATTAACTTTGACATAGTCGCGCAAAGCCACGTAGTGACCTATATGTCATTTTCCTTCATCCGATCGATCTGAAACTTGGTCCATAGTCTTGTTGTGACTATAGATTATTTTTGGGGTAGTCACGCACAGTCACGCATAGTCACGCACAGTCACGGAGAGATTAAAACCCACTTCCCCTTATCCGATGGATCTGAAACTTTGTCCATAGACTTGTTGTGGCCAAAGATTAATTTTAAGATAGTCACACACAGTCACGCACAGTTACGGATATATTCAAAACTCATATGCATAAGGAAAGAATGAGTTTTAATAAAAACTTTGTTTTTATGTGTTAGATTATTTAAATTTCGATGAGAGTTTTTATTTTGAATTTTATTTTTAAAAAAATTTTTTCTAAAAACTTTTTTTTCTATATTATCAAAAATATTGCTAGGCTGTCCATATATATTTCTTTTATACCGTACTTCCAAAAAATTTTTTTTATTGTTTGTGATTTTTTAGTTTCATAATTAATTATTGCAAAAAATGTGTGAACAATACATGATGCACAATACATCAATCAAAAAAGTTTAATAAATCATTTGTGAATTACATATGATGAACAACATATAAAAGATTATTGTTGTGCATCATTCACAGGCTTTGCGTTTTATAGTACTCCAGTACTATGGACGTTACCGCGCCAACTAGTTCGAGAACGCCAATTTTTAGTTCGTCTAATGTTACAAATAACTTATGGGCTCCCGCGAAGTTCCAAGGCTCTCACTACTTCAGTAAGCCAGATATAAGACATTTAATATTAACTTTGTATGCAGGTGCCACGCCCACTTATCCGATCCCGCCCATTTTTGGTATAGCTACTAACAGTAATAGTAATAATAGCTGACCTCACACAATTTTTTAAAGCTCTCTCTCTCATATTACTCAATATATATTATATTAAAAATTCACTTAATATGGGAGGTGCCACGCCCATATAAATACCACAAAAATTAATAGTCTGTGTCCATCCTTAAAAAAAATTCAAAATACTGGAACCTACATTTTTTATATCAGATGAGTAGTTACTGAGATTACCTTTTACAAACAAACATGCACACATTACTTTATTTTTTTGTTTAAAAAAATATTCTTCTGCGATTAAGAATTTTAGTAAGTGTAAAAAATATTTTCCTTCCCGCTATAAACTATTTTTGTAAGTGGAAAAAACCAATTTTTTAATTTTCATGAATTTTTAGAATTTCGTGATTTTTTTTTATAAATTGTTATGTATTGTTGATCCGTATTGGAATAATTAGTCATTTATTGTTCGGTTTAAGATCATGTATATATTTTTCTAATGAAAGAAAGATAATAATTTTTGTAATGTAAGAGAAATATTAGAAAAAAATTGAAGACAGCGCTAGATGGAGTAGCTACTTTCGAACAAAGCGACTTGTTCATCGTCAGCATCCTTCTGCCTATTAGTTCAACTCATGCTTAATCAACTATTTAACTCAACATTTGAAAGAAAAGAACATGAGAAATGTTTTTCTTTTTATATACGAGACTTTGTATGAACAAGCTGAGCTTTTCTAATTTTTAGCTTTCTCTACATTAACATAGCCAGATCAATTACAAGTCTTGTAATGTGAACAGCTCTTTGTTTTTGCCATTGTCCTCTAGATGGAACTGTTATGGCATGTGAAATCTTAACAGATTACACAAATGCATTGTACCTAAATTTTAATTAAAAATATATTGTTTTTATTATCTTCAATATATTGAAGAAATATTTTTACGCCAAATTTTATTTCGGAATTTTCAAAAAAAAAAAATTTACCCACAATAATATTCAAGACAGGTTTCAATTTAAATTTTGTGAAATAAATAAATTCATATGAAAAATTTTGCCACGGCGAAATATATATTTCCGTTTTATTTTTTTTTAATATTTATTTCAAAATTTTGAAAAAAATTTTGATTAAAAATTTGGTTTAGTGCAAAAGATTTTTCTGCGCGATATATTTTTTTTTTTTTGTAACAGAATATTTTTATTAAATTTCAAAATATTTCCATTTCCATTACCATTGTCCTTAAAAAGAAAATATTTCTTGGTGATATAAAATTCATATGAAAATTATTTGTCACGGCAAAATATTTTTTTTCGGTTAGATTCTTTTCACAAAAATTTTCCATTTACTAAACGCTACCAAAATATATATATTTATATATTATATTTTTATAAACATTTTTTTTTATTTAATTTTTTTTTTTTTATAAATTTTACCATTTCCATTACCGTTGTTCTCAAAAAGAAAATATTTTTTTGTGATAAGAAGTTCTTATGAAAATTGTTTGTCATGGCGAAATATTTTTTTCGCTTCGGTTTTTTTTTTGCAAGAAATTTACATTTACAAAAAATTTTTAAAAAAAAAATTTCTTTTTTCACTTACAGAAATTTTTTATGACTTCCAAAAATAGCCATAATTCTTCTTTTAAATAAAATAAAAATATTTTATGTGTTTAAAAATTTTTTTTAAGTAAGGAAATATTTTTCCCTACAAAAAGTTTTTTTAAGCAAATTTAAAAAAAAAAAAAACAAAAAAAAAAATTCACGAGGGCTTCTGTTTTTATTTTTTTATAAAATATTTTATTAAACAAATTTTTTATATATATATTACAAAAATTTTTTTATTATGTAATTTTTTTTTTTTTATATTTTTATTAAATAAATTTTTTTTTATACCTAAAAATATTTTACCATTTCCATTACCATTATTCTTAAAAAGAAAATATTTATTGGTGATAAAAAAATCATATGAAAATTGTTTGTCATGGCGAAATATTTTTTTCGCTTGGTTTCTTTTTCAAGACAAATTTACCATTTACAAAAAGCCTTTATTAAAAAAAAAAAATTTTTTTACACTTACAAAAATTTTTTATGACTTCAAAAATTAACACTTTATTTTTAAAATAAAATAAAAATATTTTATGTGATTAAAAATTTTGTTAAAAAAAAAACATATTTCCCTATAAAAAATTTTTATAAGCTAAATATTTTTTTCAAATTTCCAAAAAAAAAATATGAGAGCAATTTTTTTTAAGTTTATGTATTTATATGTATGTTATATTTTATTAAAATTTTTTTTTATTTAACTATTAATTTTTTTTATTAATAAAATATTTTACCATTTCCATTACCGTTGTTCTTAAAAAGAAAATATTTTTTTTTGTAATAAGAAGTTCATATGAAAATTGTTTGTCATGGCGAAATATTTTTTTGCTTCGTTTTTTTTTTTTTTTTGCAAAACATTTTTCAATTTACAAAAAACTTTCATCCAAAAATTTTTTTTTCACTTACACAAATTTTTTATGACTTCCAAAAATAGCCATAATACTTTAGTTTTAAATAAAATAAAAGATTTTATGTGTTCAAAAGTTTTTGTTAAGTAAAAAAATATTGTTTTCTTCTACAAAAAATTTTTGTAAGCAATTATTTTTTTCCAAAAAAAAAAAAAAAAAGAAAACGAGAGATTCTGTTTTTATTTTTTTACAAAATATTTTTATTAAACAAATATTTTTTTTTATATTTATTACAAAAAATTTTTTATTTTGAAAAATTTTTTTATATTTTTATAAAAAAAATTTTTTTAAACCAAAAAATATTTTGCAATTTCCATTAGCATTATTCTTGAAAATAAAATATTTATTGGTGATAAAAAAAAAACCATATGAAAGTTGTTTGTCATGGCGAAATATTTTTTTTTCCAAACAAAATTTGCCATTTCCAAAAATTTTTTATTTAAAAAAAAATTTTTTTTTTCACTTACGGAAATTTTTTACGACTTCCAAAAATAACACTTTTTATTTTTAAAATAAAATATAATAGGTGATTAAAATAGGTGATTAAAAATTATGTTAAGCAAAAAAAAATTTTTCCCTAAAAAATATTTTACCATATCCATTACCGTTGTTCTTAAAACAGAAAATAATTTTTTGCGATAAGAAGTTCATATGAAAATTGTTTGTCATTGTGAAATATTTTTTTCGCTTCGTTTTTTTTTTTGCAAAAATTTTTCCATTTACAAAAAATTTTATCCAAGAAAAAAATTTTTTTTTCACTTACAGAAATTTTTTATGACTTCCAAAAATAGCCATAATTCTTTAAAAAAAAAAAAAAGATTTTATGTGTTTAAAAGTTTTTGTTAGGTAAAAAATATTTTTTTATTTTTTTTATAAAATTTTTTTATTAAACTAATTTTTTTATATATTTATTACAAAAAATTTTTTATTTTGAAAAATTTTTTTATATTTTTATTAAAAAAAATTTTTTTTATACCTAAAAATATTTTACCATTTCCATTCCATTTTTAAAAAGAAAATATTTCTTGGTGATAAAAAAAATCATATGAAAATGGGTTGTCATGGCGAAATATTTTTTCGCTTGTTTTTGTTTTTCAACAAAATTTACAAAAAGCTTTTATTAAAAAAAAAATTTTTTTTTTCACTTACAGCAATT
This sequence comes from Cordilura impudica, assembly GCA_963682025.1. Taxonomy (NCBI): domain Eukaryota; kingdom Metazoa; phylum Arthropoda; class Insecta; order Diptera; family Scathophagidae; genus Cordilura; species Cordilura impudica. Next base: position 25,099,508 of record OY821518.1, read on the forward strand.
TTTACCGAATTCCAGAATTAACATTTTTTATTTTTAAATTAAATGAAAAATATTTTATGTTAATAAAAATTTTGTTAAGTAAAAAAAAATATTTTTCCTTACAAAAAATTTTTGTAAGCTAAATATTTTTTTGAAATTTCTAAAACAAAATTTCATGAGAGCTTCTGCTTTTATTTTTGTTACAATTTTTTTTTATGTTTATATATTTATATATTATATCTTTATTAACAATTTTTTTTTTATTCAAAATATTTTTTTTTATTATTAATAAAATATTTTACCATATCCAGGCCGTTATTCTTAAAAAGAAAATATTTTTTTTTGATAAGAAGTTCATATGAAAATTTTTTGTCATGGCGAAATATTTTTTTCGCTTCGTTTTTTTTTGCAAAAAATTTTTCCATTTACAAAAAACTCATCCAAAAAAAAATTTTTTATTTCTTTTACAGAAATTTTTTATGACTTCCAAAAATAGCCACAATATTTTTTTTTTTTTAAATAAAATAAAAGATTTTATGTGTTAAAAAATTTTTTTTAAGTAAAAAAAAAGTAAAAAAAAATTTTTCCCTACAAAAAATTTTTTAACCAAATTTTTTTTTTCAGGTTTCAAAAAAAATTTTTTTCATGAGATATTCTGTTTTTATTTTTGGTAAAAAAAATTATTTATAAAAATTGATAAAAAAAAATTTTTTTTATTTTCTATAAAAAAAAATTTTTTTTATATTAAAAAAATATTTTACCGTGAAATAAATGCACATTGAAATACATTTAAACAAAATAAAGCAATTATTAAAAAAAACGAGGAGAGTTTTTTGTCTTCAAATTTATTTTAAAAAAAATACATATGTATATGTGGGTAAATGAAAAAGATTTTTCTCAACAATATAGAAATTTTTTTTTTAGTTTCTAACAATTCTCGTGAAATAAAAAAATATTTTTTTGCGATAAAAATCACGGCTTGGAATAATTTTCACTTTTGCTTAAAAACAAAAAAAAAATATTTTCCGCTATACAAAATTGTTATAAGTGAACAAATATTTTACATGGTGAGAATTTTTTAAGTGTTTTTTTTTTTAATTCCAATGTGTAAAATTTTCCCATTGACTAAAATTTAATTATGCGATCTTTATTAAAATCTATATTTTTTGTGGTCAAAATATAATATCAGCCATGTAGAGGCACATTTTAAATTAATAACAAAATTATATTATTTCTATTATAAAAAATTTTATATTATTTAAAATTTTTTTCGCCCCACTGTCCAATGCGTGTTAACAGTATATTTGTTTCTTAGTTTTTTTTTCTCCAAAACAAAACAATAAATTGTTTGAGAGTTCCAAAACACAAAAAACAAAAAAGAAAATCAACACTTTTATAGTATTATAAGTTAAATAAACAAACTAAACAATTTCACACCTAAGTGGACAAAAATTGTATGACCTGAAATTTCGATAAATTTTTAAACAGTTAATAATCAGAATTTTACCGACACACAACTTTAAAGCGCATCAGAAATATTTTCATAAAGAAATGAAAAATTATTTAAAAATTTGTATAATTTTAGTGGCAATATCCTTGATAGGCACACATACACACGATGAAAATTCAAAATGTGCTCTAACCGGAGTGTACAAAACACGGCAAACGATATTAGAGTCTCCCAATTATCCGAATAATTATCCACCCGATACTTGTTGGGATTATGTGATACGTTCGCCATATCGATGTCCAACCAAATTTCATATACAATTTTTGGACTTTTTTCTGGAGGCCTCGAAAGATTGTGCCAATGATTACTTGGCTGTGGGTTTGGACAATATCGATGATGATATGGATGTGTTGTGTGGCCAGGTGGTCGGCATCAAGAAATATCATACACCCGATGGTGTTTTGCGTTTAAGATTTTTGGCCGATGATTCGCCTTGGTCGACGGGTAAAGGATTTAAGCTTTTGATAACACGTCTGGCTTGTGAAAGGGAAGAGCTTTTGAGAGAAATTGAAGACGAAGACGATACTATAGCGATAACGGCTCAAGGAAATGGCGGAAGTAGCGGTAAGAAGAAATATAGTAAACCTAATGTCGAGGTTATGGAATTATTTCGTAATCTAAGTGGTCAGGAGCAACATCAAGTGTATCCTTTAACTCCCTTGTTTGGTCTGAACTATCCAACACAGTTGCCTTCACCACCATATCCGGGTTTCGTAGGTCTATATTTACCATCTAAAGATGTCAGAGGACCAATACCCAATTATCCCGGCTACAATATACAAAATAATTTGGAACAACCTTGCAATGACAATAATGAACAGCAGCAACAACAATCTTATCTTAGCAACTATTTAGGATTTCAAAATGGTAATCAACCACAAACTTTAATACCACCTCTTCAGGGAAGCCAACAGCAAACTTATCAGGCAAACTATATTGGTTCCAATCAAGTGCAACCATCTTCCTTTACAGGAGTAAATAACCACAATCAACAGCAGCAACAGCAGCAATCTTATGTTCCAAATTATTTGGGCTTCCACAATGGCAATCTACAACAAACTCTTTTACCACCAAATGTTGCCAGCCAACAGCAAACATATTGGCCAAACTATATTGAATCCAATCAAGTTCCACCATCCACATATGCCGGTATTAGTAATGCTTACTTGCCCTTACTCAGAGATCAATATATTGGATCTTGGCCTAGTTCTAGTCGTTTACGTGCCTATGATGGATCTTTAACATCTCTAGAGGCCTGCTGTACTTCTGGCTTCCAACAAAAACGTTTTTATCTCTCCAGTCCGGGTTTTCCGCGCACCATCTTCAGCAACATATTACCCAGTGCCCAACGGCGGGATTGTGAGTTTGAATTGCAAAAATCTTCGCCCAATGTTTGCCGTATGAATTTAGAATTCAAATTTTTTGATTTTGGCCAAAGTCAAAGGGGATCTGGATCTTTTCAGGGCAACATTGACTTTCCCTTAATAGAATCATCGTTGAACTCCTGTATCGATGACTATATTGAAATTGATAATCAGCGATTTTGTGGTTGTCGCTCGGGCAGTGTTTTTAATGTCTATTGGACTGAAGCGGGTAGCAAAAAGTTGAGAATGCGAATGGGTTATTCGGGCATACCCTCAGGAGGTTTTCTCTTGGAAATTATCCAGGAAGAATGTTCGGAGACACAATTTGCTCAAACAACGCCGCAAATACCCATAATGAGACCCGCACCTGGAACAACTCCCACGCCTGCTTTAATTAATCTGCAGCAACCGCAGGGTTTATTGAATCCACAACAGTTGCAGATGCAACTGCAAAATAGCAATTATGCTGGAGGCTACCTAGGCAATTATCAGACACAACAACCATATCCACAAAATCCCATACAACAATTACCGAACTATTCGGGACAATTTTTAAACAATCCAGGTTTGGCAGCCAACTTTCAACAACAAAATACTTTAATATCTCAACAGCAACACCCACAAATACCTATACAATCCTCCAACATATATCAACCTTATCCATCGCAATTCGGTTCAAATTATGCACCGGGTTTACAACCGAACTACAATCCAAATCCATTTGGCTTAAACCAACTTAGATATGCCCGCTCTTATAGTGATCAACAACAACAACAGCCGATGCCCGTCACAATAGTCGAAACAAATTCTACGCGCAAAGAAACGTATTATAGTGATAGTGAATCGTTAAACTTAAACGAAAATCCCCATCTCAGTATTGCCATGTCAAGATCGAGCAATATTGATTTAGCGTCCAGTTGGGATGAGGAAGATTTAAGAGCCAATAATAATTTGAAATCAAAAGGCGGCAATTTGGCCAGAGAAAGTGAAAAATGCTCTTTTGATATGGGTGATATTTTGCGCTTGTCGGTGGATATTCTCTGGCTGACGAAACCCACTTGTTATGCTCCCCAAAGGAATTGGTTCATGAATTTGCTGGGTTGAAGAGACGATTTTTTTTTTAAATTAAATTATTATTTTGTATAAATAAACAGATTTTAAATGAATTTTTAAGGTTTAAATTTTTTATTTTATTATTTTTTTTCTTCACTTGCCGGTTATGGTCAAAGGCGATAAGTCGCATCAGATTACTTTCGAATTTTTTTAAATATCTTCAAAATGCCGTTCAAATGAACCAATGTTCATAACCACCACATTGCTTTCACAATGGAAAGAAATGCTCCAATATTGGGCATTCGAATCTGTATTAATAATATGCTAAGCGATTTCTTGTGACCGACGTTTTGTTCTACCATTTTATCCCGATTTTGACCAAACGCATATTATTTGAAAGGTATTTCTTTTAAGCTGTTTTCCACATATACAAATTTTAAAATTTTGTCCTTTATTTTGAGTAAATTGCATTTAAAGTTGGTACTAACACATACATAAAATTATAAATATGCTATGTGTGTTTTATTAAATTTGATAATGTGTTTGTTAATGAGCTTGTATTCTTCATTCACAATAATAATAAACGAGAAAAGTGTTGGTTTGTGAATTGGATAAGTTGAAAAATAAAGATGACTAGAAATTGCACTCGAATTTCGAGCGTAGCAATCTGCTAGTTTTATATTAAAAAAACTATTCGACATGTATTTTATTTTAAACTAGCTGACCAAGCAAACGCTGATTTGCCATATTACTTGTTAATTAAGATGGTATGTATTTACCATTTATGGGAGGTGCCACGCCCACTGGTTTGTTGCCGCCCATTTTTCACATAATTTCACACACTCATCATTCGTGAACTCACACTTAGTTTCAATACTGTCGGGTTTATAGTACTCCAAATAATTTTGATTTGTATGGGAGGTGCCACGCCCACTTACCCAATCCTGCCCATTTTTGAATGATTACTCACCTTAGCAACTAATTGACGTACAGAAAGTTTAAAGATTCTGGCCGCCATAATACTGCTCTATTATATGCTATATATTTACCATGTATGGGAGGTGCCACGCCCACTTGTTTGATCCCGCGCATTTTTAACCCGACTTCTCACATTACTAACTTATGTGTTTGAAGACTTTTGCTATCAGAGAGCTCCAGATATATGATGTTAAAATTTTTTATATGCGGGTGGTGCCACGCCCACTTCATATATTAAAAAAAGATATAGCCTATTTTACTTTCCCCATACAAACTTTTCATTCGTATATATAAAGATGAAACATATAGCCGATAATTGGTGACCGCGACTTAAAATCAAATTGCGCGACCACGATTTTTTAAACCATATTAAATAAGTAAAATTTTAGTGCTTGAAATTCTACGTATTCCGTAATTTCAAACACTTGATCATCAGCTACAGCGAGCTCTATGGCGCTGCTGCCGCTCAATCAATCCCGGTTGTTGACCACAATTTAAATTTGGACATTTCTAAGCACCCAGATTCGGGAAGAAACAAGTTACACTGCTGTAATTTATCCTTATGACATACACTATTGTATTTTCTTTAGGCACACTGATCTTGCCAGAAAAACTTTTTGAGTCGATTTAGTCAGTGTCGGCCATCCGAACGTCTGTGAGTACATTTGACGCAATCGAATTTTTATAACTATTGTTTGAATATATAATTTTTCCATATCTTCTTAAAATTTTAATAATACTAGCAGATTCCAGCCCTAGAAATTCGAGTGCAAATTCTAGACAATTTTATTTTTTCATTAAATAAAGACCCTAAAGGTATGCTAATCAATTATAGCCAAAATAAATTTAATAAACACACACATAGCATTGTATAATTTTATGTATGTGTTAGTAGCAAATTTACATGGAATTTACTCAAAATAAAGGAAAAAATTTAAAAATCTGTAAATCTACAAAACGGCTAAAAAGAAATACCTTTCGAATAATGTACATTTGATCAAAATCGGGATAAAATGGTAGAACAAACAAAGCAAAAAATCGGCTAGCCTATTAATATTATAGATTAAACAGGTGAAAGGACTATAATGGTAGAATCCAGGATAATTATTCCGCATTCTTGAGGAATAATCGGCCAGTAGTATTAGCATATCGTGAATTTCGTTTCGGTAATTAGCAATGGCTCAATATCACCGCTCCAGAGTCCTTCTTCGGTGATATTTGAAGACACATGTTTTTCTGAACTAGCCACAGACATAAAATGACAAACATATCGCCCTGGAATTTAGTTTTTCGACTTAACAGGTGAAAATGTATAGAACTCGACTTAATTTACAAAAAGAAGTTATAACCCTAGCAAATTTGGTCACTATGTTATCATGGTACTCTTTAATTATAGATCGCTTTTATTAAAAATAAAGACACTTAAAATTTGTTTTGGATGAGTATCATATCTCATTAAGAATATTTATAATAAAATGCTGATTTCCTGCCTGGACTTAAAAAAAACTAAACTTTAATTATGTCATGTTCAGAAATTTGTTAAATTAAGCAAACATTTTTCTTTGCTAAATATGTACTTTTTTCTTGAAAAGTACATTTTTTACAGAAGCACATTTTCTTAAAAAAGTACCTTATTTAAAAAAAAGCAAATTGACTTTAAAAAGTACCTTTTCGTAAAAAATTCCCTTTTTTTTAAAAAATTACATTTTTAAAAAAGAAAATTTTCTTAAAGAAGTACGTTTTTAAAAACTTATTTTTATTTTTATTTATTTATTTATTCAGTCTATGGAATCATCCTTACAGACTACTTATATATGTACATTTATATTATAATTTATATATATAATTAAACATTTAACAAAATTGATATATAACATTTATTTAATTCAGTTGATTTAATGCATTTAAGTGTAATATAATATCTCTTCTCACAATATCCAAACTTTTATTAAAATCAATAAACTGATACAGCATATTAAACTCATCACAAATTCTACGTAGTGGATTAAAATTAGCATAGTTTGTACAATAATATTTGATAGTTAGAAAGTTATAATTTCTTGATGATCGAAAAGGAATATTTATATTTATTTTGTTGATAAGAAATTCAGATTTAAGACTACCATTTAACAGTTTTAACAGGAAAGTAACATTTAGCATATGTCTGCGACTTTTCAATGTAGGAAGCTTAATTAGAGCCAGACGATTTTCATAAGATGGCAACCTCATATTAGGATCCCAGCCCAAACCACGAAGACAAAATAACAAAAATTGTTTTTGAACTGATTCAATTTTATTCGAATGTATATGATATTGCGGATCCCAGACTACAGACCCATATTCGAGTATTGGTCTTACCAAGGTAGTAAACAATTGTTTTGTCGTATACGGATCCGAAAACTCTTTAGCCCACCGTATAATGAATCCAAGTACACCAGTAGCTTTATTTATTGTTAGCGAAATATGACTTCTAAAGTCTAATTTTTTATCCAGAAGTACGCCAAGGTCGTTGAATGAATCAACTAAATCAAGCACAGCATTATTCATGATATACCGACCATTTATTGGAATTGATCTTGTAAAAATCATATATTTGCATTTTTTGACATTTAGGTCCATTATATTCATATTACACCAAGTAGTTAAACGATCAATATCATTCTGTATAAGTGATTGTTGATCAAGATTGTTGAGGGTAAAAATTAACTTTACATCGTCTGCATACATTAATGTAGTTGAGTGTTTAATTACAGAAGGAAGATCATTTATAAATAGCGTAAATAAAAGAGGTCCCAAGTGACTACCTTGAGGTACACCAGATAATACTTTTATGTTGTTGGAATACGAGTTACGAAACTTAATACATTGTGTTCTGTCTTTTAAATATGATCCGATCCATTTTATTAGCATTATACCAAAGCCCATACGGTCAAGCTTAAACAACAATAGATCATGATTTACTTTATCGAATGCCTTGCTAAAATCATTATAAATAACATCTGTTTGTTTCATATTAATAAAACCATCATTTACTAAAGTTGTAAGCTCCAAAGGATTTGTTATTGTAGAGCGTGATTTGCAGAATCCATGTTGCGTTGGAGATATGACAGAGGACACATGATGTGACAACGTGTCATATATAAGTTTTTCAAATAGTTTTGGAATAGCACTTAATTTAGCAATACCTCTATAATTCGAAATACCAGCTTTAGATCCAGACTTAAAGAAGGGAATAATAAATGATTGTTTCCAAATGGGAGGAAAGTAACCCAATTTAAGGGATATGTTAAACATATAAGTCAAAGGAATATACAATAAATGTGCGCAGCGCTTCAAAATGCAACTAGGAACACCGTCAGGACCAGCAGCATACGACAATTTTAATTTTGTCAGGACATTCAGAACTGTATGTTGATTGATGGATGGTATATTAATAATTGAAGATTCCGATATTGTGTATGGATACAGATTATTAAATACTGTCGAAGAATAAGTTGATGCAAAAAAGTCTGCAAACATATTACTTATGGAGTTATCATCTGAAGATTCTAAATCACCGCACTTCATAACCGAAGGAAAGTCCGCAGTACGTCTTTTAGAATTAATAAATTTATAAAATGATTTTGGATTATTTTTTAGATTATTCCTTACTTTAATTAAATAGTTATTATAGGCCAATTGATTAGCAATAATAAATTCCGATCTTGATAACGAGTATTTCATATAGTCTATCAATGTTCCATATTTTCTATAATTTTTGTACATTTTGTTTTTCTTATTTTTAAGTTGAGATAGATGTTTTGTATTCCAAGGAGGACCATTCGATTTAGGAGGTAACATTTTATTCAAGTTATCATTGCAACGAGATAACACATTTATCCAGTCAATTTGGAATAGATGGAGTTGTAAATCTTGGTAATTAGTTTTATTAAAGCAAAAGATTTTATCGCTGTGAGTTAACTTTTTTTTATGAAGAGGATAGGAACAAAAGCAAGATATCTCAAGTGTTGGATGGTATATATCTTCCGGATTAGAAATAGGGCTATGCCGCAATATTGAAAAGTCATTCGGTTCATTAACGAAAATAAGGTCCAACAGTCTACCAAATGCATTTGTGACGGAGTTGACTTGGAAAAGACATTTTTCCAATAAACCATGAATAAATGCAGCTGAAGAATCGGAATAATGAGATGGAACTAAATAATTGGTATCAGGATCAGCTTTCCAGGATGTAGACGGCATGTTAAAATCTCCAATTAACATTAATAAATCAGATGGTTTTACATAATTTTGGATTAAATCAACAGCTTTCAGATGATCCTCATAAACAGAAAGTGGAGAGTGAGGCGGAATGTATGAGCAAATAATGTATATGGACCTGTTATTAATTTTAGCTAAAACACATATAATCTCAATATGTAAAAAATCGTTTAAGATAATTTCTTCAGACGAAAATTCGTTTAGTATAGCAACCAATACGCCGCCACCAGACTTTTTTATTACATTATTACACTGATTATTATTTTTATCGGCTTCAATTCTTTCACAACTTTCTTTTCTGAAAATTTGATATTTAGGGCAAAAAATCTCAGAGTTATTAACTTTTTTACTGAGCCAGGTCTCCGTAAATATAATAATATGATTATTGAAGCCAAAGCTATTACAATAAATTGACGAAAGTTTTGAATTCATACCTCTAACGTTTTGATACAAGATGTATATTAGTTTTTTGGATTTTCTATTTCTATATTTTATTTAAAAAGGTACATTTTGCTTAAAATGTACCTTTTCTTTAAAAAGTACCTCTTCTTTAAAAAGTAAATTTTCTTTAAAAAAGTACCTTTTCTTTAAAAAAGTACCTTTTCTTAAAAAGTACCCTTTCTTAAAAAGTACATTTTCTTAAAAAGTACCTTTTCTTGAAAAGTACCATTATAAAAAAGGGCATTTTCTTACAACAGTACTTTTCTCACAAAAATTATTTTTTTAAAGTACCATTTTTTTAAGACACTTTTCTTCAAAAGGTCCCTTTTCTTAAATAGTACCTTTTTGTTAAAAACGATCTTGACGTAAAAAGTACCTTTCCTTAAAAAGTGCTTTTCTAAAAAAATTTCGATAAGTTGTAAGGAAATATTTACTTAAAATAGGCAGGGCGATTTCTTGTGACATCTTCTACACCTTCAGCTACCAACCGACTTTGACAAAAAATATACCATTTTAAAGGTCTTTCTTTGCAGATGTGCACCATCTGGTATATATTATTATACCCTATACCCCACTATGTGGTTTGGGTATAATGACTTTGTGCCGCTGTTTGTAACTACCAAACATATTTTACCTAGACCCATCTTTTATTATCAGAATCACTATCTGAGTCGATTTAGCGATGTCTGTCCGTCCGTCTGTCCGTCCGTCCGTCCGTCTGTCCGTCTGTGTGTTGAAATTGGTGAAATTCGGTCCATGTTCAGACCTAGTCCCCATACACATGACCCCTATGAAATCGACATAAATTGCCATAAGATCCAAATTATCATATAGATGTCAGTCAAATTGAGTGTGTTTGTGTTTATTATATCCATTAATCAGTCATCCAAAAATAGTCCCTATAGAACAATTCTTAGTCTGCTTCCCGCTCTTCACTTAAATCTATCGAAAAACTAAAATATTGCAGAGATTTTTTCAAATTTAGTTTGTGTATATAAATGATTTTACAAAATATGGTCAGGATCGGTCCACTTTTCGACCGAGCCCCATGTAAATATAGCATGCGATATGAATTTTTACATATCTGCAGTCAAAAAAGTTAATAAAAATGGCACTCAAATTTGATTTATGCTTATTTTCTATATCCAATTAGTTGGACCGAAGAGATAGGGTCTCTAAACCATGGTATAGGGTATCGTATAGTCGGTCTAGACCAACTATAATTTTCTTACTGGTTTTTTTTTTTTTTTTGAGTATACCACTATACGAACCCTATACCATGCATTTAAAGACCCTATCTCCAAGGTCCAACTAGTAAGATATAGAAAAGAGGTATAAACCAAGTTTGAGTGGAATTTTATTAATTTTTTTTGCCTCGGATATGAAAAAGTTCATATCGGATACACTACTTATATGGGGACTAGGTCGACAAATTGACCAATGCTAACCGTATTTGGTAAGCCCATTTATTTTTTGCAAAGACATATACAAACCAAATTTGAGACAATTCTGTGCAATATTTTTGTTTTTTTTTTTTGACAGATTTAAGTGAAGATCTGGAATCAACTTTATATGGGGGCTATGAGTAAGAATTATCCAAAGAGTTATATTTTTGGACTACTAATTAATGGATGCAATAAACGTTCACAAAACTAATTTGGCCAAGATCTATATGATAATTTGGGTATTTTGGCAATATAAGTCGATCTCATAGGGGCCACTTGTATGGGGACTAGGTGTGAACATGAACCGATTTGCGTGAATTTTAACGGCGTTTATCCTATTACTGATAGAAGTTTATATGCTAAATTTCAGCAAAATATATTTATATTTAGGACCTGCAGTTTGATTACAAAGTTTACATGCACACGCAGACGGACAGACATCGAATCGATGAAATAAGAGATAAAATATTTTTGGAAGTTATAAACATCAGCATAAAGTCATTATACGCTGACCACAGAGTGGTGCAAAGTATAAAAACTAACAAAATTAAAGGAAGTTATTACATTGCCTGAATAATAAAATGAAAATAAAAAGAAAAGCAAGGTAAAAAAAAAATTAATTATAGTCAGTCTAGACCGACTATAGGATACGCTTTAATATTAATTTCGAGAGAGGGTCTTGCATATAACTTTGCCGAGGCAATAGCTGGTTATAGAAAATAAGCATGATATTATATTTATATGGGGACCAATCACGATCATATTCATAATTGAGGATTGTGAATAAGCTATATAAGGAGACTACCGATTAGTGGGTGTACACTGGATAATCTGGATCTTACGAAAATTTTAGTCGGTCTAATAGGGCTACGTTTAGGCAAGGTCTAAACATGCACCGTTTTGCACCAATTTCAATAGCGCTCATCATAATATCTGTGGTCACAAGACCATATCTCGAAAACTAGAAGAGGTAGAGCAAAACGGACGAAATTTCAAAACCCCTGCTACCATATGTGTACTTCTTAAATATGCGGTCCGTAAGTCCCTAGTGCCCTTCCCATTTCTCACAATGCTACTTGCGTTTTTTTTGTTTGCTGCTCACTCTCATAATGATGCTTAAACTTTTCTCTTACTTAAAACTGGCATAATATTTTGCATATAATATTTTCGATCTACCAAATAACAATTAAAAATTGAGTGTAAATTTATTTTTGAATGTATTTATTAAAACTAGCAGATTCCAGCGCTCGAAATGCGAATGCAATTTCTAGGCAGCTTTATTTTTCAACTTAGCCAATTCACAAACCAACACGTTTATGGTTAATTATTATTGTGAATGAAGATAAATTCATTAACAAACACATTTACAAATTTAATAAAACACACATAGCATATATATAATTATATGTATGTATTAGTAGCAATTTTAAATGCAATTAACTCAAAATAAAGGAAAGAATTTAAAAATCTGCGAATATGCAAAACGGCTAAAAAGAAATACATTTCAAACAATATAGGCTTGGTCGAAATCGGGATAAAACGGTGGAACAAAACATCGGTCACAAGAAATCGCCTAGCCTATTAATATTATAGATACTTAGTATGAAGTTAAGAAAATTACAATATGGGCAGTGAAAAGAGCTCAATAGTGCCATTTTTTGTTAAAATTGTCATGCAAGACACTCTTCAATTATTTTTTAACTTTATAATTAGTATTTGTATGAACGCATTACATACGTAATTTTCATATGGAATAATTGATTAATTTTTGGGAGTTTTTTTAAATCTTTTATATTTTCGGGCCATTTTGAATATTTTTGGCCTTTTTTTTGCGAATTAAATTTTTTGAGTCATTTCTTATATATCAAGGGCAAAATTTTTTTCTTTTTTTGGTGATTTTTAATTTTCTTCGGGTCATTCTTCATTGGGCCATTTTTCATTTTTTTTTTTTTTTTGGCGATTTTTTGTATGGCGATATTTTCTAGAGCCGATTTTAGTAAGTTGCCCGAAAGAATGATGGGTGGCCGTGTTTTCTCATAGTTAACCTAAACGTTAACGTGCGACTACAAAGGAGTGTTTGACGATGTTCAACCACAATTCAAATAAGTTTTTGCACCATTTAATTACGGTCAGCAATCTAAAAATGGGGTTTTTCAGGCGAACCGAACTAAACACATGACCGCAGTTGAGTAATAAGAAAGTGCCTTTTCATCAAGACAATGCACGAGTGTATACAAGGAAGTTAATTATTGTTACTCTTAAAGTGTTCTATGAATTCTTATGGCCCAAAAGAGTTCTGAGAATATTTCATATATTTTGGAGTTCAGTACGGAGTCACTCAAATCGATTTTAGATAATACATTTTTCTATCCGATACCATTCTGTGGTATAATGGGTTTGTGGTGATGTTTGTAATTACCAAAAATATTTGACACTGACCCATGGTTTACTCTACTGAATGGTCTACGTGAAATATTTTTGGTAGTTACAAACATAAGCACAAAGTCGTTATACCCTGACTTTACTACAAAATTGAAAATACGTATTATCTAGTGCAATTTTAAATATCTGAAGTTAACAACCTGCACCGAAAGCATGCGTTATGTACAGCACTTTGTTTAGAAAATCTAATGAAAAAGTTTAAATAAATATTTTTTCGGAAAACATCCGAATTTTAACATGTTTAGCATTACTTGAACAACAAACTGTTAACGTATATGGTGTCGTATAGGGGGTCTAGACCAGTGGTGGCCATCGAGACAATTGAGTTAGTAATAGTGTTTATGAGCATGTGTTAGTTGTACTACACTGATCGAAATCTATGGACGTAACACAATGCCGATATTAAATTGGTTTGTGTAGATTTTGTATGAATGTTTATATGAATAACTAAAAGGGAAAATAGTTGAGTTCACGAAGAATATGGTAAAATTTTAAATATATTTTGTTGTTTTAAAATTTCAAATCTTACATTCTGAAAATGTAAACCAAAATATGAAGAACATTTAATCTTTTTTATACATAAGTTTGAAGTTTATTAAATCAAATAAGTAATCCATTTCTTTAAAAAAAAAAAAAAAAAAAATAGAAAAACTTAAAGAGACAAGAAATTTCAAAGTTCATTAAGTGGTATTTTACCAAAAACTAAAAAACTTACCAGCTGCAGTACCTATATATTTTTTTTAAATTAAAAAAAAAAAAAAATTCATAAAAGACAGCTATAATTAATTTCTTTAAAAAACAAAAAAAAATATATCAAAAGTTAAAAAGATAAGAAATTTCAAAGGTTATTAAGTGGTATGTTACCAAAAACTTAAAAACTTACGAGTAACTTGCAGTAACTGGAAATTTTTAAAATTAAAAAAAAAAATCATAAAAGACAGCTATATTGTTGTGTAATGGAGGCGACGTACATATGTAATTTATAGAAAATGTTTAATTTATAGCAGATTCAACTGTTTTGCGTAATTTAGTTTATCAAGTCTTCGAAATTTTCTTAACATTTTTGGTTTCTTTTAATTAAAATAATTTGGTGAGAATGTAAACAAAATAAATATCGACACAATTTAGTTGACACTCGTATTTGAATTGTGAAATTCGACCAATTTTTCAACGTCAATTTCTTTATCATAACATTTAATTTTCAATAGCGTTTCTAAATGACTATCAGTTAATGTATTTCGGCTTTTGCTTTTGATTTGAGACATTACTGAAAATGTTGACTCACAAATATAAGTCGTGGAAAACATTGAAAATAAATGAAGTATTAGGTTTCTGCTGGCATTATATTTGTTGGGACAAATATTTTTCCAAAACGAAATGCCCGTTTCAACTGGTGTACATAAGTCTTCCCTCATTTTCAGGATCTCAAATTTTATATTTGCCGGAATATTTTCAACGGAACATGTTAGTGGGCTATTGAAAATGTTTATAACCCACTCCAAGCCAAATAAGTCTTTAAATCTCAAACTGAAATTGTCTACAAAATCTACACAAACCAATTTAATATCGGCATTGTGTTACGTCCATAGATTTCGATCAGTGTAGTACAACTAACACATGCTCATTAGGGTGACAATGGTTTGTATGTAAAAAAAATTTTTGTTCGAATTTAAAAGTTTTTTCAACGGAATATTGTGCTAATAGGTCCAAGAGTTTTGTGCCGAAAATTTGAGACAAATCGGACAACGTTTTCTGGACGCGCATCCAGGTCAAAAGTCAGGTATTTGCATATTTCACAGCTAGTATGAAATAAAGTTGAGAAACTCATATATTTTCTACTTTATTTTACAAAAACATCTGGATTTTGTAGACTTTTAATAAAGAGGACACTCAAATGGTTTTTTTTGGGAACTAACTCTCAAATTTCCCTTGCGTCAAAGTGATCCACAAACTATTTTATTTCAAAAATGTTTAATATATGTATGCCATTATTGGCAATGTATATAAATCAATCTACTACTTTTTCTAATTTTAAAAACAAAAATTATGATCGGTGATTTGGTAGGTTTTTTTTCTTTTAAAATCTACAGATCAAAATCTTTTTGCAGAGAATATAGATTAGCATGTTTTGAATACAGCTGCCTATATTTTTGTACCACCTGTAAAATATTAAACCATGTCAAGAGAAAAAAAAATTAAAAAAGTTATAATATATGATAGTTACTTTCATTAAATGTTGTTTCTGTCCCTCATCTTTTGTTATTTTGTCATGGTATTCTTGAATTAACTGAATGCCTCTTTCAGCACAATCATTAACAACAGCCAAGTTTTTAATAATTTGTTTCGCTCTTAGGTACTCTCCTGTAACACTGCAAGAACGTGGATCGTTGCTGAAAAACTCTATTGAAATTCCAAATCTCTTGAATACTTTTTTGGTATTTTTTGAAAACAAATCTTGTAAAATATCAGAGTTGTCTCTGAAAATAAAACTTTTAAAGTTTTCCTTCTTTATTATTAGCTTCTTTGCTATCTCTTCATCCTCATTTTCAGATATATCTACAGACATCTTCGCTACTAGCTTGCTTTTTGTTATGTTGTCTATCCTTTCGTCAAACAAAGAAAAGCCCACACATTCTTCGCTTAAGTAATACAGATGATTTAATACCTTTGAAATGGCTTTGGCCGCAATATTTTGATTGACTCTTTTGTAGTTTTCCAATTTTCTCAAAAACATAATATCATTTAAAGCAGCTTTATCCGCTTTATTTGAATCAATCCAAAAATTTGAATAACAACTTACAATGAAACCTGTTACTTCTATCAAAGCACTGATTTCAAAATCTGTCACTTCAGGAAATTGATTGCGAAAAATCACTATCTTTAAAGAGTATATAGCCTTGGCCATCCATCTTGCGTAGTGCAGTGCACCGGGTTTTCTGAATTTTATTCCTGAAGGAGGATTGCCACCAAGGAATATAATTACTAACTCCAAAAATTCTTTATAATCATTTCTCGGGAATGAATCGTTCATTTTTCCTAAAGCAAAATCTAAAAGTTCACCAACATTATCGCCTATAATTTCCATATTTCGTGGATGAGCTATTCCTGGCACAAAACTATCTGTATTTATTTCTGGCCAATGTTTTTTGAATTTTTTAAAAATCGTTATGTCCGGTCCAGACGACACTCCAACATTGGCCTCCGTAAAAACTGCTGCCAAAACAGTTTCGAAAATATGGTGTCTGCAGCCTAGAAATAGAATTTCTCTTCCAATTGATCTCTCCAAAAGCACACATGCACCTTTCAATCTACCAGTGTTGGATGATGTTGTATCAAAAACAAACGCTTCCGTTCGTTCCAAAATATGTTTGTCTTCTAATGCATCATAAACTGCAGAAGAAATTTCCGCTCCAGTCCCAGAGGGAATATCAGGCATATCTATAATTTGCTCTAGGCCTGGAGCCGTAGCAATTATAGCCAAACGGTCTTCTGATTTTCCTGTTATTGTCGATAACAGTTTAGTGTCCCAATGGATGGTCAAAGGTTGATCACTTGCAGTAAACTTTTCTATAATTTTTTCACTTTGCGTTAATCTTAATTGCGCTCTTTCCCGATTTATGGAGGTTCGATTTAAAATATAATCGGATGTGTTAAGTCCGACGGCGTCAATAACTGCAACCAATAAGTGTACAGCATCTCTCTGACTTATTTTTAACTTGTCGAAAACTGCAGCTAGTCTTGACGTTAAGACACTTTGCTTTTTCGTACAAGAAGTACTGCGAAAACGTTTTGCCTCAATCGAACATTCAGAATATTCTTCCTCTGATGTTGCAGCATCTTCAGACGCGGAAAATTCAATCATATTGCAGGCTGAAATAAATTTTGTCACAGTTCAGTACTTCCAACAAAAATTTAAAACAACGTTATTTAACATTTAATTAAATTTTTACCTGATGAAGTTGATGGTAATTCGTCACTTAATTTTTTACGCAACTCTTCTTGTTTTTTGCGATTTCTTTTTCTTTCCTCTTTTTTTTTTAGATTACAGTCGACTCCCAACATACAACCTTCGCGACCTTTCATTCTTTGTTTAATTAAAAATTGCTTGTCTTCTTCTAAATCTATTAGTTCCAGTGCATCGGTACGAGCAATATCGAAGAGATCGCCTAAATTATCGCTCCACAGTTTTCTTCTGTTTTTATGAATGTCGGACACTCTAGATATATTTTTTTTTTAAATCTTTCCATTCCTCATACAGACGCAACATTTTTTTTGTACACCAGTGCAAATCGTGAACAGGGATACGGGCCTTTTCCCAAAAAATTATACACTCTCTTACCACAAGATGAGCACTATCTTTTGCAGTTAATTTCGTTGTCCTCATATTATGAAAAAAAAATTTGAGGCAGTCCCCCTTCGAGGGAAGTTTAGAACCAACTATTTGGTGTTTTGAATAGCCTATTAAAAATATTTCTTCCCTTAACGAGGGCATTGTTATATATTTTTACAAAATTCACAAAAAATCTCTAACCAAAAGCACTTTACACAAGTAATTCAGACGACTGAATGCAATTTATATAATTTTTGGGGAAATACATAATTCAGTCGTATTTTAAAAATCTAGTAGGCCTTGAAATTTATCATTAGAATCCGTTAAAAATAATGGTTGTTGTCTAGGAAATTAGCAATTTTAAAATTTTTGCCATGTAGAAGGTGTGATTTAATACAAACAAACAAATGTGTTTTTGTAGTTAACGTTTTTGAATAAAAGCATCTATTAATTTCCTGACATAAAGGAAAGGTTAATTACCAAAAAAGTTCTTTTTACTATTTTTTTCACGAAAATATATAAATCCACATTTTCTCATTAAATATTGAAAAAAAATAAACGAGTTCAAAAAATTTATTTCGTATATATTGTAAAATATGAAAATACCTGACCTTTGACCTGGATGCGCGTCCAGAAAGCGTTGTCCGATTTGGCTCAAATTTTCGTCACAAAACTTTTGGACCTATTGGCACAATATTCCGTTGAAAAAGCTTTAAAATTCGCGAAAAAAATTTTGGCTGTCACCCTAATGCTCATAAACCAGAGTTAACCAAAACTCTCAATAAATGAAATGCGTCTGTATTGGATAAGATAATATTGCCCAGCAAACACAAAAGTAAGCATTACAAGTGTAATGAATTTTACTTTTAAAGCGAAATGGAAATGAAGTTTATAAAAAGTTAATAAAATTAAATACATAATTTTTACAGAATTATTTAAGGGTTATTAAATAAATCCAACTGCAGTTGTATACTCTTAAAATCTGCAAAACTGTTGAGCAGTGTATCAAAAATCTCAACTCGCTTAGTTTTCGCAACATCGCACAGCGATTCGCGCAATAGAGATGTTTTTTTAAAACTGGAAAAGTCATCTGACTTAATTTGGCTAAGTACAAGAAAAAGTTTTGTTTTAAAATTAAATAAAATTTTACAAATATCAGATATATTCTTACCTTTTCCTTGAAGCTCTAAGTTGAAATCATTAAGCAAAGAAGTTGTATCAGCTTGAAAAGCTAGATCTGATATGAATTGTGCATCTTTTAAAAAAAATTTTGCCGACTCATCGATATTTTCTTTTTCTATAAACTCTAAGACTTGCTGTTTTAAATCATAAAGCCGGTTAAGACAGTCGCCACGACTGAGCCAACGTACCTCAGTGAATATTTTAAGATAATTGAAAGCTGCGTTTTTAGATGTTAGAAATTTTACAAATTTTCGATGAGTGAGGGCATTGTGTCCTCCTCTTATTTTATTTATAATGCACTCTGCGGTGTTCATACTAGAGCCTTGAGTAATAAATTTAGACGCAAGCGCGGCTTGATGGATAATGCAGTGAAAGTTTTGCATTGCCATTCCACTTTTTTTTATATTACCTATCAAACCTATGTTTTTTCCTACAATGATATTTGCCCCGCCTGTGCAGACAGCGACAATTTTGTTTACATCAACAATAGAAAAAAGTTTATTGCTTACAACTTCCATCAAAAGCTTTCCAGTTACATGTCCATAAAAGGTTTCCAATGTCAACATTGATTCAAAAACATTAAAATGTTCATCAATGCATCTTACACAGACAACCAGTTGACAAAGATCCTTGATGTCTGTACTTTCATCTAAGCAAAACGAAAGAAATTTACAATTTATCAATT
Source organism: Cordilura impudica (assembly GCA_963682025.1). NCBI lineage: Eukaryota > Metazoa > Arthropoda > Insecta > Diptera > Scathophagidae > Cordilura > Cordilura impudica. The sequence continues at coordinate 25,119,177 of OY821518.1, forward strand.
TTTTTTTATTAGAAGACTCCACCGAATTTCCTATTTGGGCAATATGCCTAGCCACAGTTTGGGGTGACAACGGAATTGACTTTATGAAATCTGATCTATAATTTAACGTTTGAAAAGTTTTTTGTAAAATATTTTTTGCTAGCATTCCATCCATAAATGGTCTGCCTTGCTGAGCGATTTCCAAGCTTATTTGGCTTGAAATCTCCATTTTTAATTTTTTATTTTGCAAAATTTCCTCATTTGCTCTTCTTGCAGAACCCATTCTTTAATTTTTTGCATATAAAGGTTTTTTTGCTCAAGAAAAAACATTTTCCTTTTTTCCTCTTTTAATTTATTTATTTCTTTGTGAAAAAGTTCATAATGCCTTTTAATTGAAAATGTTTTCTTTGTTTTACATGTTTAGTAACATAAAATGCATTGCATGTTACCAAAAGCATTTTTAATGACAAAACAAAAATTTCTGTCTTCCATTATACTATTTTGTTTGCTGGTTTATTTTGAAATTAAATCAAAGCTGAAAAAACAATAAAGCTGAAAACAAGCAGTAAGCATCCGCACATGTTCACTCGTTAACACTCATTTAACGACTGAAATCAAACTGAAATAGAAGAGAACAAGCGTCGGTGTGAGTTTTTTTTATATTGTTTTTGTAGCACAATTGTGTACAGAAAATGAATATTTGGATTACTCTGGTCTAGACTGACAATGATTTTCTTACTTATTTTTTGTTCTAGTGCTTTATTTTCAAAAGACCAAATAAATCACTTTTAAAGAGTGGGAAACTTTGATGACCTTAAAATTAAAAATTTTGTATTTCCCAAGTTCAAACCTCAATAAATCGAGAAATATGCACTACCTTTCTCTTAAATTAAATCCATTAAATATACTTTAAACGGCGATTAAAAAGTGAAGAGATAAATAATGAATTTGGGAAAGTTAAAATTTAGAAACAGTCTAAAAAATCTGTAAAACACTTGGTGGTAATGCTTTATGATAATAGCTTTTTAAGTCGAATTATTATTCGTCCATCCGGCTGTCTATGTAAATCAACCTGAAAATTATCGATTTTGTAGTTGATGTGGTCACAATCACTATCACTATCACTATCACTATCACTATCACTATCACTATCACTATCACTATCACTATCACTATCACTATCACTATCACTATCACTATCACTATCACTATCACTATCACTATCACTATCACTATCACTATCACTATCACTATCACTATCACTATCACTATCACTATCACTATCACTATCACTATCACTATCACTATCACTATCACTATCACTATCACTATCACTATCACTATCACTATCACTATCACTATCACTATCACTATCACTATCACTATCACTATCACTATCACTATCACTATCACTATCACTATCACTATCACTATCACTATCACTATCACTATCACTATCACTATCACTATCACTATCACTATCACTATCACTATCACTATCACTATCACTATCACTATCACTATCACTATCACTATCACTATCACTATCACTATCACTATCACTATCACTATCACTATCACTATCACTATCACTATCACTATCACTATCACTATCACTATCACTATCACTATCACTATCACTATCACTATCACTATCACTATCACTATCACTATCACTATCACTATCACTATCACTATCACTATCACTATCACTATCACTATCACTATCACTATCACTATCACTATCACTATCACTATCACTATCACTATCACTATCACTATCACTATCACTATCACTATCACTATCACTATCACTATCACTATCACTATCACTATCACTATCACTATCACTATCACTATCACTATCACTATCACTATCACTATCACTATCACTATCACTATCACTATCACTATCACTATCACTATCACTATCACTATCACTATCACTATCACTATCACTATCACTATCACTATCACTATCACTATCACTATCACTATCACTATCACTATCACTATCACTATCACTATCACTATCACTATCACTATCACTATCACTATCACTATCACTATCACTATCACTATCACTATCACTATCACTATCACTATCACTATCACTATCACTATCACTATCACTATCACTATCACTATCACTATCACTATCACTATCACTATCACTATCACTATCACTATCACTATCACTATCACTATCACTATCACTATCACTATCACTATCACTATCACTATCACTATCACTATCACTATCACTATCACTATCACTATCACTATCACTATCACTATCACTATCACTATCACTATCACTATCACTATCACTATCACTATCACTATCACTATCACTATCACTATCACTATCACTATCACTATCACTATCACTATCACTATCACTATCACTATCACTATCACTATCACTATCACTATCACTATCACTATCACTATCACTATCACTATCACTATCACTATCACTATCACTATCACTATCACTATCACTATCACTATCACTATCACTATCACTATCACTATCACTATCACTATCACTATCACTATCACTATCACTATCACTATCACTATCACTATCACTATCACTGTCACTATAACTATCACTATCACTATCACTATCACTATCATATACTTCAAATTATCGATTTAATTATATAAAAAAAATTTTTTTTTCTTTGGAATAAAACACATTATATAGTATATTTAAGATCGAGAACAATGTCCCTTTTTTATTATGTTATTTATTGTGTAAACCTATAATAAGAAAACAATAAAACAACGTAGAATTCATGAGCAATTGAATCATTGAATTTCAATACATTTAGCACAAATTTGTTTGTTTATTTGAAATATATTTTGGTTAAGTTAATTTGGCTATTATTGAAAGATTTACATGCAGAGATTTAATATAATTTTACCTAAACTGTACATAATTTATATTATTGTTTAAGATATTAAATATACTTTTGTTTACCGCACGTTATGATACCCCGAGGTTAATACTAAGTAAATAAATGGATTAATTTGGAAACTATCCTTTCTTTTACCATATTCTCTTCAAGGAATAGTTACAGAATGTTGCGACCAAATATATTTTTAAACTTTATTTAGTTTTTTACAAATATATTTGATCTTTCTAATTTTGGTGATTGAGTTAGAAATTATTCAGGCTCAAGATCAAATGTTTTTACTTTAAATAAAGCAAAAAACATTGGCACAATTTGTTTCAAAAGTTGATCAATATTCTGCAACACATGTTATGCAACTATTAAGTTTTAATTTTTTTTTTGCAGTTTTAAAATATTAATTAAAAAAAATTTCAACGAAATTCAAAAATGTTTCAATACAAATTGTTTTATATTGAAATATATTTACTTTATAAAATCAAAGCATGTGATTTGGACTTCCTTTCCATTTTAATTAAATCGTTAGTTAAATTTTTATAAATAGTCTTTCTTTTTATTTAAACAATTTTACAACATTTAAAAACTAATTGATATGATTTGTTGTGTGTAATTTTTTAAATATAAATTGTTGTTTTACTATTTAATTTTAAATTTATAATTGCAAAGTAGTTTGTTAAAATTTTATGTACATTATATAAATTGGATTTCAAAAAGTTTTTGGTTTTTGATTTGAATTTTCATAAAAAGTGCGTTTTTTTTACCCTAAGAATACAAATATTTTTTTTTTATATATATTAAATTAAGCTGCACAAAGGGCATTTTTAAATTTATATTAATAATAATTTATTAAGTTCTTTTTAGTTCTCCTTTTTATTTAATTTATAATAAATGTACAGATTTAAAATTATTCGTCTTTAAAAATTGCCTGGTTTGGTTTCTTCCTTCGATTTTCTACATTTAAAAAACCCTGACTCTGTGTTCGATTTTAACCCAAGAATCGTATATTCGTGAAAATGGCTTTGGCCGGACGCTTGCGATTGCAGAAGTTAACAGTTTTGCCATTTTTACCATTACGATTTTCATGCAGATTTACCAATAACTTGAAAACATCCTCCTTTGTTGGGGTACAAGCGTAACGTAAATCTGGATCGTAAGTGCTGTGAAATATTTTATTAGTTTTTTTCTAATTATATTTAGAATTTCATTGTAAGTACCTGCGATTTCTGTTGTGACGTTTCCATGGATAACGTCTGTAATAACGGGAACGTTTAGACATGCCATTAGAGTTGATTGGTATACCAAATTCGTTGTTAACGTTGTTGTTAGATTCTTCAACGGCTGCCTCATCTTCAACGTAGACAATGGGTAGAGTGTCAATAGATGGATCCTAAAAATAGTTGATAGATATTGGTTTTCAAAATCTGTCTTTACAAGAAAAACTAAAAAGCTGCACTAAAAACTATCAGCTAACTCGTTTCTGCCACTACTTGAAAGCATTGGAATTATTTAATCATTAGATTACTTATGTATATAACATAAATGAAATTTTGTATGGAACTGGCTGAATTTAATATTTAAGTTTTAGTTTTAAGATTTTAATGACTTATTGTTTGTTCAGAAACCTATGTGAAGATTTAATAAAGGAAGATGAATTACAAAAAAAAAATAAAATAAATAAATTTAATAAAACTTTCAGCGTTTGCTTCTTGTCGATACCACAATTTCAATACTACAAGATTTTGATAGTTATTGTTTCAAAACTCGAATAATGAAAGGAAATGGGATAAGACCTCTATTTGGCCATTCGTTTGTCACTAGCAACTAATTAGTTTGGTGGTTTAAATTAATTTCATTACGCTTTCATTACTTATATTGTAATAATTTCTCTGGTTCTTCTCTGCATATATCACCTGTCGATTCCTAAGTTACGATATAAAAGTTTCAAAAGATCTTATCTCTAGAATCCAATACTTTAAAGTTGCCCAATTCCAAGGGAAAAAATTAACTTTATTTTGTTTTTTGTTGTACATTCATTTTGTATATATTTTGTTTGTGATACGTATTAATTTAATTTAATTTTATTTAATTAGTTTTATTTTATTAT